>JAVGWX010000001.1:47209997-47542497 GCA_036924085.1 Ariolimax columbianus
GGGTGCAATGTCCGCTGGACTGCATCTCTTCTGCGTCCATTGGGATGACTGATAGCAGACAGAGGTAGAGAGCGAGGCAGGGGTGCATTTAACCAGGGGACAAGCCTGGTAATGGCTCGGAGATGTTGTTTGCCTGGTGTGCGAACATATCTCATGATCAAGGGTTGCGTCTCAACAGTTCACAGTGAGGTGGCTGCTCTACTGCTTACAACACCCCGACCAAGAACTAAGTCTTCTACTAGTGGTTTCGCACCTCATCGCCGTATGGGGTGAATATCGAAGACTGCATTCACCTGGCTTCCTATTCCTCTGCTCTTTGCCAGGTGTTCTATGACCTCTACATAAATCTTCTCTTTCCTAGTGGGTTAAAACATATTACTTAACCAGTCAGATTTGTGAGAGGCAAGCTCAAAACTTAAAGAAACATAGATTTACCAGAACATGCAAAGGGAGAAATAGAATGTCCAGGTGAGTATGGAGAAAATAGGCAAAGAAATTTGTGTTGATACATGTGAAAAGTATATACAATGAGATGTGCTTGGAGATATCATGTGTAGAGTATATGTAATATTGTGGGTCAAAGAGCATTACTTGACTTATATTTGTTAATTGTTTCAGAATGACATTTAAGGAATGGATTATTGCAGCCAAATACATGGCAGTCAAAAAGGGGAGGATAACTGTAGCAGTCAGCCATTTCAACAGAGCTATCATGAGAAAAGTAAGCTGAGTATAGATCTTAGACTTACAAGTACACTGGTATGTACATATGACTGAAACTACCATTTGTGTTGGAGATGAAGACTAACTTCTGGTCAGGCAAAATATACTGATCAGACATGTTAGTCAGGGTCAGGCAAAATATACTGGCCAAGACCCTCACCTTGGCTTCCTCGAAGTCCTCTCTGGAAACGGCTGTTTTCATGGTTAACTAGGTAAGGGATCGACGTGTTCCCCATAGTAGTGAGCGACACGCAAATGAAGCTAAGCATTGCACAACCGCCTGGAGGAACCCGGTCCACCTTCATCAGCACACTTGGGATGTGAGGCATGCTGCTATAACCGATCACTCATTGTCCTTTTCAGGGCACACAAAAGAGTAACCTATTCATTGTGGGCATTCGAAACACCAACAACCAATTGTGTTTGATAGAAATAGGGCAATCCACTATCCTCATTATCAGCTGGATTTGTGGTATAGTATTTGCACACTCTTCTATCATCCAGTAATCATTTTGCTATAACAGCTGAAGACTAGACTCAGTCACTCCTCTTCTCTCATGGGGCACTGAGGTCTTATTTTCTACATGATAGAGTGTTCATGTATTCTTTTCTTATTCTTAGGGCTTTATGATGGGGTAGACATTCCTTCTTAGTTACCTCTTATAACATACCTGCCAGGTCACAGTGTTACTATTCTTTGCCTCACTTTCTGGCTCCTGTAACACATGGACCACTGAAATATTTGCAGTAATATTGTTACAATATTTTTTTTCACTTATGTTTGTTCATATTTATATTGCAATACAGATGATTCAGTCATTCTCACAAAAGAATATTGTGCTGTTAAAAGTAGGCTGCAATGAAGACGAGTTTACTATTAGGGTACAGTGTACCTATTCTATCCTCCTCCCTTGATTAAGGGCTATGGTATCTACACAAGGTATATATATTTATAAATATTCAGCAGTGGCACTGGAGTTGTCAGATGGTGTATCTACATTTGACCTAAACTGGGGGCAGTAACAATTTATCAGTGTGTCATGGTGCTGTTATTTTGACTAGACCAACTTTACATCTTTAAATACAAAGTTAGTTAGTCATCGAATCATCTCCATCACACTCAGAACAAGTCCATACGAGCACAGATCTCATCCTCAGTATGTCTGCCAGCACATGACGACTGGCCGTTCCGGTTCTGTGCTGGTTAACCAGACGTCTTTGTATCCCTGTGTGGTGTTCCTTCCTCACCGCTCCTCATTTTACACCCAATTCAACCAAGGACACAAGAGTCTGGATCAACTTCCAAATCTTCCTTTCAGCCAATTTCCCTAACGGCGTTTAGGATATCGGTCAAAAGTCATCCTGAAATATCAAAATAACATCCACATACGCAGAACAGTGTTAATGTCAAACTACATCATTCTCAAACATATTTTTTAATGAATCAGTCTATCTATATAAAAAAACATTTTATAGTTGTATATTTGATCTGGGTGTTACAGATTGGTTATTTCAAGTTTTTCTTAGAAATGAGAGAAAGATTTCCTAAATTTTGTTTGCAATTGAGGTTCCAGTTATGCAAAGTTAGGGGAAATTTGTGAGTTAACCCTTTTCAGTCATGGCTAATTTTACCAATTTATGTCTTTCTGTTTGGTCTAAAATGCTGAATGCCATACGTCAAAGTTTTATTCAAAATAAAATAAATTAATATTAAACAAATTGATCTAAATTAATATCTAAACATCGTAAAACACATCATTAAACTATCTATGATATGAAGTATTCATAATAAAGATTATGTATTAGCATGAAGCGTTAAATATTTACCTACCACGTCATGTATTTCGCCAATACCTTTCGTATTATGTTTCCCAGTCAAAGTTTGAATTGAGCATTGAATATCCACGATTAATCCAGATGCGTGATCATTGGACTGATTAAATAATTAATAATTTGGGTCTTGAAGCCCAACTTTGATGATAATTGCGTTGACTCTCAAAGATCATAAAATGCTCTAATGGCATGGTACAGTTAAACATCAATTGCCAGAATGCAACCACCGTGTAGAGCCATATCAAAAATGAAATTTTGCAAACAAAACCACGAAACACAAATGTATGTTTCAGAGGTCCGTTTTGGTTGTAATGTTTAGGTTTTCAGGGACCAATTTCAGCACCTACAAGCTGTAAAGGGTAAATGTAAATCTTACTTACTTCTATGAGAAGGTTATGGGGTTCTAATTTTTTTTTAAATGTATCTTGTGGATTAGAAGTGTGGCTCAGTATGGTATACTCAAGCAGGTGATGTCACCTCACTGGATATGTGTAGCAAATATATGTCTATCTGCGACTGTTTGTTCTTTATGAAGTTATCCTGTTATTGACAGGGCATACTGGGCACAGAGTGGTTACAAAGATTACTTTTCATTGTAAACCTCCGGTATCGACACTCTTTAAAATACCCAGCTGTAAATGGGTACATGACTTAGTTAAAGAATGCAAGGTCACCCCCAAGTCAAAATAAAAGCTGACCTAGTACAATTAACTCTTGAACATGTCATCTCTGACAGCAGTGTTTTCTATGGGACCATCTTTACCTTTTATTTTGGCTCAAACTTTATATATTCTGTTTATTATATTCATTATAAATCTTTCTTTTCGAGGTGATTCGGGAGTGGCACAGTTATGCAGTGATTCGGTCATACAATAAGTTTCAAGCTAATGAAATCTTGAATCGTACAACAAAACACCTGCAGCTGTGTAAGTTCTTGTTGTTTTTAGACTACAGATCATACAAATAAAAATGTTGGTGAGATTTTCAATGTGTATTTATTTAGTAGCATCCACTTGGCAACCCCAGGGAAGGAAGACTAACTTCTGGTCAGGCAAAATATACTGATCAGACAGGATAGTCAGGTTCAGGCAAAACATACTGGACAAGACCATCACCTTGTCTTCCTTGTAACCCTTCCTGGAAACGGACTGTTTTCATGGCAGCCTGGCTAACAAGGTGAGGTTCAACGTGATCCACGTATTTGTGAATGACACGTAGATGAAGCCAAGCATTGCACAGCTACCTGGAGGACACAGGTCCACCTTCATTAGCTCATTTGGGATGTGAGGAAAGCTTTGATAACCCACCACTTAACATTCTTTTTAGGGCACACAAAAGAGTAATCCTACTCATTGTGGGCATTCAACAACAACTTGGTAACCCATCATTGACCCAGCATGGTATTCCAGGGTAAAAGACCAGAATAAATGTAAGCAGTGCTTGGCTACCTCATCAGGCACAAGTTCTACCTGATTGAATACCAGGATTGGTGTAATATAGTACCTCAGCTATGTCTCATTGCATTTTAATCAGGTACCTTTTACTAGATCAATTTCATGCACATGGCAATTCTCACCTGCTATTATTTTATTGTTATGTAGGTGCAAAACATATTCTTTTCATTTGTGCATTGTATGTGTCGTTTTAATTAAAAATTTTGCTGTAATGATAATGCTAAAATTCAAGTGTTCAATCGGGAACAGCGTAGCCTAGTGGTTAAGTGACACGGCTCACAACCAGAAGGTGCTGGGTTCGATCCCCATCACAGCACTGGCCGTTACCCTGGGGAAGCAAACCCTTAGAAAATGCAGGAGGAAGCAGACCCTTACATAAAATGCATGCTGAAGTCGGATGGAACGGAGGGACAGGGGTATTCCTGAGCCTACCAAATGGCAGAAAAATAACACTGTCAGTGGTAACTGGAAAATACACAAGCAATTTCAGAGCGAAGGCAGAGGCACTGAGGGCTGCAGTAGAAGAAATGGTGACAGGTAAAAGGAATGAAAGCCATATAGTCCTGCTCACAGATGCCCTGGCCGTAGTCACAGCACTGAAAAGCCAGACAAATACTGAACTTAATGATTTAAGAGCAGTACTCTATCAACTATGCCAGCAGTCCGCATCAAAAAAAGTAGTGGTACAGTGGGTTCCATCCCACTGTAACATCCAAGGCAACGAGGAGGCAGACAGACTGGCAAAAGAAGGTGCAAGACTACCACAACCAGATACTAGTGTGACATACGAAGAGTCAAAAAGGCTTATTAGAGCTAGATACATGACCAAATGGGAAACAGAACATACTGGCTACACAAAAAACGATGCCTATTACCAGTTGAACAGAAGAGAGCAGGTCGTGGTCTTCAGACTTCGCACTGGCCACAATAGACTGAGGTTCCACCTATTCAACAAATTGAAGATAGGTGGCACTGACGAATGCTCGTGTGGTACCGGGAAAATGACCGCTGAACACCTGCTGCAAAACTGCCCGACATACGAGGATCAGAGAGAGCAGATGTGGCCATCACCAGTGGCAACACTAGACAAGCTCTATGGCAGTGTCGACAGCCTCAGGATGACCGCTGCTTTTTTAGAAAAAATAAAGGTTCACGTCTGACAGCGTAAGAAGAAGAAGAAGAAGAAGGATGCACTGGGCCTACAGGCACAAAATAAAAACCACAGTGCAACGTACACCGCCTTGGGGATTAGAGAAATAGGCGAACGCCAAAAAAAAGGGTTCAATCAGGCCAGTAGTCAGCAGATAATAATTCTATAAAATCAAATAGTGTAACTTTTTTATAGCTGGTAAATTGAGTGCATGAAGTATAAATATGAAGTCAACTGCAGTATGTTGATTCAGTTTGCTACTTGTAGTTGTAATCCAATTTAAATAACAACACCTAGAAATAAGCATCTTGTGAAAAAGATATGTTTTGCTGATCATTTAACCATTTATCTATCTTTCTATGGGAGTGAAGAATATCGGGGTCAGGTGAAACATACTAAATCAAGACCCTGCTTCATGTCCTTATTCGTGCTCTTGGAAACAGGCTGTCACAGCAGTCTGGCCAACAAGCTGGGGATTGACACTGTTATCACCAAAGTTGTGAGCTTACTTATGGGAAAAAAACATGAAAAAAAAACTTGTAAAAGTTGATTACGGTTGAGTTTAATCAAAATTTAAAAATGGGTATGGTCAGATACCGCACCGAGACGAGAACACAAACAAAACCTACGTTACAACCAATAGGTCTTCATCAGGGACAACAATACTGAACTAACAAATCAACATATAAGAAAAAATGGTCAACTCATCTGTTTCTAATAGTAGACATAGTCTGTCTAAGCGACCAGTTGGGCCAAATGCTTGATTGAAACTGAATCGGAGCGGTCAAACACAAAGTGGCCAGGAGAGCGCCAGCAATGTGGGGAATGTGCCGGATAAGCTAATGTTGGCCAAATAGTGGTCCAGATGGGAGAACAACGAGAAGGCAATATAAACCGGGAGGGCGTGAGATTGATATGGGGGGGGGGGCTGATAGAAGAATGGGGGGGGGGCAAAGGAAGACAAATAGATGGGGGCCAGTGTGAGGGTTTATGAGCCTTGCATTGCAATACATCCAGGAGTATCATATTTTCAATGCCTCTGTATGTAAGAAGAGCCACTATAACCAGCTACAAAAGAAATGTCAAGTGTCAACAATATCTATTTGTCTTCCCCATCAATCTATCTATCTCTCTTCTATTTATCTATCTACCACTGTCTGAGCTCACTTAACCAAAGACCTGCAGTGTTATAACTTGTACTCTTTATACTATTTGTCTCCGATCTATCTCTCTTTTATTTATTTATCTACCACTGTCTGAGCTCACATCACCAAAGACCAGTAGTGTAATAACTTGTACTCTTGATACTATTTTTGCCAGTGAAGCTGTCATTATACTTTAAGAGCTGGAAGAAGGAAAAACAAGCTGCAGATGAAATCTCACAAAAATTTGAACGGGCCGTCAGACACTATAACAGCTGTATGGAAAGAAAAGTTATGGAGTCTTGGAAAGTTTATTGTAGGGTGTGTCTTAGAAAAAAGGTAAGTAGTTTTCAATGTTTCACTGTGTTCATGTTTGAAATATAATGTCGCAATTCCAAGGTACAAAACATTTTCAACAGTCTTACATTAATGGTATTAATTTAATTGCAAGGTAGGAATGGGCTAATGAAATGAAAACCGGGGGGGGGGGGGGGGGGGGGGGGGGGGGCTTGTAAAATGACAAAATTCTCCAACACATCTTTTTTATGTGGCAACATTATGCTGCTTCCTGAATTAACTTTTTTTGAATTTCTGTAGTGTCCTTTATTGTATTCGTTATTAATTTGTTTCCTAAGGTTGAGTGCATTTTACTATGTTTTTTGCATCTTACTTCTCAGTGCATCTGACTTCAGCATTCATATTTTTAACGGGTTCACTTCTAATAGGGATATGACCTTGCTGGTTCATAAATCCAAACACATGCAAATTTGTCAGCTATTCCACTAACCTATACACTGGCACAGTGGTTGGCCCTCCCTGCCAAATATTAATATCTGATGTGCTATTTTTTGATTGCTCACATCTATTTTCACTGCAGACATACATGTCAACTTGTACAAGAACAAAGGCCATACACCAGACTAATATAAACCTTACTAGAGGCCACATATTGAGACCAAACGGTCTTGCAAATACAATCATGCATGGTGCAAGGCAGATGATAAAAAGGTCATCCCAAAAAGGACTTGAGAGGACAGCATAAAAGAATAGACCAATCTTCAACCAGAGGAGGCACAGGCGCCAGCCCCTGACAGAGAGGGGTGGCATGGGAGTGTCGTCATGAGCTGATTTGACCTGGCCTGAGAGGAGGAAGAAAATATACAAGAAAATATAAATATAAGCTATAAAAATATCAGTAATTGCAAATTAATTTCTAGAAATTTATAATCTGGTCATGCAAAATATTGGGTACCAAGCAATAATCACTGGGACAAAAATATTATTAGGAAGCACAGTTTAATCCGATGTAATAGATTGTTTTAGGAGCCCTAAGATTTGAAAAAAGTATATTTACACAATTTGTAATAATTAAGCTCTTCAGAGGGAAGCCACCCACATACCTATGGTGTTTTGTTAAACGCTGAAGAAAATGTGAAAATCATGTACAAATTATGGGTAACATGTACACTTTATGGGCAACTCAGACGGAAATGGACGGTCTGGGCAGCCTTCAACTCCATCATGACAGCAACAGACAGAAGACAATACGCGCCTGCGACAGAAATGACTGGATCCTGAGTTGGGACCCGCTCAAGTGTGACCACCACTTGGCAAAGAACAGGTCGAACTAAGAACCATACAATTTACATCTATGTGGTCATTATTCTACATTCTCTTTTGACTTATGCAGAATGATAAAGTGATATATAATGTGTTATTGTGAAATGCAATTATGGTGAATTTAAATTGTGCAGCTTTATTATTGCCTCTAAATTAACCAAAGCTAATGATTATGTAATGAAATTGATTATATTTTCACAAACTGAAATATTAAAACAAATTACTCAGCTGTGGTAGAAAAATGGTTAACATTTTTTGTATTAACAACTCACTACATCTACTTTTTCATTTTGGCTTCTTAGGAACATATTTCTCCAACAGTTAAGTGCTACTAATTCTTTTTTTGGGCCTTGAAGTCTCCAGTTTTTCCATCTTTATCTTCCACTGGATTTTATATTCCTTGACCTCTCCACTCATTTAATTTCTTGTGCATTTATATCTTTTGCATGTTTGGTTATTTTTGCATTAACTGAATGTTTCTGTATGGTGATTTTCTTTTTTTCTAAAGCTGTTGGCGAGGCAATGTCAGTGGTTCCATGATGTACGAGTTAGCGCCAAATATTTTCTGATTTGGAAGGATAGATTGGTTGAATACAGGGAAGAAAAGAACAAATCGCAGCTTGCATTGTGGCACTGGAGCCTCGTGTTACAACAAAAGGTTAGACATTTAGACATATTTACTATGTATGTACACACTGATTATACACAGCATTCGTTCCAATCTTGTGTCTGAGGATTTATGGAAGTCCTGCAGAAGTCTGAACCAAATCTAAATTTAATAATTTTTTATTTATTTGTTTTTTTACCTATTATAAGAAAATGTTTACTATTTCTGAATTACTTAAGTATCCAGTTTTTTTTTTTCATTATTGTTCTATTAAAAATCTTAATTTTTCTAACATAAAGCTACTCCATCAATTTTACAGAATGTGCAAAGAGTATTTAATTGTTTATTTCTCTTATTAAAATGAAATAGGATTTGTTGAATACTATAAATATGTGCTTTGGCTTTTAATTTCACTTTATGTTTTTGGGGGAAAGAGATGAGTGAAAATAGGCAAATATTCATTAACTTTAGAGGGAGTCTTTTATCTGGAGAAGCTCAGGAACCACTGCTTTACAGGGATTACAAAAAAATTGTTGTCATGATCAGATAACGATTTTGTTTAGTGAGAGGAAAAACTAAAAGCCCTATTGGAATGATGAATTGCAGAAAGCGGAAGACGAAGTCTCAAATGCTAGGAACATGGCAGAGAGAGAACAATCTATGGAGGCAAATATCGCCCTCAAAGCCACCACGGCGAAATACAAATACACTCTAAACCAAATAACAAGAGAAAGCTGGAAAAACAAAACAGAAAGCCTCAATTTAGATAAAGAGGGGAACAAACTATGGAAGTTAGTCAGAGCCATGAATGACGAAACTCCATCAAACAAACAAATTACCATCAAGCAGGGCGATAACATGCTCACTGGAAAAAAAGCAGCAAACGCCTTTATTGAACATTATGCCAGAGCAAACCATATTGATGTCCCTACAGACAGGCATACAGACATTAGGGAAGAACAAAAGGGGCATGACAACATCAATATGGCACCAGAAGAGCACATGATGGCAAAACTAACAATGAATGAAATGGAAGAGGCCATGAGAACTTTAAAGAAAAGGAAATCACCTGGAAAAGATGGGGAAACAAACGAAATGCTGTTGGGGCTGGGCCAAACAGCAAAGAGGAAGTTACTATCAGTCCTGAACCAAAGCTAGGAAAAGGGGTATTGTACCTCAAGCATGGAAAGATGTAGTACTTGTACCAGTACCAAAGAAAGGAAAAGACAAAACAGATCCAAATGGATACAGGCCTATCAGTCTACTGAGCTGTGTAGGCAAACTGATGGAACGTATGATAAACACCAGACTGATGTGGCATCTGGAAGAAAGACACATACTAATTCCACAGCAAGCAGGCTTTAGGCAGCACAGATCCACTGAGGATCAGATCACCCTCATAGCCCAGGAAATAGAGGATGCTTACCAGGAGCAAAAACACACAGTAGCTATTTGGGTGGACCTAGAAAAGGCATTTGACAAGGTCTGGAAAGAGGGACTTAAAGTCAAGCTACGAAGAAGTGAAGTCTGTGGGAAAATGTACAAATGGATCAGTCACTACCTCAAAAACAGAACAGCCAGAGTTCAAGTACAAGGGCAGATGAGCAAAAAGGTGACACTTGAGCAGGGAATACCACAAGGGGGAGTACTGTCACCCACACTCTTCCTGGTGTATATAAATAACATAACGGAGAATATACCAAGAAGAGTCCACAACTCAATGTTTGCAGACGATCTGGCTATGTGGACCTCTGAAAAGAATCTCACCATAGCAAGTAATCGTATGCAGCAGGCCCTAACATCGCTGGAGGAGTGGGCGAACTCATGGCTGGTCAAAATAAATGAGGAAAAAACAACATGTACGATATTCTCGCTTTCAAACAAACACCAAAATAAGTCTTAACGGCAAATATCTGCGGCCAAACGACAACCCAAACTACCTGGGAGTCACATTTGATCGGCGCATGACATGGAAAAGTCAGATCGAGAGAAACCGAATGAGAGCCAGAGAAAGAATGGCAATCATGAGGAAACTTGCTGGCACAAGCTGGGCAGCAGACGAAAGTATACTAAAGAAACTGTACAATGGAAGAGTGAGACCAGTACTCAAGTATGGCATTGCGGCATGGACAACAGCAGCGAAGGCGAACTTCGATAAAATTAGCAAACTTCAAAACCAAGCCATGAGAGTTATAACAGGAGGCATGAAGTCAACGCCAATTGTAGAACTTGAAAAGATTACAAAACTGCAACCCATGACTGACAGAAGAGACTGCAGAGCCCAGCAGCAATCAGAGAAACTCAGAAGACTGACTGACCATCCTCTTCTTCTTCTTCATTGTACGATGTTTACAGCGATATACGTTGCACTGTTTTATTTTGTTAAGCCTGTGGCTCAGTGCATCCGATTTCAACAGGCGTTTCTGTAGGGATGCCCTCCTTAGCCTTTGGCTGTCCCCAGCCTATCTGCAAGGCAGCAGTTGTTTTTGGTCAGAGTTGTCTCACTTAGGGAAGTTGTCTTGCAGGACTATCGAGTCTTCCCCACTCGCGTCTATAGGGTTTGGCAATGATATGATATGATGGACTATGTACTAGTTTGTACTATCCCGGCAGTCCAGTGTGTCTGTATCCCAGGATTGTCACGTCCTGCCAGAAACGTAGCATGTGAGTGGGGTATCTCTTTGCTCCCTTTATTTTCTCGGCTTCTCTGCAGTGATGGTACGCCTAGCATTCACCGCCACCTGGGAGATTGTCACAATAGGGCAGAGGTACAATGTCCGCTGGCCTGCATCTCTTCTGCGTCCATTGGGATGACTGATAGCAGACAGAGGTAGAGAGCGAGACAGGAGTGCATTTGACCAGGGGACAAGCCTGGTAATGGCACGGAGATGTTGTTTGCATGGTGTGCGGACATATCTCATGGTCAAGGGTTGAGTCTCAACAGTTCGCAGTGAGGTGGCTGCTCTACTGCTTACGACACCCCGACCGAGAACTAAGTCTTCTACTAGTGGTTTCACACCTCATCACCGTATGGGGTGAATATCGGGCAGCATCCCACCCGCTTTGCTCAGCGGATGGCAGAGACCTCTTTCTGCGGCTCGACTGTGTGGGGCTGGGGCGCGAGCCCTAGGTCCCGACCATATTGTAGCCTCCCATCGCAGTGGTGCTGAGATTTTGGGCTGGATTCCGGCTTAGAGGCTTTCGGCCGTACTCCCTCAGATGGTAGCCTCGCCCTGTTGGCTTATCAGCCTAGCACGTGCACCAAATGTCTGCGACTAGCGATTCCTCTCAAGTTGAGCAGGATTACTGTAGCAACGCCCTGTCATTAGTAGGAACTTCTGATGCACTATGAATAGGAAGGCGATGACTTTGTCTACTGAATTGCCACTGGCGACGAGTCATGGGCACATCATTATGACCCAAAAAACAGGAGGCAGTCTATGGAGTACAGACATAAGAACTCACCTACCCCAAAAAAAAAAAAAAAATAAAGGTCGTCGCCTCGGTGGAAAACACGATAATGACCATCTTTTGGTACTGAAAGGGTGTAGTCACACCAAATATTTGGAGCACAGCAATACCGTCAACTTCGATTGATATGTGAAAACTTTTGCTTGATTGCTGTGTGTTCGTGTGCGCAAACTCGCAATTCTTCAGCACAACAATGCTCACCCACACATGAGTCAACAAACAGTAGCTGCATTGGAGCGCCTCAAGTTTGAAGACATTTTATCGCACCCATCATACAGTCTCGATCTGACACCTTGTGACTTCTTCCTCTTTCCGAAGCTGAAGGATAACTTATGGGATACCGTTACAACACTTCTGATTAGTAGCTGCAAGGAGCTGTGCATACCTGCTTTAATTAGAAGTGAATTTTTTTTCCTTGATAGGAGGTAACAACTTGACAGACGTTGGCACTTGAGTGTGGACTGGAATGGTGAATAATTTTTTAAATAATGCCACATCACCTAAGTGACATTTCAAACTTTAAGAAAATGTATAGCTCATGTGTAAATCTTGCGCATTATTAAAATGATCTCCCCAAAGACAAAACTTTTCAATTCGCACTCGTATGATATCTTATGGCAAACTGAGAAAATACAGATAGCGAGGAGAATTATTCTAATAGTGTATTATAAATTTGCTCTATATGTAATAGAATAATTAATTGTTTTCATGTTTCAGGTATTGCAAGGATGGAAGTCATACTTTGAAATTCGCAAACACAAAAAATCCCGCATGAAAAAGGCTACAGAGATTTATCGGCAGCAGCTTTTGAGAGAGGCTTGCTATCAGTGGCTGACCACAGCAGACAGTTTATCTCAAATACGTGCACATGCTGCAGCCAGACATCAAACCAAGTCAGCATTCGATAGGTTTCAGTTAATGCAGAAGTGTGCTTTACACTGGAAGGCCTGGGCTAGAAAGAGATCCACGATAAGGAGGCAATCAATCAAGAAGGACATGACACACACATTAACTTCTGTTGTCAGACTTGCTAAAAACCCATCAGCATTTCGTATAGTTAGTCAGATATATCCAAGCCAGTCACACTTTAGTGGCCATATTGGAGAGGTCACCACAGTAAAACCGCAGCAATCTGTTGCCTCACCTCTTCGACTATTTCAAAAGGACAGCACACATGATTCTAATAGGTACAGCTTTTTCTATAAAATACTGTTGCTTTTATTAATAATTTTATACTTTCTATTTTACAGTTCTCTATCTTAATCACTAAAATCATTTTGAGTAGCATTTGGCTAGCAATTGCTTTATGTTCCTGGTCACATCATCAAATTTGGTGAACCGCGGACTTGAAATAAAAGTTTCTATGCTGACACATAACGATGTTATTATGATTAGTATAGATTTGTATCCTTAGTGAAGCCAACAAATTATATACTTATCATTGGTGTTTGTGTCATTCAGTGGAAGTAAAGAGTAATTAGGGCCAGGTGAAACATAATAACTACTACCTTACATCCCCATTTCATGCTCCTGAAAATAATCTGTAATACCCATAGTGGAGAGGAGCCTGACATTGCACTACAGTCAGGAGGATACCGGTCCACCTTCTCAAGAAGAACCACTGTAACCAGCTACCAAAGAAACATCATTAAGAGTTTACTAGACTCACTGCTAGTAGCTTCGAACATCTCATTCAATACACAGTACTGACATTTGGGAAACTCTGGTTGTTGATGTTGAATACTCACAATTAACTCTTTCTGTGCGCCCTGAAAAGGACATTAAGTGGCGGTTTGATGTAGCTTTCATCACATCTCGAGTGTGCTGATGAAGGTGGATTGGGGTCCTCCAGGCAGTTGTACAATGCTTGGCTTCATCTGCATGTTGCTCACTAGTATGGGGATCACGTGGATCCTTCACCTTGTTAGCCAGGTTGTCATGAAAAAAACCTGTTTCCAGGAAGGGCTATGGGGAAGTCAAGGTGAGGTTCTTGGCTAGTATATTTTGGCTGACCCTGACATGTTTGATCAGTATGTTTTGTCTGGCTAGACATTAGTCTTCCTCCGTGTGAAACCCTGATGGAATCTCTTTAGCCTTTTTTCTGCTTAGACTATAATTTTTTAATGTGATTAAACATGTTTAAGGGTTGAAATTTGAACACTTCTGGATTAAACAAATTTCTACAGAAATCACCTTGGCAAGAGCACAAGAAATGCTTTTGGCATAGACCACCTGCAAGAAGGCTAGCTGCATTGCTAGCTAAATGATTTTTAGTGAATGAAAATTGAAATAAGGCGATGTTTTTTTATCGCATCTTATTCATCTTCATTATTCTTCTGAATTAGTCCTGAAAAGGATGTTGTCTCGTAGCTTACAGTGATACTCCGATACATGCACCTTTCGGCCCAGCACATCTGATTTCAGCTGACTTTTTTAGTGCCAGGTTTGTCTTCCCAGTGCAATCCCTATTCTTTGGCCAAACTGCACTAATGCTGCCTGTTTTCAGGGCTCCCACATGAAGGTGGAATAGGGTATTGATCAGCTATTGTCCGCTGACCCTGACGCAAGCAGTCAGCTGTGAATCACTAGCTGCTGTCAACTTATGCTATACTGCATCTAGGCTCCATTTAATCATCATTGATTTCTCACATTTAGAGCAGTTCAATCAGGCTTCTCACATTTAGAGCAGGTCAATCAGGCTTCTCACATTTAGAGCAGGTCAATCAGGCTTCTCACATTTAGAGCAGGTCAATCAGGCTTCTCACATTTAGAGCAGGTCAATCAGGCTTCTCACATTTAGAACAGGTCAATCAGGCTTCTCACATTTAGAGCAGGTCAATCAGGCTTCTCACATTTAGAGCAGGTCAATCAGGCTTCTCACATTTAGAGCAGGTCAATCAGGCTTCTCACATTTAGAACAGGTCTTCTTCTTCCTTTTTCTTCTGCGTTCATTCTCAATCTCCTGCTACCAAGCCCTGAACAGGTCTTTGCAAGTAGCAGGATGTAGACTGGAGAACGGAATGCGTTGTGTCGCTAGTTTACAGCTTGACTGCGATATTTGCATCTTTCGGTCCGACACATCCGTCTTCGGCAGGAGAACAGGTTAATCAGGCTTCTCATACTTAGAACATTTCAATCAAACGTCTCACATTTAGAACATTTCAATCGGGCTATTTAGAGCAGGTCAATCAGGCTTCTCACATTTAGGGCAGGTCAATCAGACTTCTCACATTTAGAGCAGTTCAATAAGGCTTCTCACATTTAGAGCAGTTCAATCAGGCTTCTCACATTTAGAACAGTTCAATCAGGCTTCTCACATTTAGAGCAGTTCAATAAGGCTTCTCACATTTAGAGCAGGTCAATCAGGCTTCTCACATTTAGAGCAGTTCAATAAGGCTTCTCACATTTAGAGCAGTTCAATCAGGCTTATCACATTTAGGGCAGTTCAATCAGACTTCTCACATTTAGAACAGTTCAATCAGGCTTATCACATTTAGAGCAGGTCAATCAGACTTCTCACATTTAGAGCAGTTCAATCAGGCTTCTCACATTTAGAGCAGTTCAATCAGGCTTATCACATTTAGGGCAGTTCAATCAGACTTCTCACATTTAGAGCAGTTCAATCAGACTTCTCACATTTAGGGCAGTTCAATCAGACTTCTCACATTTAGAACAGTTCAATCAGGCTTATCACATTTAGAGCAGTTCAATCAGGCTTCTCACATTTAGGGCAGGTCAATCAGACTTCTCACATTTAGAGCAGTTCAATAAGGCTTCTCACATTTAGGGCAGTTCAATCAGGCTTCTCATATTTAAAGCAATTCAATCAGACTTCTCACATTTAGAGCAGGTCAATCAGACTTCTCACATTTAGAACAGTTCAATCAGGCTTATCACATTTAGAGCAGTTCAATAAGGCTTCTCACATTTAGGGCAGTTCAATCAGGCTTCTCATATTTAAAGCAATTCAATCAGACTTCTCACATTTAGAGCAGGTCAATCAGGCTTCTCACATTTAGAGCAGTTCAATCAGTCTTCTCACATTTAGAACAGTTCAATCAGGCTATTTAGAGCAGTTCAATCAGGCTTCTCGCATTTAGAGCAGTTCAATCAGGCTTCTCACATTTAGAACAGGTCAATCAGGCTATTTAGAGCAGTTCAATCAGGCTTCTCACATTTAGAACAGGTCAATCAGGCTATTTAGAGCAGTTCAATCAGGCTTCTCGCATTTAGAGCAGTTCAATCAGGCTTCTCACATTTAGAACAGGTCAATCAGGCTATTTAGAGCAGTTCAATCAGGCTTCTCGCATTTAGAGCAGTTCAATCAGGCTTCTCGCATTTAGAGCAGGCTTCTCAAATTCAGAACAGGTCAATCAGGCTTCTCACATTTAGAGCAGGTCAATCAGACTTTTCACATTTAGAGCAGGTCAATCAGACTTTTCACATTTAGAGCAGGTCAATCAGACTTCTCACATTTAGAGCAGATCGATCAATCAGGCTTCTCACATTTGGAATGGCTCTTTATTTTATGTATAGTAGGAACTCGATTTACATAAGGGTTTCAATTTAGCGTCCATTATATTATAAACATTTCTAGAGGAGATTATGTGTTCATACGCTTCTTATCATTGTAGATGGTCTTATAACTAAACATATCAGAATAGATACGATGACTAACATTCTTGAACCTCTCTGTGTTAGAATCCATTGATTCTAATTTTGCTAACTCTAATATTATGTCTATCAGTTTCTCAGAATTTGTATCAATTTTTGCGATTTACATAACTGAAATTACGTAACTTGGGGTGTTCGTGTATTTATTATTTAAACGTAATTTTTTAATGTAATTTTTTTATTTTTCTTATTCCTTTTATTAGTTTCTGCTTTTCTTGTGTAGGATAAATTGAATTCAAACACAGATCTGTAGAAGAGAACACCCACTAAGTGCAGGAGAAAGTTGGGATATTTAGGATACACTCAGCAGAAAGAAGCTGGGCAGTAAGTATAACCAGACACACACCAGATTGAAACCCACGGGGAAAGAGATGAGCAGGAAGGCCAAGAAACACCTGGTGATGAATGGTTGAGAAGGAAGTCAGTTCAATTGGGATATCTTGGACGGAACTCAAGAAGCTGCTAGAGAGCATCTGTTTTGACCCCGTGTTCCTAGGGGATCCAGGTGGATAAATAATGATAATAAAGAACGGAGTTGTATTTCCCACTTATGTATTCATATAATTTGTTGCTGTACATTAATAGTTTTCCAAACATGGGAAGTAAATCACGACCGCCACCAAAAAGGCCAGCATTCTTAGTGGATTCCCTGAAGCGTGCAGGTTTATACTCTGTTGGTCACGACTACATCCATGGCAGGTAAGACGCAGTATCAATCAAGATAGCATCACAAAACAAATGTACAAAGACACACTTCATATGCCAGGCGCATTCTCATGTTTTTCAGTACATTTTTTTGTTGCCAGTGTTATCAAGACTCTAATTATAATAAATAATAGCAGAAGTTGCTTTTTTGTAATTATTTTATTAAAACTTTAGATTTGTGCTACTTACATTTTTTTGTTGCCAGTGTTATCAAGACTCTAATTATTATAAATAACAGCAGAAGTTGCTTTTTTGTAATTATTTTATTATAACTTTAGATTTGTGCTACATACATTTTTTTGTTGCCAGTGTTATCAAGACTCTAATTATTATAAATAACAGCAGAAGTTGCTTTTTTGTAATTATTTTATTATAACTTTAGATTTGTGCTACATACATTTTTTTTTTGCCAGTGTTATCAAGACTCTAATTATTATAAATAACAGCAGAAGTTGCTTTTTTGTAATTATTTTATTCTAACTTTAGATTTGTGCTACATACATTTTTTTTTTGCCAGTGTTATCAAGACTCTAATTATAATAAATAATAGCAGAAGTTGCTTTTTTGTAATTATTTTATTATAACTTTAGATTTGTGCAACATACATTTTTTTATTGCCAGTGTTATCAAGACTCTAATTATAATAAATAATAGCAGAAGTTGCTTTTTTGTAATTATTTTATTATATCTTTAGATTTGTGCTACATACATTTTTTTGTTGCCAGTGTTATCAAGACTCTAATTATAATAAATAACAGCAGAAGTTGCTTTTTTGTAATTATTTTATTATAACTTTAGATTTGTGCTACATACATTTTTTTGTTGCCAGTGTTATCAAGACTCTAATTATAATAAATAACAGCAGAAGTTGCTTTTTTGTAATTATTTTATTCTAACTTTAGATTTGTGCTACATACATTATTTTATTGCCAGTGTTATCAAGACTCTAATTATAATAAATAATAGCAGAAGTTGCTTTTTTGTAATTATTTTATTATAACTTTAGATTTGTGCAACATACATTTTTTTATTGCCAGTGTTATCAAGACTCTAATTATAATAAATAATAGCAGAAGTTGCTTTTTTGTAATTATTTTATTATAACTTTAGATTTGTGCTACATACATTTTTTTATTGCCAGTGTTATCAAGACTCTAATTATTATAAATAACAGCAGAAGTTGCTTTTTTGTAATTATTTTATTAAAACTTTAGATTTGTGCTACATACATTTTTTTGTTGCCAGTGTTATCAAGACTCTAATTATTATAAATAACAGCAGAAGTTGCTTTTTTGTAATTATTTTATTCTAACTTTAGATTTGTGCTACATACATTTTTTTATTGCCAGTGTTATCAAGACTCTAATTATAATAAATAACAGCAGAAGTTGCTTTTTTGTAATTATTTTATTATAACTTTAGATTTGTGCTACATACATTTTTTTGTTGCCAGTGTTATCAAGACTCTAATTATTATAAATAACAGCAGAAGTTGCTTTTTTGTAATTATTTTATTTAAACTTTAGATTTGTGCTACATTTTTCAAGTTTTTGTTTATTCCTGACATAGCTGTGACCAGGACCCTGTGTTACCTCCAAGGCACATGATATCTAATATGAATGAGTTATTTGCTGCTTCTGTGAGTGTTGTAACATTTGCATCTTTTTACATTTTATGTTTTACTTTAAACACTTTTCATTTACCTGTTTAACTAGTTTGAAACTTTTTTGTCTGTTTGGTCCAATGTTCCATAATTTGTTTCATTCATGTTTTTTAAAAAATATTATTTTATAAAAGTGCAGACATTTCTACATCAGCTAGTACCGTAGAAGATATGTTCCTTTAGTCATATGCAGATCATATTATTGTGGTTCAAGGAGGCCACATTTCTAATGTATCTAGAAAGGAATTTGCTTTTCAATGGTTAAAATCCATTTGGGACTTTACATAAAACCATGTATAGCAAGATTATGAATCAAAACCTATCAGCTGTCTGTGGAGCACAGGTCTTCAACAAGTCCATCTGTACTGAGCCACCTCATCCAAGTCTGTCCATGTCTTCGTGCTTCCTTTAAGTTTGTTAGAAGAAAACTGTTAAGTCTAAGTCAACAATGCAGACTCCTTGCCTCTTTCTCTACATCTCATCATTAGCCAGGCTGACTGAGGACCTTCTTCTATCTTGGGTGGTTGAGTTGTATTTTCATTTTTAGTTGACTTGTCCATATGTGATGAAGTTTTTGTGGCTTAGAGTTTCTACAGAATGAGGTAGCTGACCCTATGCCCAACCATCCTTAGTTGTGCCTCATGACATGCTTTGCAAATTTACAGAGCTACTATTCTTTTCTCCACTTTCAAGCCTCTGCAACACTCGAACAAAAACAAGGTTATGCTTGTCTCCATTTTTTCCCCTGCAAAGCATAGTGCCACCACTATGCTTTCGACCCTGTTTGGAAGTCTGTACAAAAGCACTTTGTGTGTACTTACAGTAGTGATTGCTGTAGTATGGCAGATCTAAAAGCAAAAGTTGGAACAGAAAACAGCAATTACAAATTTATTCTGGGTAAAAATGGCATGAGAAACAGAAATAAAAATGGTTAGAGTTTTGTCAGCTTCTTTAACTTCAATGACCTGGTTATAGAAGACACCATCTTCCCAAACAAAATCGTACATAAGGTGACCAGATGGGTACACGGAAACTATTTCATTATACATCAGAAATGGAGACATATACGTGATGTGGGTGTACAGAGAGGATCAGACCACCACCTGGTCTTAGTGACTTTCTTCTTCTTCTTCTTCTTCTTCTTCGTTCATTCTCAATCTCCCCCTACCAAACCCTGAAAGGGCTTAAGTAGCAGAATGTAGTCCAGAGAACGGAATGCGTTGTGTCGTAGTTTACAGCTTGGCTGCGATATTTGCACCTTTCGGTCCAACACATCCGACTTCAGCAAGCATTTTTTGAGTACCGGGTTAGCATTCCCTCTTCGATCCCTTCTCCTTAGCCAGTCTGCCCTGCTGCAGCCTGTTGTCCAGGATCACAGAGTGGAGGTGTAGAAGGGTCTTGGCAGCTATGGTTCACTGGCCCTGACGCTAGCAGTCAGCTATGGGTCGCTAACCACTGCAGGTCATGTGCTGCTCAGCATCTTGATCCCCTTAGTGACTTTCAAAGATAGGTAGTTAAGACAAGCAATAAATAAAACACACAAAACTGACCAAATAAAGACACAAAAGCTAAATTCAAACTGAATCTGTAGAGAACCGTTTTGAAATCTTTAGGAACCTCTCAACAATCAATGAGGTAGCTGACCCTATGCCCAACCCTCCTTAGTTGGCTCTCATGACATGCTTGGCAGGTTTACACAGTTACTATTTTTTACTCCACTTTCAGGCTCCTGCAACACTCGGGTGATAACAAGGTTATGTTTACCTCCATTTTGTTCCTTGTGAAGCATAGTGTCACCACTACAGCCGACGGTGTTGTGCAGTCAGTATGCCCTAAAGCACTTTGTGTTCTTGCAGTGGGGATTTCTGTAGCAATTTATTTTACATGATGAACTTGCTAACATCATGCACTACCCCACTTAGTCATCATCTGTAATTTATACTTGTAATACACAAGTACCTCAAATAATGTTCAACATTTTTAGTTTGAAACTAGGTATTATTAAATCCATTTTCATAATACCATAGTTGTGGTTCATAACAAGAATGTTGTGATATTTATTGCAAATTACAAAAAGTTCATTAAAAAATTACAATAACTTCTGAATTATTATAAAACGTGCTGGTGTTTATAGACTATGAAAAGGATTTGGGGGGGGGGGGGGGGTTTAAAGATATTTGTAGAAGTGCATATGGACTATATATAGAGTGAAAAAAGAAAGCATTATTTTCACACATGCAGCCAAGTCAGCAGGTAAAACAAACTTTTAACATTAGAAGATCTGACATGAGCTAGGTGATACTCATTAGGAAGGTGAATGGCTTGCTATGGCATTAGTGCCAGAGCTTTACATCTTACACAAGAATAAAAACTTCTTCACAACATATGTGGACAGAAAAAGTGAATTTAGTATGTTGAAATTTGGTTACAAGTTTGTTTTTTTAAATCATTGAAAAGTACTGTTTAAATTTGGTTCAAACAGGACCTACTTTAGAAAGGTCTTCACCAGGAAAACCCCTTGAAATGTCACATTCCACTGCCAACTATTAACATATAATACAAATTCACGGTACAAAACACAACAAATCATTGTTAAGAATGATCCTTTCTTAGAATCTTGCCATGATACCATCTGCATATTCATCTTTGTTTCCCGAACACGCTATTATAGTTGCACTAATATTTTACACATGCGAGTTGCGTTATTTAGTCAGCCATGGAATGTGACATTTTAAAGGGATTACTCTGTAGTTCAGAAGGCCTGTATCTACAGTAGGCTGTGGTTCAAACCCTACAGATTATTAGAGTGAAAAATGATAACAAATTATTTCCTGTTTTTGCTTTCTAGGAGGTGAAGGAATCAACTTCAGCTATTACACTTGGCAAGAATGTGGTGAAACAACTGCAGTTGTCTACATCCAACATGAACCCTATTGAAGCCACTAAAGTGTTTACACCTTCTTCATGCTCTTCTCAAATGATGATTTCAGACACACAGATCTCATCACTCTCTGAAAATCTGCCATATTCTTCCCAAGTGTCGCACACAAACATGACACTGGTAGCATCTCAAGCTTTGCTGAAAGGTGAAGAAGCTGCTGCTTTCACTGGGGTTGGAGAAGAAGACTGGCCAGCAGTAGAAAGGGGAAACAGTGATTTGACTACACCTGCAACTGATGTGAAAAGGAATATTGATAAGGACAGTTGGATGGAGTATCGCAATGCTAATATGATCACCTCTCCTAGATCTCATCAAATAGATCTTGAGCAACAAAAGCAGCATAAGAATACATCCTGTCTTGTTCAAGAGGAACCATTTATTCTCCTAAAACCAGAAGATTTTATGAAGAAACCTGCTGTCCAAAATAAGAGCATCCAGAACATTCCAATGATGCACCCATCATCTACAAAGGCAGGTATTGGTCAGAAAAATATAACGAAATGCTCCCTGTGGACATTTGATAATAATGACAATGACGAAAGTCTTCTGTCAGTGGTGGACCAGAAATCCAGACACACAGGTTCATCTTCCAGCTCTGATATCCATGATAAAAATGTGGCTACTTTGAGGCACAACTCAAAAATGTCCAGTCATCAATTTGTTGGTGATGGGACCCTTGATAGAAACTATTCAGATAGTTATGACACTGGGATACCTGGTATCTCCACCAGCAGTAAAGAACCTGTTACATTTACCAGCCCTCTAACACTGACGCCAGAGGAGGAAATCGTTAAAATTAGGGACAGGCTTAAGCATTTCACTCATCAAAAACAGAAACTCAGGTTAGTAGTTTTACATCATCAGTGTTTTAATGTGCTTGCTTGTGTGCTAGAGTATATTGACGGTGGAAGTGTTTCTTCTTTTTCTTAGGTGTTTGTCCTGTAGTTTACATTAAGATTGCGATATTTGCGCCTTTCGGCTCAACATATCAGTTTCAGCTGGTAGTTTTTGGTTTGCCTTCCCACTGTGATACCTATTCACTTAGACAGACTACGCTAGTACAGTTTGTTTCTAGGGCCGCCACTTGGAGACGGGATATGGTCTTGTTCAGCTTTGGTTCGCTGACCCTGATGCAAGCAGCCAACTAAATCACTGCCTGCTGTCAGCTCATTCACTGTTGAGGGGATGGCGTGGGCTAGTGGTTAAGTGACACAGCTCACAAATCGAAGGTACTGGGTTTGATCCCCATCACAGCACCAGCCATTACCCCAAAAAAGCAGACCCTTATATAAAATGCATGCCAAAGTCGGACGTACTGGGCCAACAGGTGCAAAATAAAAACATAGTGCAAAGCACACCGCCTTGGGGAATAGAGAACTAAGGTGAACGCACATTCTCAACAAAAATATTCACTGTTGTATGACCCCAAGTGTTTGACTCTTAACGATAAGAACTGTTTTTTAACTCATATTGGCTTGGCTTGGCTTCGTTCTCAATCTCCCGCTACCAAACCCTGAAAGGGCTTAAGTAGCAGAATGTAGTCCAGAGAACGGAATGCGTTGTGTCATAGTTTACAGCTTAACTGCAATATTTGCACCTTTCGGTCCAACACATCCGACTTCAGCAAAAAATTTTTTAGTACCGGGTTAGTATTCCCTCTTCGACCCCTTTTCCTTAGTCAGTCTGCTCTGTTGCAGCCTGTTATCCAGGATCACCACGTGGAGGTGTAGAAGGGTCTTGGCAGCTCTGGTTCGCTGGCCCTGATGCTAGCAGTCAGCTATGGGTCGCTGACCACTGCAGCTCATGCACTGCTCAGTATCTTGATCCCTTAACTGATATTGAATATCTTATCCAGGAAATAGAGGATGCTTACCAGGAGCAAAAACACACAGTAGCGGTTTGGGTGGATCTAGAAAAGGCATTTGACAAAGTCTGGAAAGAGGGACTTAAAGTCAAGCTACGAAGAAGTGAAGTTTGTGGGAAAATGTACAGATGGATCAGCCACTACCTCAAAAACAGAACAGCCAGAGTTCAAGTACAAGGGCAGATGAGCAAAAAGGTGACACTTGAGCAGGGAGTACCCCAAGGAGGAGTACTGTCACCCACACTCTTCCTGTTGTATATAAATAACATCACTGAGAATATACCAAGAAGAGTCCACAGCTCCATGCTTGCAGACGATTTGGCTATGTGGATCTCTGAAAAGAATCTCACCATAGCAAGTAATCGGATGCAGCAGGCCCTAACATCCCTGGAGGAGTGGGCGAACTCATGGCTGGTCAAAATAAATGAGGAAAAAACAACATGTACAATATTCTCGCTTTCAAACAAACCCCAAAACACCAAAATAAGTCTTAACGGCAAATATCTGCGGCCAAACGACAACCCAAACTACCTGGGAGTCACATTTGATCGGCGCATGACATGGAAAAGTCAGATCGAGAGAAACCGAATGAGAGCCAGAGAAAGAATGGCAATCATGAGGAAACTTGCTGGCACAAGCTGGGGAGCAAACGAAAGTATACTAAAGAAACTGTACACTGGAAGAGTGAGACCAGTTCTCGAGTATGGCATTGTGGCATGGACAACAGCAGCAAAGGCGAACTTTGACAAAATTAGCAAACTCCAAAACCAAGCCATGAGAGTTATAACAATAGGCATGAAGTCAACGTCAATTGTAGAACTGGAAAAGATTACAAATCTGCAATCCATGACCGACAGAAGAGACTGCAGAGCCCAGCAGCAAGCACAAAAACTCAGAAGACTGACGGACCATCCAATGCATAAGAGACTAAATAATTTTGGAAATGGGAAACTAAAGCGGAGAAACTTTGCAGAAATAGTCAAAGCAAAGATGAACGAAGAACCTATGAACGCATTAACAACACCAAAGCCCATCCCTACTGTACGCAAACCTACCTGGAGGCAGCATATATTTCCAGAGGTGGTAGAAAATATACCAGGTATTGGAAAAAAGAACAGCCAGTCTGAAAAAGAAAGAAGAGACATAACCCTGAGGTACATAACGAAAAACTACCCAAGCATGGACTGGACCCATGCATATACCGACGGTTCTGTAACAAACACAACACAGAACGGAGGGGCAGGGGTATTCCTGAGCCTACCAAATGGTAGGAAAATACACAAGCAATTTCAGAGCGGAGGCAGAGGCACTGAGGGCTGCAGTAGAAGAAATGGCGACAGGTAAAAGAAATGAAAGCCATATAGTCCTGCTTACAGATGCCCAGGCCGTAGTCACAGCACTAAAAAGCCAGAAAAATACTGAACTTAATGATTTAAGAGCAGTACTATGTCAACTATGCCAGCAGTCCGCACCAAAAAGAGTAGTGGTACAGTGGGCTCCATCCCACTGTAACATCCAAGGCAACGAGGAGGCAGACAGACTGGCACAAGAAGGTGCAAGGCTACCACAACCATATACTAGTGTGACATACGAAGAGTCAAAAAGGCTTATTAGAGCTAGATACATGACCAAATAGGAAATAGAACATACTGGCTACACAAAAAACGATGCCTATTACCAGTTGAACAGAAGAGAGCAGGTCGTGGTCTTCAGACTTCGCACAGGCCACAATAGACTGAGGTACCACCTATTCAACAAATTGAAGATAGGTGGCACTGACGAATGCTCGTGTGGTACCGGGAAAATTACCGCTGAACATTTGCTGCAAAACTGCCCAACATACGAGGACCAGAGAAAGCAGATGTTGCCATCACCAGTGGCAACACTAGAAAAGCTCTATGGCAGTGTCGACAGCCTCAGGATGATGCTGCTTTTTTCAAAAAAATACAGGTTGACATCTGACAGCATATGAAGAAGAAGAAGAAGAAGAATATCTTATTTTTCTTCCTTGTTTCTCATCAGACATCCATATCAATGACTCCAACAAAAGCATTGTTTGTGGCTGTCTTTTTATGGCTGGTTGCATTTCACTGTGTTCTGCACCTAGGACCCAGTACATCCGTTATCAGCATGTATTTTTGGGGGCTCTGCTTCCCTTAATATTTGCTGCCCCTAGTCTGTCTGCAAGGCAGCAGTTGTTTGCTATCAGAGTTGTTATTTCTAGGAAAGTTGTCTTACTGAATTTTTTACCCTTTTCTACCATGTTTAATATGAATGCACCATCTAAAACACTTTATTGTTATGTTGATCATAATCAGCATGACCACACTCCAACCATGCCTGTATGTGCTCATTTCTCTAAGTGAAGGGTATTTATCCTGATGAAACGTTTACAATTTTGCGTATTACCTGTTTTCCCAGGTACATATTCCAGTTCAGAGTAACTGGAATGATGAAAGATAATTATTGGAAGAGTTATGTTGGGAATTATATTAACTTTGAATACTATTAAAGAAAACTTCTGCTTCATGTTGAAGAATTATGATTGTCATTAGCAAAAAAAGAAGAAAAAGTTATATGTTATAATTTTCAACTGATTACATTTTTCATTTCAAGTGGCCTCTACACATCTAATATTTAGACATACATGTATTTCAGAACTTTGCGTAAGCAGTATCGAGAGCTTTCAGATTGGTTGATGGAGCAGCCAACACCGGATGATGAAGATACTGACAATTTTAAAAGAGAGTTGCAAATGGTGAGATCAGTTATGAGGGAAAATGTAGTAAAAATAAAAATGATGATAAATGATACATTTTCAAAAAGAATGGGGTATTTTTGACAGTTTAGGAAGTGATGTTTAAACCAGTAGGTCTTTGACAAGTGATGGGGATATATTTTGTATGATCTAAGAACTTTTTTGATACTGATAATAAAATTAAAATAAATGTTTAGCCTTTATATCTTACTTTGTAAATTGTTATTAGTTAGCTGCACTATTTTGTGCTGTTTCTGTTTATCTCTGTCCTTAATAAAAACTATGTTGTTGACTTTGTTACTTTAAACTGCACTGTTACATTGTTGACTTGTATTATTTCTTCAAATTATCCTATTGGTAATGTTTCAAATATTTCTTCATTACTCTTAACCCTTAAACGTCATTACTATTTATATTTCTCCAATTCTTTTGTACCGGGTATCATTTTAAGTTATCAGTGGACGGCGTGGGCAAGTGGTTAAGTGACACTGCTCACAACCAGAAGGTGCTGGGTTCGATCTTTATCACAGCATCGGCCCTTACTACAGGGAAACAAACTCTTAGAAAATGCAGAATGAAGCAGACCCTTACATAAAATGCATGCCGAAGTCGGATGCACTGGGCCGACAGACACAAAATAAAAACATAGTGCCTTGGGGAATAGAGAAATAAGGCGGACACAAAAAAAAATTATTATAAGTTATCCACCAGTCTTCTCAATCTTGTTCTTTTAATTTATTGAATATAAGTTTTGTTAGTTATAGCCTCTTCACTGAGTCTGATAAATTGGGGAGCAAATAATTTATTGGGACTTCTGTTCCTACCTTGTTCATTGCTATGATGTGGGTTGCGCTTTAGACTAGCAACATGGTATGTAAAAAGAAATTGTCACAGAAACCCTCATTATAAGAGTATTTGGCAGAAGCTTCCTACATTGCAGACCAACTACAGTAATGGGGGAACAAGAAGTAATTGAATCGTTTCATTTATTTGTAGTGAGTGCCCATGTTTAACTCACACATGATTACACATTTTATGTAGATCGCTCAAGAGGCTGCACTTATTTCTTGCCAAGAGCAGTGTCAATTGTTTTACTGAAAGCTCAGCATTTTAATATGTAATCAGCTGTGCCCAGTTTGACTGTGTTGATATGACATAATGAAACTGCTGAATTTATTTTTTTCAATCATCCTACTGTAGTATAAGAACCTTGATCCTTATAGTTTACCAATCCACAGGTGCTTAGTGTTTCTACAGGACAGGGTATCCAGACCCCATGCCCAACAGCCCGAACCTCCTTAGTCATCTTTTATGACATGCTTGGCAGGTTATGGTGTTACTCTTCTATGCTTAATTTGGACTTTGGTGACACATAGGTGTCAGTCCTTATCTTATAATATTATTCATCTGTATAAAGATGGTTCCTTGAACTGGTTGTTGAATAATTTGTCATCAGTCCTTACCTTCCAGTATCATCAGTGTAAAGATGATTCCTTGAACTGGTTGTTGAACAATTTGTCATCAGTCCTTACCTTCCAGTATCATCAGTGTAAAGACGATTCCTTGAACTGGTTGTTGAACAATTTGTCAGCTGGAAAAGGGGTATTGTACCCCAGGCATGGAAAGATGCAATACTGGTACCAGTACCAAAAACAGGAAAGGACAAAACAGATCCGAATGGATACAGGCCCATAAGCCTACTGAGCTGTGTCGGCAAGCTGATGGAACGGATGATAAACACCAGACTGATGTGGCATCTGGAAGAAAAACGAATACTAATTCCACAGCAAGCCGGCTTTAGACAGCACAGATCCACTGAGGACCAGGTCATCCTCATAGCCCAGGAGATAGAAGATGCCTACCAGGCACAGAAACACACAGTAGCTGTTTGGGTGGATCTGGAAAAGGCATTTGACAAAGTCTGGAAGGATGGACTTAGAGTCAAGCTAAGAAGAAGTGATGTCTGTGGGAAGATGTACAAGTGGATCAACCACTACCTCAAACAAAGAACGGCCAGAGTCCAAGTACAAGGGCAGATGAGCAAAAAGGTGACACTCGAGCAGGGAGTACCCCAAGGGGGAGTACTGTCACCCACACTCTTTCTGGTATATATAAACGATATTACAGAGAATATACCAAGAAGAGTCCATAGCTCAATGTTTGCAGACGATCTGGCTATGTGGACCTCTGAAAAGAATCTCACCATAGCAAGAAATCGGATGCAAACGGCCCTAACATCGCTGGAAGAGTGGGCGAACTCATGGCTGGTCAAAATAAACGAGGAGAAAACCACGTGCACAATATTCTCGCTCTCATTAAAACCCCAAAGTACCAAATTAAGCCTAAATGGCAAAATCCTGCAGCCAAACGACAACCCAACCTATCTGGGAGTCACATTTGATCGGCGCATGACATGGAAAAGTCAGATTGAGAGAAACCGAATGAAAGCCAGAGAAAGAATGGCGATCATGAGGAAACTTGCTGGCACAAGCTGGGGAGCAGACGAAGGCATACTAAAGAAACTGTACACTGGAAGAGTGAGACCAGTTCTCGAGTATGGCATTGCGGCATGGACAACAGCAGCGAAGGCGAACTTCGATAAAGTTAACAAACTTCAAAACCAAGCCATGAGAATTATAACAGGTGGCATGAAGTCAACGCCAATTGTAGAACTTGAAAAGATTACAAAACTGCAATCCATGACCGATAGAAGAGACTGCAGAGCCCAGCTGCAGTCAGAGAAACTCCGAAGACTGACGGACCATCCAATGTACCAGAGACTAAACAATTTGGGAAATGGGAAACTAAAGCGGAGAAACTTTGCAGAAATAGCCAAAGCAAAGATGCACGAAGATCCCATAAACGCACTAACAACACCAAAACCCATCACTACTGTACGAAAACCTACTTGGAGGCAGGATATATTTCCAGAGGTGGTAGAAAATATACCAGGTATTGCAAACAAAAACTGCCAGAGTGAAAAAGAAAGGAGAGACACTACCCTAAGCTTCATAACGAAAAGCTACCCAAGCATGGACTGGACCCATGCATACACCGACGGTTCTGTAACAAACACTACACAGAACGGAGGGGCAGGAGCATTCCTGAACCTACCAAATGGCAGAAAAATAACACTGTCATTCGCTACTGGTAAGTACACAAGCAATTTCAGAGCAGAGGCACTGAGGGCGGCAGTGGAAGAAATGGTAACACACAGTGAAAATGAGAGCCATATAGTCTTGCTGACAGATGCTCTCGAAGTAGTCACAGCGCTAAAAAGCCAGAAGAACACTGAGCTTAATGACTTAAGAGCAGCACTCTGCAAACTGTGCCAGCAGTCCGCACCAAAAAGGGTGGTGGTACAGTGGGTTCCGTCACACTGCAACATCCAAGGCAACGAGGAGGCAGACAGACTGGCAAAAGAAGGTGCAAGGCTACCACAAACAGATACCAGTATGACGTACGAAGAGTCAAAACGGCTTATCAAAGCCAGATACATGTCCAAATGGGAAACCGAACATACTGGTTACACCAAAAACGATGCCTATTACCAGTTGAACCGAAGAGAGCAGGTCGTTGTCTTCAGACTTCGCACAGGCCACAACAGACTGAGGTACCACCTATTCAACAAACTGAAGATAGGGTGTACCGACGAATGCCCGTGCGGTACTGGTAAAATGACCACTGAACATCTGCTGCAGAACTGCCCGACATACGAGGATCAGAGAGAGCAGATGTGGCCATTGCCAGTGGAACTGCAAGACAAGCTGTATGGTAGTGGCGAGAGTCTCAGGATGACCGCCGCTTTTTTCGAGAAAATAATGGTTACTGTCTGACTGTGTACGCAGAAGTAGAAGAAGAACAATTTGTCATCAGTCCTTACCTTCCAGTATCATCAGTGTAAAGACGATTCCTTGAACTGGTTGTTGAACAATTTGTCATCTTTCAGTAGCATTCATCTGTGTAAAGACGGTTCCTTGAACTGGCTGTTGAACAATATACTTTTCTCTCCATTTCTATCTCACTCATTCTTTCATATATATTGATATATTGCTGGTATTCTTTACACTATAGGTCTTTGAACAGTTTCCAAGGTTTATAGAAGGTGCGGCAAAGGCAGCACTATAGCTGTTGTGGATGAAGTGTTAGAGACTTCATTGTACCAAGCCACAACTCCTTTTTAAATCACCTTGTCAAGATCCCAAAAAGAGGTTTTTTTACAGGCTTCCCAAAAGGACAAATTGTTGTGGCCCCTGTACTTTAGCTGGAGTGAGAAAGGATATATGATGATGCTAGCATATTTTCAAATAAGAAAAAATAAAGTTCTTAATTTTTATAAAGTTACCATGATTGTTTTTATTGTTTATTACTAAATAGTAAAACATAAATTTTTAAAACTAATTCCTCAGATGAAGATTGAGGTTACCGAGTTACAAACAATAGTGGACAGTGAAAGACCTGTTTGTGAGAGGCTTGTCATACGTGCACAGACATTGGCTCAAGAGTTGCAGAAACCCCCTGCTTGAAATCAAAAACGTATTGCTTGTATTAAATAATGAATCAGATGATGAATCACATGATACATTTTAGGATATTAAATATATTTATACAGTGAAATCTTGTTAGTATATTTTTCAAGTAACCAAAAAATTATATGGTTTATTGGTCATGCACCACCTGCTGGACCTTTTCATCAGACCTGAAAGTCTTTCCTCCCAATACCTCTTTTAATCGTCCAAAGGTGTGGACATCACCTAGGGCTAGGTCTGGTGAGTACAGCGGATGTGGTAGACACTGAAAGTTGAGGTCCTCGATCTTTGCAATCATTGCACTTGCAGTATGGGGTTGAGCATTGTCATGTTGCAAAAGGACACATTTATACAGAAGTCCATGCTATTTGGATTTTATTGCAAGTTGAAGATATATATATATATATATATATATATATATATATATTAGAACCCACATGGACAAAAGAAGCATAGGAGACCAAAGAACACATAGTGGAAGAGAAAGGCAAGTTAACTGAAGTTTTACATGCAAAATTCTGGAAAACAAAACTCAGGAAGACACCTCAATTAGGAGGATTCTGTTAAGAGTTACCATAGCAACATTGTTCTTATGGGATTAAAAGGGAAGTTAATGTAGGTGACATATGCATATTAAGCCTCTTTTGCAAGACAATTTAATATATTTCTATTGTTGTATAAACAGGGCTTAGGAGACATGATGTAACAGATTAAGCATGACAACTATTCCAGATCATTTCTAAAGGAAGCCAAATAATTATTTTGCAGGCATTTTTGGCCATGCTTTATTTACATATTCAGGGCATAAAATATTTGTTGTAAATAAGTTACACATATATACTTCTTCCCTTGTTATCGTTTGATTTTCCTCTATCAGACTCACTTCAGGAGACATTGCATTGCTTGGGTCACCTCAACCTTCATGCTTATATAGCTCCGAACAGTACTCTGTCCAGCGCTCACGAATGTCTTGAGCTTCTGTAAGACATTTCCCACTCTTGTCCTGAATCGTTGTATTTCGACTTTGTTCAGGTCTTACTAAGTCCTTGACTAATTTATATGTTGCCTTGGCATCATTTCTTCCCAGATTTTGTTCGATATCTGCGCACTGAGCCGTTATCCATTCCACCTTGGCCTATTTCATCTTGGTCTTTATGGTTCCATTCTCTCTATATCGCTGAATCCCATCTAGTGTTTTCTTCGCTCTCTTCATTTGTCGTCTCTTGTCACATAAATCCAGTATTTCACTCGTGATCCATGCTTTCTTCTTAATCCTGCACTTACCTAGAACCTCAGATGCCGTGGAGATTAATGCCGAATTCAAGGCTTCAGTCATCGTCTCAACATCTGCCTCGTCGTTTAGAACCAAGAGAGGTGCGAATCTTCCCCCCATCACCACTCCAAAGGTCTCCACTACATCCGGGCACTTCAACTTCTCCAAGTCAAATCTCAGTCTAGAAATCTCTCTTTTCAGAAATTTCTTTAGTCTGAGATGCATGGTCATCAGCACTAAGTCGTGGTCACTCCCTATATCGGCCCCTGGGAAACTTCTTGTCCGGGCGCTATTGATAGATCTGAATCTCCTTTGGACTAAAATATAGTCTATTTGACTATGAAGCGTACTATTTGGGCTGTGCCACATCCACCGTCTCGACATTTTATGTGGTCCCAGCGTATTCGCTACTAACAGCTTATTGTAATACGCAAATTCCAAGAGTCTCAGTCCTCTATCGTTCGTGGTCACATTTCCATATGCTCCACATGTGCCTTTCCAGTCATGTACCATGTCTTCGCCAATTTTGGAATTCCAATCTCCCTGTACCACCAGTATATCATTCTTCGGTACCTCGTTCACCAAAGCCGGCAATTCCTCATAGAAGCTCTCAACCTCGCTGTCCTCATAATCTGAGGTAGGCGCATAGCATTGTATCACAGTGACATTGAAGGGCTTAGTATTTAGTCGTATACTGAGCAATCAGCTTGATACTGGTCGACAACCCAATACACAACATGCTGTGTCTTTGTGCACCAGCATTCCGACACCATGAAGGTGTTTGTCAGGTCTTCCACTGTAATAAAACTTGTGACCTTCTTCTGTGGTGTGTTCTCCAAAATTTTTCCAACGGTGCTTCACATATGCCAAGCACATTCCAGTGGTATCTATCCATCTCATGGGTCAGTTCTTTTATTTTCCCAATTGCACTGAGAGTTCTAACATTCCAAGTGCCCAGAATGAAATCCTCTCTTCTGAGTGCCTCGCCCTCGGCATAAAAGTCAGACTAATGCGCTCTTTGGTGCTATCAATGTTTCTGTATGCCTGCGAGACCTGGACCATTACAGCAGATATCCAGGGCAGGATACATGCAATGAAAATGAGGTGCTATAGAAAACTCCTTAAGTGTTACATATAAAGATCGTGTCACGAACGTAGAAATCCGTCAGAGAGTTGAAGACTCCATTGGTCCTTTTGAAGATCTGTTCACAGCTATCAAAAGACGAAAGATGACCTGGTGCGGGCACGTCGCGAGGTCCAACGGAATTACCAACTCGATACTCTTTGGGTCCGTACTGAGACAGAGAGGGCGAGGACGTCCAAGAAAGAGATGGGTGGACAACATCACTGAGTGGTCAGGCCTTCGTCCCGGTGAGATACGTCAGGCGGCGACAGACAGAGAGGGTTGGCGTGGGATTTTCATGTGTGCCCCAATGACCTGATGGGTTATGGGATACACTGAAACTGAACTGAACTGAAGTTACACATACATACATACATACATAATGCCTGTTCTTGTGACATTTTTTCTACGTGATCAAACATTCTATGATCACTATTTTGTGATATTTCCTTTAGTTATTAATATTTTGTTTATTTTTCATTGTTATCTCAAACCATGTACCACTTTATTACACTACTTAGATTCATCATTGGTATGAAGGTCAGAAATGTTTGTTTCTATAAAATAAAACTAATGCACTGTTGGTACTAATTTGTCAGACTTCTTGCTTGTATAAATAAAGCTACACTAACATATATTTTTATATAAGTGAGGCACATACATTTGCATGATCACTGTAAAATCTTGCGTATAATTCGCACTTGTTTATAGCATGCTTGATTCATCCCAACAATTTCTTGGTAAAAACACATTTGTGTATAATACGCATCATGATTTTTCAATATTTCTCCCACTAACTGTCGTCCTCGCTGCTATAAAGTAAATTCAAAATACATTTGAGTAAGACTTGTTGAACTATATTATTATCTAATGTCTTTCAAGCAGCAAGTACCCACTCTACAACATCTGTGGTTGATGCATACAGCCAACAGCAGTATATGGTATAAAACTAAACAGCAAGTTGAGATGTTGCAAGTTCTAATTGCATATGAACAGTTTTATATAGAAACGGTATTATATATGAACAGTTTATATAGAAGCAGTATTACTCATGAACAGTTTTATATAGAAACGGTATTATATATGAACAGTTTTATATAGAAACAGTATTACATAGAAACCATTTTACCTATGAAGTTTTACATAGAAACAGTTTTACCTTGAAATAGTTTTATTTTTATATGTGAACAATTTTATATGTGAACAGTTTTACATGGAAACAGTTTTTTAAATAGAAAGTTTTACATAGAGCCAGTTTTACATAGAAACTGTTTTACCTATGAATAGTTTTACATAGAAACAGTTTAAAGAAAGATTTAAGGGATGCCATGATTGAACATCAATCGAAGAATAATCAACAACCTGAGATATGCTGATGACACAGCAGTGTGGGTTAAAGTTGGGCAAGAGTTGCAGGAACTAGTGGAGACAGTCAACAGCAGACGTAAAGAATATGGATTGGACATTAGCATGGTGATAAAATGCAGGAGTGAATGAGCTGACACCAGACAGCAACTCATAGATGGCTGCTTGTATCAGGGTCAGCAAACCAGAGCTGACCGAGTCCCAATTCTACCTCCAAGTGGTGACCTTGGAAACAGGCTGTTCTAATATAGTCTGGCTAAGGAATAGGGATCGCAGTGGGAAGGCAAACCCTGTACCTAAATAAGTCCGCTGAAAAGGCAAAGATATCACAGTGTCACTGTAAACTATGACACAACAACCTTATAAGGACAAATTTATTTGTAAATTTATTTGTCAGATCTTCTAAATATACAATTGTGTTTTTCCATCAAATAGAAAGTATTTAGCTTTAAAATATATAAAATACATTTCCCAACACTATATTTACACTAAAAGGAGATTTTACCAATAGTTAATTAACTAGCATGTACACTTCTTTAACTAAAAATGTCTTTAAAAGGTAACCCTCTAACACAGAATCTAGCTGATTGCAGGACTCGTGGCACACACATGCCATTGGTTAATCAAACATTAATACCAAGCAGTGACATAATTGCCATCAACTATCTCTCGTCCATATCTCACTTAGGCATGTGTGCTACGCTTCTAACCGCATGCAAGCAAAAGCCCAGTACTCATTTATTGCTTCTTCTTTCTCTCTCTTGAACACTGACCGGCAAAGCATTCAGCGGCCATCACGTTTAGTGGCGTCTTTAACTTAACTTAGAGTCTTTATAATGGTTTAGAACTCTGCAGAGTCTGTATACAACCAGTTTCATTTACACTACCTTGTTCTAAAAGCTATGCGCATCCAATTTATTCTTTAATGCATTAATTGTACCTGCCTCCACTACCTCCTGTGGCAATGTATTCCAAGTAATCACCACTATCTGACTAAAAAAATATTTCCTAATTTCTAATCTGGACCTCTCTTTAGTTAATTTGTAGCTATGCCCTCTTGTTGTTGTGGGTGGTTGTATTTTGAAAAAATGTTTATAGTCTAATTTATCCGTCACTCTGATCATCTTATAAACCTGTATTGTCACCTTGAATTCTTCTCATTTCCGGTTTTTCTCTTTCCTCATAACTGTAATTCTGGAATCCTACTATTAGCTTTGTCACTTTTTTCTGTATTCTTTCCATCAAATTTATATCCCCTCTATGATAAGGACTCCAAACCTGTACACAGTACTCCAATCTAGGTATAATTAATGCTTTATACAGTTTGACTATCACTTCCTTGCTCCTATGAAGGGGGTTACTTGGGACGAAATCATCACATATGCGGATGAATAAAATCAGATGCTTTTATTAGATGCGGCCTGGAGTCAATACTAAGTTGATTCTTGATACTTGATTCTAGGAACCATTACCACAAAGGGGACATTCTCATAAGTGCTCCGTTCTCCAGCCAAGCGTATATATACTCAGTCCCAGTCAGGTGCTGATTTTATGTTCTTCTAATCTTTCCAGACAGAACACACGTTCTCCCTTCTCCCTTAGTCACTCCAAGATCTATCATGCTCTACACATATACATTTTCGCGACCCTCTGTCTCTTCATCATTCTGTAGAATGTCCATGACTGCCCTTATCAACTCAACCCTGTCTCTCGTCATCACAGCGCTTCGCCACTGCATCAGCTCTTTCGTTGCCAAAGATGCCTGCATGTCCCGGGCAGTGGATTCATGTGACAACCTGTACACCAGAGTTGTTGAGAAGAGAGGCCTACTCCCTTCTTAGCATGCACCATTCTATCTTACGGAGCATGCCCTGCGAGTCTAACAGTATCACTGCGTCCGTCACCAAGTCAGTGCCGCTCTTACCGCCTCAATCGTCATACTCATACTTGATGTGACAGCGAAGTAGGCAGCTGATTTCTCCACTTTCTCCTTGCCATTTTGGTAGCCGATGAAGCCCCAATTGCACCTGTTTGCATCTCTTCCGGCGAAGCCATCTGTGCCCAAAATTGGGACTTGTGGTCCTGAGTGTTGCTGGATCAGCTGCTGTATTGAAGCTTCTGTCCTAGTGCCGCCCTACTCGCGACACTCTCTGTTCAGTTGTATCACCACCCTTGTCAGGGGGCTCTCGTTGCTCATTTCTTCCAATGCACAGACCCTCATCAGGGAGTCTTCTGCCTCTGCCATCCATGACCGTCCTCGCTTAATGCGTCTGCCTTTGAGTGTATCCAAGCCTTGGTGCAAAGGGTGGTGTTTGTTGTTGGCAATATTGGCATACACCTTTACCTGCGCTACTTGATGTCGCACTTTGATCTCATTGCAGCAATGTGAGTATCTCTAGGGCATCACAGAACTGCTCTCATGGCCTCGTTCTGGATTCTCTCCAATCTATGTACCTGTGTCTGCGATAGCGTGAGTAACCCAAGACCGTAGTTCAGGACAGACAAAACCAGTGCTTGCATAAACAGGAAGAGAGTCCATTGTTGTATGTCTTTGAGGCAACGAGGAGGCAGACAGACTGGCAAAAGAAGGTGCAAGACTACCACAAACAGATACTAGTATGACGTACGAAGAGTCAAAACGGCTTATCAAAGCCAGATACATGACCAAATGGGAAACCGAACATACTGGTTACACCAAAAACGATGCCTATTACCAGTTGAACCGAAGAGAGCAGGTCGTTGTCTTCAGACTTCGCACTGGCCACAATAGACTGAGGTACCACCTATTCAACAAACTGAAGATAGGTGGTACCGTAAAAAGTTTTCTCATTGCGGAGTAACCGTTACGTGTAGAAAGTTAGCTTTATTTAAATAAGTATACCAGAATAAATGACAACTAGATTTCCGGAGAGAGGGGGGGGGGGGGGGGGGGGGAAAGAATAGAATGGTTACAACAGTATCTAAAACATATTTGACAAAACTAAAGAAGAGTTATGTATGAAAGAACTTGTGTTTTTAAATTGAATTTTATTCACTTTTCTACTAGAACATCAAATATATTCATTGATCAACATTTACATTTTAGTTTACATCATATAGGAATATTTAAGTGTATGGGAGAAAGTGAAAATGGATAGAAGGAGAGAGATTGAGAGAGAGAGAAAGAAAGGAGACATATAATGATATATGTAGATAAATGGAGATGTAATAGTGAAGTGAAATGAAAGGAGAGGAAGAGAGGGCAGAAATGGAAGAGAGGGGCTGCATTGAAAGAATTTTGTAGAAAATAAAACATCTTGTAACTTAATACATAATGTGTCCAATTTTTTTTTTAATGAACGAATACATCAACTTTGCTGTTCAATATAGAGAAATAAATTCAATTCAAATTTGAAACAGTCCACAAATAATTGTGTATGTATATACATTTAAACAGTTCTGGTGTGTAAATTTGTTGTTCGTTAACTGCTTTGTTTCTGCAAATCCAAAGTTCTTTCATAATCATAATGTGGGACTCAAAATTATGAAAGAACTTGCTTGTAATACTTACCAGCAAATGATAAACGAATGTGTTTATCAAACCTGGTTCTTGGAACTGATCGTGTTACATAATCAAGACAACCAATCAAACAGAACACCACCTCTTCCTCGGAAGACTACATTCATAACATTTCAACCAATAGAATTGATGATCTTCCTTCACTAGGAACGAATAACGTCAAATATGCCGCATTGGCCATCGTTTAAAGAAAGATAACATCAAGCAGTAGAAAACGTGTAAGCTTTATTTGGTAGATAGACTGCTACAACAAGTGCCTGTCGAGGCCAATCCGTCCGTGACCACAACAAATGGATGAGCATCAAACTGCATGCAGTGAAGATGATGTCATTCCGAACTGTCCCAACCAGGTGGCGATGATGGAGCGGGTCGTTTTTCATCCTTCTTCGTTCGTTCTCAATCTCTCGCTACCAAGCTCTGAAAAGAGTTTTGCAAGTAGCAGGATGTCCAGCGAACGGAACGCGTTGTGTCGTAGTTTACAGCTTGAATGCCATATTTGCACCTTTTGGTCCGACAAACCGACTTCAGCAGGTATTTTTGAGTACGGTTAGCTTTCTCTTTTCGATCCCTTCTCCTTAGTTAGTCTGCCGCATGCTATCCAGGATGACCGCGTGAAGGTGTACAAGGGTCTTGGCAACTCTGGTTCGCTGGCTCTGACGTTAGCAGTCAGCTATGTATCACTGACCGCTGTATCTCATCTTTTTCCATCCTTAATGTCTTTTGAACGAATGAACGTCCTTGGCAAGGCTGACCACATGTCCAAATAGGGTCAAACGGTGGTGATTTGGCCTGTCTGTGTTGTGGTTTCGTCGTGAATCGCAAGAATGCAAACGTGACGGGGAAGGCTTCAATGCGCTCCTGTCCCCTTTGCAAAATAGTCTAAGTTTTGGGGCGATACAGCAGGATGGGTTTTGTAAATTCGTAGCTTGGTTTTCAGTGACAGTTTTTGCTGAGTCCAAACCCGATGCAGGTCGTTCATAGAGACGACAGCCAGACCGACACTTCAATTGATGTCCAGGCGGCTACGTACATCAAAATTTTGTTTGCCCAAGTAAATAACATTCTCGGCTGATTTTACTTAATCGCCATTGACAAAGATTTCATAGCGTTGTGGAATGGCAGTCAAGGCTTTGGATCTTGGTTTTTGCCCATTTGGTATGGCGGCCTAATCTAAATGCTAAATCTTCTAGGTGTTCCAGTGGTTTATCAATGTCTGAAGGTGGAATCGTGACATGAATACGTCATTTGCATAGTCAAGGTCAGTCTCAGGGAACTGCCTAATGGGAACTCCTTGATTGTACGTCTTCAGTTGAACGACGATTCAGTTTATGACGCCGCAGAACAGTGCGGAGAGAGGACGCATTTCTGTCTGACACTGGATAATGTGGAGAACTTATCAGAGTCAGGTGGACTTTTACTTCAGTGTTGCAGTGTAGATATTCAATTAGGCACTACGGTGTGACGGAAACTCCCGCTTGTTTTAAGACATATCATCAAACATATATCCACTGAGTCAAAGTCAGCCTTGAGGTAAACATAAGTGACATGGGGGTTGTGGTTGAATTCTAGGTATACCGTCCATAGTGAGTGTGCGGAGAGCATGAATATCATCAATGGTGGAACGGCAGACAGCGAACCCAGACTGCCGGGGAGCATTGACTTCTTTTCAGCAAAGACCGGATGCGGGAAATGGGCATGTAGGCAAAACTTTTCCCGGGGACAGTCAGAAATGTGATTGGTCTGCTTCATTCAGAGTGGGGCTCTTTTCGTTTGTGTAGATAGACGATAATTCCGTCCATCTCGGGTTATCGGAATTCAGGTCCTTAACAGGATGTTCTTGTTTGTGGAACTGGGACGCTAGTCTGGTCAAGCATAACATACTGCCCAGGATGTTGTGTCAGGTTCAGGCACAATATACTGACCAAGACTACTATCTCTTCCACGTAGCTTTCCATGGAAATAGGTTGTTTTCATTACAGTCTGGAAGAAGAGATGTGCATCGATGTGATTCTTTAGTAGTGAGAGTCACACAGACGAAACCAAGCATAGCCCAACTGCTTGGAGAATTGCGGTCCTCCTTCATCAGCATGCTCGGGATGTGATGAAAGTTACTACAACCCGTCACTTATGCCCTTTTCATGGCGCACAAGAGTAAACTTACCCATTGTGGGCATTCAACAACAACAGGAGTTTATTAGATGGGGTCGCTCATTGACTCAGGGAGTGGAACAGCTGCTGGATGATTTAGGGCGTCTTTGGAGTGTCTATTCCATCTGTTTGTTATCTCTTCTATTGAGCAACGTAGAGTGCCATCGAACGTATTCACCCGTTGGCGGATACAGTTGGATTGACATGAGAGATCGACTATTATGGTTTTTTTTTTGCACTATTAGCTGACGCAAGTTTTGTTTCATACTGTACCTGCGCCGTTGGCTATTATATGTTGTAGGATTACTCCCGATGCCTTTTTACAGCGGCGCTGAACACGTTTTTGAGATGTTTACGTTCTACTACGCCGTGGCTGCCTTTTTCTTTTCTAGGATAGGTAACGCTGAAGGAGTAATTCTAGGTTTTTGCATTTGTTATCTTGTGTTTAGAATATTTTTGTTAACTGCGTGTATGATTAACGCCACCGCGTTCCAGGCTGGTTCTACTTGTTCAGCATTGTTTGGACTTTAAAAGAATTTTTAAAAATATATATTTAGAAAGCGTATTTCGTATTGGTAGAAGAAGACGAAGTGAAGCAATTAGTTATTAACTTGCAAAAGTAAAGCCGATAAATAAACAAGCTGGTGCATACCACAACAACTATTCCACAAAGATTACAACGTGGGGATATAAAGAAAGACGAAAGACGATTACATAATGTTTAGCTGTAGACTATTCAAAGTGTGATTGTTTTGATCTAAGAGTAACACTAACACAACTTATTTTTTTTAAACGATTGTCAAAATTATGGGCTAAAACTAAGTTGTGGCATTGAAGTAAAATTCCAAAATTAGGCAATTCATAAATATTATAGTAAAAATAAAAGCTTAAAGGGGCGCTATAAAAGGTTAATAACAATATTTTCATCTCTTTTACTTTTTAAATAGTACATGGCAAAGTGCAACACAGCTGACTTTAAATATTCGTGCATCTATAATCTATATTCTAATTCTTCGGGGCACTGGAAATTCAGATATTTAGTTATTTTATTACAATATATAGACTCAATGTAAATGATTGATTTTGGCATAACTATCGTTCTGTTACCTGACAACTAAGCTGCAAAGATACACCAACGGCAGACGATACAACAAACAAACTGACACAGGAACGGTTGCGGTAGAAGTAAGAAGATTCATGAGAATGGGATATCAGAATAATCTTTTGAGGATTTGTGTTTCTTTAATAGCGACACTTCACTTAATAAGAGGGGAACTCTGTAAATATGACAGCGATCCATGCAAGTGCCAAGCAAACGGGAATGTTTATGATCTGAAATCTTTAATGGATAGTCGGCAGGGGTAAGTCTTAAAACTTGAGTTGATGTGGTCACGAGACACTCACACATGATACAGTCGTTAACGCAGTACAGCAAGGTTTCAATAGTTTCATTCGTTGTTATGCGTTTGTCGAGTGTGGTGATAGTTACAATTTTATCACGTCATTCTGTCTAGATTTGTTCATATTCCGACGGTTTTAGTTGTTGTTTTGGTTTATTAAGGTTTGCCTTTCTTGATTGTACTGGCGAAGGCACGTCTCTTTCCACCACAGACCGACGGCATAGTCCTTTATTGGGGCAAATCAGTACATCTATGTATTGGCCAGTGTATGGATGCATGTGTGTATCTGTTGTGCTGTGTTCCACAATGGCAGTTTTGCCAATTCTTTCTGTACGTGCAGAAGTGGTCACAAAAAAAGAAAAATCCCCACATGCCAAGTCAAACTGGATATTTCATAATGCTTATAACTGAATAACCCACTGCCTTGCAGGTTTAACCGCCAGGCCGTTTGGGTGACAAAAGTCTAGGGATGCAGGCCTGAAAAAAATGCTTGCTGAAAATGGAAGTGTTGGACTAAAAGGTGTGAATATAACAGCTTGTTGCTGCAAACTACGGCACTAAGTATCTCAACCAAGGATCATCAAAGACCCAGACTATACAGAGAGACTCAATAAGGTACTCACACAGACAAAGGCATGTTTCTCCCACCATGGACACACTGACACATCTGCCTTTCAAACTCTGCAGGTGTACTAGAACACTGAAGGTAAATACAACAAAAAATAAGCACTATCCAGAAGACTACTAGATGAAGGAATACATATTGCCTGCATCCAGGAATCACACCTTCATCCAAGCACAGATTTTGTATAAGAAAATAGGAAACCTACAGACTGGATAGGGATGGACATAAGGGTGACATGCTTATCCTACTAAGTAAAAAGTATTGTTCCCATCAAATGTGATCTCTGTGGAAACCAACAGAGAAACCAAAACAATAATAATGGATATAACCTTACCAAATCAGACAGTAAGAATCAATAATATATACTGCCCGCCAACAAAAAATCTAGAAGCCATGAATATTATGGACCAGGCAACCATAGTGGTAGGAGATTTTAACAGCCATTTTGATAAGTGGGGTTACACAAAGACCAATGCAACGGGACATGTACTAGAGGAATGGGAGGTTGACAACAATCTCTACCTGATCAACCTATTAGATGACCCTCCAACGTGCTATTCAAGACGATGGTCATCAACACCATCCTCTGATCTTGCTTTTACCACTGGTAACCAATGTCAAAAATTCAATAGAACAGTACTCACACCTCTAGCAAAGAGTGACCACAAACCCATCAGACTTACCATAAACATGGGAAACATTCCATAAGGCCATAAGCCATTGCCCAGATGGAACTATAAGAAAGTAGACTGGCAGAAGTTTGCTACAATTACAGATCTCTACTGCGAGTCCATCAACACCCACCACAGGAAAGATGGTGAAAAAATTCAACCAGTGCCTCCTAAAGGCAGTAATGGAAAACATCCCAAGATGCATCGGATGAAACTACAAACCAAAATGGTCACAAGAAGTGCACCAGATGGAATTTCAACTAACAGGCAAGAGAAATAGCTGAAATTAACCAAAATCAAGAAAGTAATATTACATTCAAGGCAGCTGCAGCATGATATAGGAAAACAGTCAACCAAGCATGCAGGCAAAGCTTGCACGATCGTACAGAAATTATCAACTCTTATAGAAAGAGTAAGAAGCTCTGGAAGCTAGCAAAGGTCTTAATTAAGTGATGAAAACAGCTATAAGTCAACAATTGCGATTGAAAATGAAGTAAAGGTACTAAAAGCAGCAGATGTTCTAATTAAAAATTATGCAGAAACAAATAGAAACAGTGGGGACGGCGTGGGCTAGTGGTTAAGTGACACGGCTCACAACCAGAAGGTGCTGGGTTCGATCCCCACCACAGCACTGGCCGTTACCCCAGGGAAGCAAACCCTTAGAAAATGCAGGAGGAAGCAGACCCTTACATAAAATGTATGCTGAAGTCGGATGCACTGGGCCGACAGGCGCAAAATAAAAACCACAGTGTAACGCACACCGCCTTGGGGAATAGAGAAATAAGGCGAACGCAAAAAAAAAAAAAGGAGAAACAAAATCCCTGCATACATGAAAAGGTATATTAAGAGAAAAATAAACCACATATAACACTCAATGTCAGTACCTGAGAAACATTTGATGGTAAATATCATCAAGACAGAACTAGAATCAGCCATTATTAAACTCAAGAAGAGAAAAGCCCCAGGAAAGATCTGCATCACAAATGAAATGCTCTCTAACATTGGAGAAATAGCAAAGAATTGCCACACATCTTTAACACAAGCTGGAAACAAGGAACTGTTTCCACAGTGTGGAAGGAGGCAAGAACTATATCCATCCTTAAACATGGGAAGGACAACATGAAGCCTGGCAGCTACAAACATTAGTTTACTCAGCTATGTGGGGAAACTAATGGAATTAATCGTTAACACTAGAACTAGACTGGCAGTCTGGATAGATCTAGAAATGTATCTGATAGAATATGAAAGAGTGGCTTAAAACTCAAACTACTACAAATGGGTGTAATCAACAACATGTACAAATGGATCAGTAATTACTTAGATAACAGGACACCTCAACAAAAAGATGAAAATGGAACAAGGAGTTCCACAAGGTGGAATACCCTCACTCATACTGCTTCTCGTATATATCAATGATATAATCACAGAAATCCCTAAAAGAGAACACAGTGTACTTACTATACACTGATGACTTGGCACTATGGATATCCAAAGAGTATGCCTGTAGCTGGAAACCAAATGCAAGAGGCCCTAAATAAAATAGAGACATAGACAAAGAAATGGCAAATCACCATAAACAAAACCAAAACTGTGTACACAATCTTCTTCCTATCTCCCGAACCTAAAGCAGTGATCCTATAAGTAAATGGCCAGACTCTCCTTCTTGACATAAGTTCAACTAAAATAACAAACAAGGCTGACATGGGAAAAAGCAGCCAACAAAGCTAAAAACAGAATGGCCATAATGAGAAAGATATAGAGCTAATCATGGGGAGCTGACACAGGAACTCTAAAGAAAGTGTATACAGGTTATGGAAGACCAGTGCTAGAATACCAGATAGCAGCATGGTCCACAGCAATATAAAATATTTCCAAAAAATTAATACAACCCAAAACCAAGGTATACATATCGTAACTGAGGGGACGGTATGCTTAAATGACACAGCTCACAACCCAAAAGTGCTTTGTTCACTCCCCAATCAGGGGATGGCGTGGTTAAGGGGCACGGCTCACAATTCGAAGGTGCTGGGTTCAATCCCCATCACAGCACCGGCCGTTACCCAGGGGAAGCAAACCCTTAGAAAATGCAAGAGGAAGCAAACCCTTACATAAAAGACAAGCTGGTCAGATGCACTGGGCCGACAGGTGCAAAATAAAAACATGATGCAATGCACACCGTCTTGGGGAATAGAGAAATAAGGCGAACGGCAAAAAAAAAAAAAAATATATATATATATATATATATCATATAACATCAATAAATCTGATGGAGAACATCACAAGAATCAAAAGTATGGAAACGCAAAGAGACTAAAAAGGACTGCAGCAGGGGGAGAAGTTCAACCGAATGCCAGGTTACCCATTTTACGACAGGATAAATCACACGGGAAGAGGAAGATTTAAGAGAAACCACTCACATTTAAAAAAAATAACTTGCAAGTGCAGACGAAATCATAAGACAGGCAGTGGTTAGAGATCTAATACAAACATCTCAAATTCCACCATGAAAAAAAAACAAATCCCAATGACATCATTTAAACTATAGACAGTATTGGGAAAAAGGGAGCTCAGACAGATTTAGAAAGGTACTTTATACTTTATCACAGAAAAATATCTTAGGAGAGTAAACCCGCCAGAAACATGAATACATGTATATACACATGGCTCATCTAAAAAAAACACATCCAATGGAGGTGATGGGGTCTAATTACCGACTAAGCAATGGAGAAGAAAAAACTAGAGTATTAATAACGGGAACATACTTCAATAACTTTCATGACGAAGCAGAGGCACTGAAGGACACAGATGAACTTGTAATCCAAGATGAAGATGTCCATCAAGAAAACATAGTATTCCTGACTGATGCCTCTTCAGTATTAGCAGCGCTGAAACAACACAAAGATGAATATCTCAAGAAATTTATGTACTTCCTGACACAGTTCTCAGCAGAACATCCAAGGTTGGTCATATAGTGAATCCCATCTCATTGCAACATTGAAAGCAATGAAGCTGCAGATGAACTAGCAAAATTTGGAGAAACATCCCCACAAATAGACCTGAGCATCACACATAATGAGACCGAGATCATAATTAAAGCTAACTTCAGGGGGAAATGGGCTGATCAACACTCCAACTTCCGAAAAGAAGACAGTTACTTTAATTTTACCAGAGCAAAACAAGTCATCATCATCAGACTGGGAACTAGGCATAACAGACTCAATGGTCATCTTTACAACAAAATGAAGATTGGGACAGTTGTCCATGTGGGGAGCATACAATGACCATGGACCACATCCTACAAAACTACATGCTCATACAGGAAGGGAGAGACAGATATGAGACAAAAAAGCTGTATGGAGATCAAATAGTCTTATAAACAACAGTGTCCTTTGTAAGAGAACCCAGTACCTTGATCTGAGGATGAGGGAAGGAGATAAAGAAGAAGACTGTGTCTTGGTTGGTAATGCTAATGACCAGAACATCGTATGAATCTTTCTTGTACATGTTGTGTTGAAAAATGACAATTGTGAAATTTCCTTCTCTCTTACTCTCCAACACCCCACACCATTCAGAAGCACAGATAGTATACAACTCTTGTTTATTCTTAGACTGGTGTTTGGGCTATACTGTAAAGACTTCCAAACATTGTTTAAACTAACAAAGGATTTGTTCCTTCTGCTTTTACCATTTGGTGTAACTATGCTTCCCATGAATTTAAATGAGGCAGATCTTTTTTCCATATTTTAATTAGACTCAGTGGTTCTATCAGTGCAATACAATGAAATTTAAACCTGGTCTCTGACAAAAGCCATGGAGAACTAACTAAGGATAATGCATACCTTGCTTGAGCACCGTTTCATGAGCCTATCACTTCAGCAACAGCGCCAGATGGACATACACAACAGTGACATCTGGGTAATGTCACATGTCAAGAATGTTCTGCAGCATGCCAACAACTCAAAACACCATGGGGCTAGCCATGTAGTCAGAAGGAAAGACGAGCGCTGGAGCACAGCAACCACTCTGTGGTATCTGTACCACAAAAAGAGACCTCCTGGAAGAGAGAGAAAGACGCACACACAGAGGGAGGGAGGGAGGAGGAGGAGTCTGTGGCAAGATTTGCTTGAGCTACATAGCATTTGCGACCCTGAAATGAACAAGCTAGCCATCCACTGGACAACTCATGCGCAAGACAGAACCTGAGCTTGTACTTACACAATACCAAAGAACATAGTATTGCTCAAGCCCAGCCCGCTAAGCAGAGAAATGCACCTATCGGCTACCACAAATTCGCACAAAAGCTGGGATCTGCACAACGGCAATAACCATTGTAGAAGTACCGGCCGACTAAGACCATTTTAATTGGTGTAAAATTAATTACATTTAGTGTCATAACTTCTGTCTTCTTGATATTAATGTTCAGTACCACTTGTTGACTACTTGCAGTCATTCAGTTTTCTCTTGAATGTGTCAGTATGAGTGCACAAACAGTGCAGCGTTTTATGTATATTCCAGATCTTCCAGTGTGTAAAGTAATATCTATATTATTCCATTTTGAGTTGTCCTCTGTGACCTGGCGCATCACCAATTCAGTGGTAGTTAAGAAGAGAATGATTGATGAAGGACATTCTTGTTGTGCTCCTGTTTTCACCTCAAAAGTTTGGTCGCCCTACCAAACACTGTATATAAAATCCGTTAAAAAACAACTTTTTATGATTGAAACAGTGGGGCTAAGGATAACATAGTCACTTGACGTTATCTATAGGCAGTCTCTATGTATGCTGTTGAAGGCCTGCCAAAAATCAACATGTATTTATAGTTGTCTTTGCAATTTTGAGCATTGTTCTTTTATGTTTCTGAGGAAGAAGATATGATCTGCATATTCATGTTCCTTCTAAATCCTGCTTGTTTAATTTTGTAAACCTCATACCTCTCCTTTTCAGGTGTAGAGATCACCACTGGATTCACTGTTCGGCTTGCCGGGCAGGATTTTCCATGCCAATGGCCTCTCCCACATTATTTTGTCCCCAGCAGCACCTTCATTAGGGGCCTCCTGTTTCTTACAGAACCTGCTGTGTGATGCGACATAGTACTCGGCGATATAACTGGGTGGGTAGATTGGGCTCATTAGCCTTGGTTGGCAGCGAATCTAAGAGAAGGTAAACTCTGACTCTAAACCCAGGTAGATGAAGCTCGTTAGCCTGTTCAGACAGTACGCCTAGGAGATGGGACCTCTGATTTTAAACCCACAAGTGCCAGGGAGTACTGGCTAGTCCTGAGACAATGAGAGTAGCTTCAGATGTCTCAAGTAACTAGCATCAGCAGATGACTCCACTACCTTGTGCAAACCTCGGGAGAGGGTAGGGCTATGGGAGTAAACCCTGACAGAAAATTCGGAGTGGTAGCACCTATAGTGGAGGGTTTCAAAATTCCAGCAGCTGGGCTAGTGCTAAATTCTCATGCTCTGCATTCCTTTGGATTACACCATTGAGGCAGAGAGGGGGATCCTGCAGTTTGGGCAGCCCAGGGTCTCCATATTCAGCGCCCAGCCTTGCGCCTGGAGAGGCTACTCACAGGGCACCATGCACATGGTCTACAAAGACTAAGATGCCTATAATCATAATGATACTTTTCTTAGCCCATTAGAGATTGTTAGATGATCTTTGAAATCTTTCTGTTATTTCAGGCTTGATTTCAGTGTTGCAGGAGATATTGACTATACTTACTATGTTCAGCCATGCAATAAACAACTGACAACAATAGTTTCTCCATGCACTACAAAAGGTTCTGCTTTAGTTGTAAGTTTTTCACAATAAATAATAGGTACACTTTTATCTTTCAACTATCAAGTACCAATATTCTTATAATTATATACTGTATGCTGTCGAAGACGGATGTGTCGGACTGAAAGGTGCAAATATCACAGTAAACTAGCGACACAACGCATTCTGTTCTATAGACTACATCCTGCTTCTTGCAAAGCCATGTACAGGGCTTCGTAGCGGGAGATTAAGAATGAACGCAGAAGAAGAATACATCGTAATGTTAAATAGCTCCTGCAGCTTTTGTGTGTGTGTTTTTTTGGTTTTGTTGTTGTTGTGTTCTCAATATTTGTCTATTCCCAAGGCGGTGGGCATTGCGCTATGTTTTTATATTGTGCCTGTCAGCCCAATGCATCTGACTTTGACATGCATTTTATGTAAGCATCTGCTTCCTCCTGCATTTTATAAGGGTTTGCTTCCCCGGGGTAATGGCTGGTGCTGTGATGGGGATCGGAGCCAGCACCTTCGGGTCGTGAGTCGTGTCACTTAACCACCAGCCCACACCATCCCCATGCACATGTGCACTGATGAAATGACATTGAGTCTGTAAATGTGGTCTCACTTAGTATGTCAGAATAGGCTGTTAGCGTGATCTGTTTAACCATGTCAAGCTAGCATTTGTGTTAATTTTGTTCAATTTTCTGTCTTAGATGAGTAATGACATCCTTTGAAACTTTGAAGTAATGTTACTCATAAAAGATTCATTATCATGTAGCATGCAGAACGTTGCTTCCATCACAGTCCATCTGAAAGAAACTACATCTCTTGCCAAATCTCCTGTCTGTTCCAGAGTCATGCCCAAGAATTCCTTGACATCTTGGTGTCATTGTCTTGTTGTTCTGCCTCTCTTGCCTGACACCATACCTTGCATTACCGTTCTCTCAAGACTGTTGTGTCTTTTCATGGGGCCAAATTATTTCAATTTTCTGTTCATGATAGAATTTATGAAGCACTTCTCCAAGCCTTGTCGAATGTATGCATTCTACATTTTTTTCATAAAGGACCAGTTAATGTTTTAATAATGCCTAGGATATCTTTCAGACTTGGTATTGCTGCTTTCACTCTTTCAGGACAGGAGGCCACTGCCAGGGACCAGTGATTTTAAGATGATATTTTTATGATTTATTTATATTTTTTCCACGTGAAAGACTTTTTGGATACTTCAGAAACACAGGTTGATTCTATAGTTTCATTTTATATAAAAATAGTAGAATTAGTCAGTTTTTGTAAAAAAAAAGGATTTGCTACCTGTCTAATCATCAAATACTATTATCAATAACGAATCTGTGCACATCAATCTACTTTTTTATCTGCACAAAAAGCGCTTGCTTTCTTTGAAACTATTTATGAAAATGTACTTTTCATTTAGCGCGTTTATTGTTTTTTACTAGTCAATCTGAATTATGGTGGCAGAGAAGTCAATTCTCCACAAAAGGTGGGCGTAGTTGAATAAAATAAACATTGAATTTTTATTGTTGGAGACAATAAACATTAATTTTGTTTTGTTTTCCGCATGATAGATGTTTTTTTTATGACTCGGAAATGGAAGTAGATCTTTTCTTCTGGTGTTTAGCTATAGATATACAGGTGAAACCTTAAATTTGTGTAAAATATTTAATGTTACCCGTTTAAAGAGATAAAGTTGCCGTTTCTAAGTCAATTAACAATGATTCTCAAAATTGTCATGTGCCAGACAAATGTCATGTTAGGTCTATATTAGATAATTTTGTAAATGGGTGCAGTTTCGAACCAAGTGTGTCCCAAATGACAAAACATATGGATTAGCAGTCTATATTGGGTTACTCTGACATGTTTAATGTTTTTTCAGCACAGTTTTTGTTGTTGCATATTTCTTAGTTCTTTACTATTTTAGAAATGGAGATATATTTTAGTTTATATTTTCTTATTGCTGATGCAATCCCCTTTCATTCCATATATGGCACGAGCACATAATATGATATTATAAAACACAGTGACACTTTAACTATAACACTAGATGAAAATCTTAGAGGGATGGAAAATGTGCTGCACAAAACATGGGAATTTTGCTACGTCCTGAAAGAGTTAATAATGCAAACCTTTTTAACCATCATTTACGGTTAAGGACTTAATGCCCTTTGCGATAAACACAATCCATTTCTATTTGACATGAAAACTTTTCTACATGTCCTTTATACTGTCAAGTCTTGTTAATTGTAGTTGCTCACTCACTTAGTATTTACATTACATTTTTTCAAGGATATATTTTTATTTTTTCTTTGTTAGCTTCCATTTGCTTCTCTCTTTCTCTCTCTCTCTTTCTTTTTTCTCTCCCTCTCTCTCTGTCTTTCTGAATTAACTTTTGGCTGGGGGAGGAAGACAAACGTTTGGTCAGGCACAACATAGTCGGGGTCAGGCAAAATATAATGGCAAAGACCCTCACCTCGGCTTCCTCACAGTCCTTCCTGGAAATGGGCTGTTTTCATGGCAGCTTGGCTAAAGAGGAGAGGGATCAACGTGATCCCCGTAGTAGCGAGCAACACGCAGATGAAGCAAAGCATGGCACAATCGCCTGGAGGACCCCCATCCATCTTCATCAGCACACTCAGGATGGGAGAAAAGCTACTACAGCCTGCCACTTAAAGTCTTTTTCAGGGTGCACAAAAGAGTAACCTACTCATTGCGGACATTTGCAAACTGCAATAACCTTTTGGCTGACACTACATTAATCTGTTTAGACACATAGATCATTTTTAAGTCTGGTTTATTATTTGCTGAAAATATCATGTGTAATACAGTGAAGAATTCTAATTGCACACGATGAAATAGAGATTTACATGGTTGTGGGGTGTTATGGTCATCTTTGTGTAGGTGGAAAAAAAGGAGATAATGGAAAGATAAACAACTTTTATTTAGCATTCTGAAAAGCTTAAGATATTAACAAAGGTACTCAACTAAGAATATCCAACACAAATTGTATGTTAATCTATGTAACAAGATACATTGACAATTTCTACAATACCCAGCAGAATACATATATGTATAATAAGATAGTTTAAAATGACCGATTAAGACTGAGAGACAAGGTCATATTAAAAAAAAGAACTTTGGTACATAACCAAACGAGACTATAAGAACCCCACACCACCAGAGAAACATGGGGTCACTGATCTATGTTCCAAAGGAAGATAAACTAAACCAATAAATGTAACAAATTATGTAATATGGCATTAGTATGGTAATGGCAGGGAATACTAATTCTTTATAAAACATGACTGATTCCAATTAAACATGGAATAATGGTACCTTATAATCTCTTGAATTTTTCTGTTTCTCTCCATATATTCTGATTCTCCTTGTGTAATTCATTTTTTTTGTTTCTTCTTGCTCTTTCATGTCAGAACTCCTCACTTTTCGTACATGCATCTCATTTATGCCTTTTTTTGTTTAGTCATTATGCTTCTTGCTCAGGATTAAAATATTGTTATAACTAAAACATTTTTGATATTTACCTGTACTTTTTATTATTTTTCTCAGGCTTGTCAAGTTTACAAAACAGGTACACTTGCTTATGGTCTTGGTGTAGTCGGGCAGTATGATGTCACGGGTAGTCCAGAAAGTTTTATTTTAAAAAACTCATTCCAGGATATAGATATTCAACGGTACATATTGACTTTTGTTCATGTTCTAAAAAAAATAGCACACACAAAATGTCAGTAACCTAAAAATGCAAGAAAGCTGCAAAGTAAGAAATGTAGTAAAATAAATGCCTCATATTTATTTCTCTTTGTAGCCATTATTTTTTCTTCTGTCAAATTAAACTGTTTTTCTCTTCAAGCGCCACAGCAAATTATTTTAAATGGCAATGTCTAGTGTGTCTATTATCCATTGCTGTCATTGATCTTGTTTTTTTTACCTCTCCTGTTTATTTTGCCTGTTGTCACATTTTCTAATTGTCTCAGATTGTACATTCTAATAGATGGGGTGAAATATACAATGTCATTCCACCTTTGCATGCTAACATATAACATTTGTCTGCAATATGTTTAGGTTTCATTTAACATAGAGAATCTTTATATTGTCACAAAGATTTAAAAGTAAATATTTGCTTACACATTTAAAAAAATGGAACATGTGAATATAGTTTACGTATTTCTGCTTAATTTTTCAGAAAATTACAGTTAACCGTCAAATGCGCAGACCAAGATACCAGTTTCAGTTATGATGGCAATTCTGGAACAGTAGCCCCAATTACCTATGTAAGTGTTTAAGTTATTTATATGGGACGTATATTTTTGAAGGGATCTGTAAATAATTGTGATTTGAATGTGCAACTTAGTATTGACTCCAGGCAGCATCTAATAAAAGCATCTGATTTTTTTCATCCGCATATATGTGATGATTTCGTCCCAAGTAACCCCCTTCAGAACGTGCTCTGCTTCCTCTATTTCGTAACTTAAGAAGTATTGTAGGCACACTACTATATACGGCTACTTAAAAGATGTTTATGCCACATCACTTTGTGTGCTCTTGCAGTGGTGATAACTGCAGCAATTTTTTATTGTTGTATAATGAGGTTGCTAGATCAATGCTGTGGTGTTTATTTAATGTGTGCTCCGCACACCAAAGTCATATTCCAAAAATGTATTTATAATAGTATGTATGAGAGTATTTTTTTTAAATATGACATATTATTTAGCAATTTTTCTTTACACAATTGTTGCTGCCCACAGGGCTCGGTTTTGGGACGAATTTTGTTCTTGATATATATAAATGATCTGGAGATTGATATAAGATTCATGATGGCAAAATTTGCTAATGACACAAAACTATGCGGTAGTGTATCATCTAAAGCAGAAGTGGATATATTGAGGTCGGATTTAGATAAAAATTCGAGAATAGCCTGTAAGCTAGCAAATGGAGTTTAATGTAGATAAATGTACAGTCATCCACATGGGTAAATCCAATATGGAACATAATTACAAAATGGGCGTGAACAATATTAGAAAGATAGATAAGGAAAGAGACCTTGGGGTTATAATAGATCATACAGGAAAGGTGAGTAAGCAAGTTCAGGTAGCAGAGAAAAAGGCAAATGCAATGTTAGGTGTGATAAAAAGAAATATAAAACATAAGAGCAAGGAAGTGATAGTCAAACTGTATAAAGCATTAATTAGATCTAGATTGGAGTATTGTGTACAATTGTGGAGTCCTTATCATAGAGGGGATATAAACTTGATGGAAAGAATACAGAAAAGAGCAACAAAGCTGATAGTAGTATTCCAGAACACAGTTATGAGGAAAGTCTCAGAAAAACCGGCCTGCATTGTCTAGAAAAGAGAAGAATTCGAGGTGACTTAATACAGGTTTATAAGATGATCAGAAGAATGGATAAATTAGACTATAACAAGTTTTTCAAAATACAACCACCCACAAGAATAAGAGGCATAGCTACAAATTAACTAAAGAGAGGTCAAAATTAGAAATTAGGAAATATTTTTTTAGTCAGATAGTGGTGATTACTTGGAATACATTGCCACAGGAGGTAGTGGAGGCAGGGAAAATTAATGCATTTAAAAATAAATTGGATGCACATAGCTTTTAGAACAAGGTAATGTAAATAAAACTGGTTGTATACAGACTCTGCAGAGTCTTCTAAACCATTATAAAACGGTAAGTTAAGTTAAGTTAAAAGACGCCACTAAACGTAATGGTCTCTGAATTCTTGGATTTTGCTTGCGTGCGGTTAGAAGCGTAGCACACGTGCCTAAGCGAGATATTGACGAGAGATAGTTGATGGCAATTACGTCACTGCTTGATATTAATGTTTGATTAACCAATGGCATGTGTGTGCCACGAGTCCTGCAATCAGCTAGATTCTGTGTTAGAGGGTTACCTTTTAAAGACATTTTTAGTTAAAGAAGTGTACATGCAAGTTTATTTACTATTGGTAAAATCTCCTTTTAGTGTAAATATAGTGTTGGGAAATGTATTTTATATATTTTAAAGCTAAATACTTTCTATTTGATGGAAAAACACAATTGTACATTTAGAAAATCTGACAAATAAGTTTTCACCCAGAACAAAGAGACTTAATCAGTCAAATTTATAGATTCCATGAGGGAGAGGAAGTTGTGGAGGGCAATGGGTGGTGCCTAGGCCTGTTGGCAGCCACTGGTGATGAAAACATGAACATTTCTGTAACCTGGTTGAATTTTGATACAATTTTAAAGTAGCATTTGAAATGTGTTTGTTAAATTATCTGACAGTTTCAAACACTTGTATAATTGTAAAATGTGTAACTGCATCTATATTCTTCACCATCAGTATACCTTTTGTAATTGTACACCTTTGTTTATTAGTCTCCACCAGGTGTTAGAAGGTAAAATAACATTTAAAACCTTATAACTTGCATGTGTAGAAGATTGTAATATGTGTATACACACACACATATATACATATATTCTATATTCTTTTATCTCTTGTCATAGAGCTTCACAATATTATCACGACAAGTTTGCAGTGGAAGTACCAGTGGAGGTATTAGTGTTGGCACAGTCATGGTCATAATGTAAGTTAATTCCACATTCCATTTCATGCATGGTGATGGGAATGCCAAATCTGATGTAGAGGTGGTGTGCTATGATCTTGAGTAGAAGGTTGGTGGGTCAGTTGGCTGGTTATTCAAGATAAGCCCATTTGTCATCCTGCTAGTTTTCTAGCTCCTCAACCTCCCTCTATACATTTGATCATAGCCACAGCTCCGTGAGTGGCTCTTAAAATCTCCACACACAATAAAGTTTCTCTTTTATTGGGATCTTAAAATTTAGCATGTGGAATTCTGTATATTCTGTCTTGAGGTTTAGCATCTCTTGTACTCCGCCCCTGCATATATACTTCATGCTGATGCATTGATGTTATTTCTCATGAGTGTCAAAATTTCACCTTTTTCTATCAGATCTAATTTTTTCCTGTCTTTGTTGAGATGTTGCTGTGGTTCTTGCAAGCAATATATATTTACTTCCTCTTCATTCAGGACATTGTCAAGCTCAAATGTTTTGTTTCTTTACTGTAACATCTTTTTTACTATTGATACCTTCAGTGCATTATTTTAAGTAGTTTTTGCTTTTGTTTGGCCAGTAGCTCTATGCTCGTCTTCTTGGCTCTGTGGGACAACTGAGAAGGACTTCTATTATTAAAAGTTGGGTCCTATCTTGATGAGGGACCTGCCACTGCACCTTCCTGGTTGTCCACCACAATCAGAGTGACATAGCATTCTGCAGATATAAGCATACCTTCATATTGTGTATTTGCGTGGCATACTGATTGCAGTGGGTACGAGATGAAATTAAATTCATGATTCACATCCATGTAAGATTTATTAATCGCATGCTATTTATATCCTGAAAATAATCAAAAACAAAGATAATGTCCATTAGCATACACAGACCCCAACCCAAGATCACTATTGGTAATTAAGAAATTGAACACATGGATTACTTTGAATACCTAGGTCCTTTGATAACAAATGATGGGAACTGTGCAAGGGAAATTAGGAGACGATCGTCCATATCGATGTATAAACTGAATCGTATGCAAAATGTGTGGCACAATACTAACAAAGATTTAAAATTGAAGATCCTCAGAACATGCATATTCCCGGTGGCAATGTACGGATGTGAGACATGGACCATCACACAAATATTAAGAAAGAATATCTGGGCTTTTGAGACAAAATGCTACAGGAGAATCCTCAAAATACCTTGGGTAAAGAAAATAACAAATGAAGCCATCCTGCAAGATTTGAGTGTCAAAGAGAACTGGTTTATAAACCACGTTATGTCTCGTAAAATGAGGTTTTTCGGCCACATCAAGTCTATGACATTCTAGAAAAAGCGGTTCTGGAGGGCATTGTTCCAGGAAGACGAGGCAGAGGTCGACCAAGATGTAGATGGACACAAGATATCAAGAACATCCTAAACATGGAGCAGGCGAGTAGATTGACTGCTGATCGAGATTCCTATCGAATGGCTGTGACCAGAGTGACGTTCTTCCAAGGACATGCTACATGATGATGATAATGCTATTTACTGTCGGAAATCCCTTATTTCTTTGTTGCTTTAGTTATTTTGTTTCATGTTTAATTTCCATCCACTGTTATTATTTCATTACTGGAGTAATTTACGTGACAATATGAAAATATGTTGGCTAGTATTAATTAATTCACTGTATGATTCTATTTCAGATTCTTTGTTCTGATAGTTGTGTATATAGTGGGAGGACTTTTATTTCTAAAGTTTGTGAAGAAAGGTGAAGGGAAAGAGATCATTCCAAACTTTGAATTTTGGAAAGGTTTTCCATCTCTTATTAAGGTAAGATCAGCTAAGCATCAACAATTTGTAGTTCTTAACCCTTTTAAGTCCTCACCAATTTATTTAGATTTGTGTTAGTCCAAAACAACTTCAGCAACTCAGTCAGACAATAGTTTAAAAAAAATTAAATTAATATGAAACAAATTGAACTAAAATTATGATTTATTGATCTTCAGTGTATGTATGTGTGAATGTATTTTCACTGGAAAAACAAAGGCAACAAAAAAGAGTGTGATACCTGCCGAGGGATATCGCTTATAAGCCACAAAAGAAAACTGTACGCGAAAATCCTGGAGCAGAGAATTCGACCTATTCTAGAACCAAAACTGAGTGGGACTCAATTTGGTTTCTGACGAGGTAGGAGCTGCACCAATGCTTTATTCACCTTGAGACAACTAAGTGAAACAAACATCGAATACGATTGGAAACAACTTGGCTTTCATAGATCAAGAAAAGGCTTTCGATAGAGTAGACATAAATAAACTATAGGCCATCCTAGATGACTACAGAGTACAGGAGCAGCTATTAGAGCACTGTACCAAGGGTGTCAAAGTATAGTAAGAACAACAGATGGTCTGACCGAAACAAAGGAGATAACAACTGCGGTGAGACAAGGGTGTGTGTTGTCGCCACTACTCCTCAACACATATATGGACAGAATAATGCTGGAGGTCAAATTAGAGCATCTGTCAAGAAATGCAGAGGAAGAAAGGACAGAGACTGATCAGTTAAACTCCTTTTTGCAGATGATCAATGTCTACTTTACGGAAGTGAAGATGATCTGCAGCAATATATGACAGCGCTCAACTCCATGTGAAAGATACAGTATGAGAATTAACACATCAAAAACAGAAACTATACAGATAAGCAGATCACCTGTATACATGAACATTACGGTAAATGGGACCAAGATCAAACAAGTGCAGGAGTTCAAGTACTTGGGCGGTGTTTTCACACAAGATGGAGGTTTAGATAGAAAGATTGAGATCAGGTGCCAAAAAGCAAATGTGATCACATATTAGCTGTCACAATTATTGAAACACCCTAACATAAACATGTCCACAAAATGAATGCTAATCATCAGTATATTCATGCCAACTCTCTGTTACCAGTGCCAAACTTTGGCTTTAACAAAATCTCTAGAGAGAAAGATGCCTTCGGAAAACAATCAAGGTAACTATAAGAGACAGAATGCGTTATGAAGATGTGAGAAGAATGGTTGAAGCAAGACCCTGCTCTGAATATATTGATGAAGTGAGAATCAATTGGTTCGTCCACCTAATGAGAATGCATCCTGACCAACTACCCCTGTGCGCCTATAACGCACAACTTTTTGGTTTTCGCAACCATGGCAAACCGAGAACAAAATGGATAGGAAATGTTGCGCATATTCTAAATTGTCATGGGATGACGTTCACTTCAGCGACACGTCTAGCCCTGGACAGAAAACTACGGCTCTCCACAACGCCTCACAGCACAAGTGGAAAAGACAAGACAAGACTTCAGTGTTCACACTGAAAAAAGATGTGTTGTAGTTTACAGTGAGGCTGTGATATATGTGCCTCTCAGCTTGACACATCTGGTTTCAGCTGTATTTTGTTAATGCTGGGTTTGCATTCTCACTGTGATTCCTATTCTCTTTCCAATGGGTTTTTGTCAGCTCTGGTTTGCTGATCCGGATGTAAGCAGCTAGCAATGAGTTGCTGGCTACCATCAGCTCATTCATTGTGCTGCATCTTTTAGTCCCATCTGTTGATCTAAAGAAACATATTTAAATTGTCTATGACTTACATCAGTCCAGAAGCATAGTGAAGCCTAGAATCTCTACCTGAATACAAAGAAAGCTAAGATAATGACAACTGACAAGCCAAAGCTCCAACCCAAATTTGAGATCGCTGGCAAAGAGATTGAAAATGTTGAGCATTTTTAATATCTGGGATCAATACTAAACACCAATGGAGACCAATGGAGTACAAAGGAAGTAAGAAGACGATTGACTATGACAATTCAGAGGCTAAGGAGTATGCAGAACCTATGGTATAATACAAACAAGGCACTAAAACTAAAGATCCTAAGAACATGCATTTTTCCTGTGGCAACCTATGGATGTAAAACATGAGCGATTACAAAAGCACTAAGAGGGAAGATCGGTGCTTTTGAGACACAGTGCTACAGAAGAGTCCTGAAAATCTCGTGGACAAAAAAAGAACAAACAAATCTGGCCGGCAAGACCTGAATGTGGAGGATAATTGGCTTATAAATTATGTAATGATCCAAAAACTTAGGTTTTTTTTTGACATGTTAAACGACACAATGAACCGGAAAGAGTGGTTATGGAGGACATGGTCACTGGAAAGCAAGGCAGGGACTGACCGAGAAGACGATGTACTCAGGACATCAAGGAGACACTGGATTTGACCTTGGAGCAGGCCAGACAAAAATATATTTTAGTATAGTGCGTTAAATGTAATTAATATGGAGGGGAAATACATTTTTAATCACTTCATTTATTTGAATTTTTGCTTTTTGTCGGTGTTCCTTTCAGTCTAAATTAGATTTCTATTGAATATCCCTGTGTAATCAAAATGCATAATCACTGACCTGATCAAATAATAAGTAATTTCTTGGGTCTTGAAGTTCTAATTCTATTGCTCAGAAAGCCATAAGAAAACATAAATATCGGCCTGCTGGAAAGGACACTTCATAAAACTAAAACTACTGGAACTTCTGGCAAACTTAGTCATTCTAAAAACCAGAATGTCTTCTTCAGGTGATAGAATGTAATACAGGTGTTAGATGTTTGTGCGCCATCAATAGGGATCAAATGGGACTGTAAAGGGTTAAGAACTACTTACTTCACAATGAAAGAAATACAAGAAAAAAAATTAAATTTAGTAAATGTTTGTAGACAATGCAGATAATGTAATTTTCTAGTGCACCAGAAAGACATTTAGTTTTCAAAATAAGATTTGATTTGATTTTTTAAAGAAGTTAATTAAACTATGCTTTATTTTCTTAATTTACAGCCAATTTTTTTATTGTATCTGAAATACATGTTTCATTCACAGGCAGTCCATTTCAGGTTACTTTTGAATAAATTTGTTGCTATAGAGAGAACAATTTGCATAAAACAGTTGATCTTTCCTCTTGAACTTCCAAATAAGCTGCTTTGATTGATCCAGCTTTGACGGAGTTCCAGTCACGATTCAAGGATTCGATATTGTGATGTAAATACAGATTATTCAGAAACAAGTTCACATGTAAGACGAAAGGAACTAATTAAGCTGTGTAAAAGTGATTCTATAACAGACTAACAAGTCGATAGAGGATTTACGGTTGCTTAAATAAAATTGCTCACAGGTAAAGAGGAAGTAAATATACGTACAGAAAAATTAGCACAGCGGGGTGAAGGACAAAGTAAAGGGTTCATTAAACAAAATAGCCACGTTAAATGTGTTTGGCCTTGGGTTAAAGGACAGAGGCCGTCACCTTTATGTGGAAATAGGATACAGAAAATACTTGACAACTTTGTGCTGATTACAAATAGGGGGACGAAGGGCGACGCACATAGTGAGTTTTATATTATACTCAAGAATGACTAATGCAGTGGTGGAAATATCTTACGTATCAGAAGGAATAATGTCAATCTACTTGCACAGCAAAGAAAAGATGTTGATCATCATTCAAGTGTATGCACTGTGTAATGACAGTTATTCCGAGGCAGCGAGACTTGTCTTTTTCTGTGAACTCTCGAACATATTACACCAGATCACGAAGTGGATGAATTGATATTGATGGGAGATTTTAATGCCAAAATGGGGAGACACAGATACATGGGGGAGGAGCAACTGGGGCCACATAGTTATGCTAGGGAAGAATGTAACTATAATGGTGAGCAGCTATTTAATCTATGTGCCAAACAAGGACTTGGATACCTTCTTTCAGCACAGATACAGTCACACATGCACATGGTACAAATGAGGTGATCTACATATGGTATCTCAATTAGACTACATTCTCACTAGGGTGTGAGATAGACATCATGTCACTGATTCCAAGGCAATACCAAATGTGAGCCTAGATACAGATCATCGGCCTATTAGCACTCAAATACAAGGTACAGAAACTGCAGAGATCATTAATATTAATAGATTGGCAGACATAATGGTACATGCAAATGTCAAACAGAGCATAAATTCTAACATATGATCAGTGGGCACACATAAGAGGAGGAGGTAGAAGGTTTCAAGTCTGCCTTGCAAAATGCTGTGATAGTGAATTGTGGAAAAACTAGGAGGGGGGGTATAAGAAAGAAAAGGATGACATAGTTGAATTGGTGGTTACAGGCAGCCATTACAGAAAAGAGGTCGTTATTTAAGAAATGGAGAATTTCAAAGAGTGAAAAAGACTACTATGACTATAAACAGGTGAGACATAGAGCAAGGATTCAAATTCTAAAGCCATGTGAGGACACATGGCAGACATATGTAGAAGTGCTTAGGGAGCTATGCTCAAAAACATCAGGGACTTTTTCAAAAAGATTCATGCTATGTGAATGAGGGATGAGAATTACAATCCTTCTACAATAATAAACAATATAGATGCAAGCCTATCTTCAATAACAAGATAAAGGCACAACGGAAGACATATTTCCTGGACCTACTCAACCCAAACACAAAAGAAAATGCTCAGACCTTGTCTGTTAATGTTACATCATTGCAAGTAGTCTGTTGACCATTCCATATATAACAACAGACCAATCCTGGAGCAGGAAGTCAGAGAGGTTATAAAAACAAGACCCGGGAAGATGATAATATAGAGGGGGATGCTATGTTGGTGTGCCAGGAGGTAGGGAAAGCGTGGCTAAGATATTCCAGCCGGCATGGCAAGAAATAAAGATGAGGGATTGACAAAGAGTGGTGATTGTGCCAATATGGAAGAACAAAGGCAGCAGAAACGAATGCAGCTCGTACAGAGAGATATCCCTCCTATGTCACATAGGTAAAATATATGCCAGGGTATCAGAACAAAGAGTACAAGTTAGGGTAGAGCCTATGCCCAGTATATCACAATGTGGCTTTAGTAAGGGCAGAGGATGCACTGGCATGACATTTGCACTAAGACAGCTGAGTGAAAAATCAATAGAGTATAATAAAGAACTACATGGGGCCATCATTTATCAAGAGAAAGCATTTTATAAAGTAAACGAGTAAATTATGGGGTGTTTTGGAGGAAAATGAAAATGGTGTTAGGTGACAGATACTGGGCAATAGATGAGTCATGTACGCCTACAGTGAAGGCGCGGTTAAAGCTAGTGTCTGACAGACAAAATGGTTCCCAGTGAGGAGTGGGGTGCATCAAGAATGTGTGCCATCCCTTCTTTTATTCATCATATATATGGATACAATCACCTGAATAGCCAATCACCATGAGGAGTCGCTCAACAAATTGATTTTTGCAGATGACCAGAGCCTCTTCAATAATAAAAGGGAAGGATTTACAACAACGCCTCATCAGTCTTGACTCAGCTAGGACCTCACCTGCCTTGACTCAGCCTACCTAGAGTTTGACATGAAGATCAGCTAGTACCTCACCTGCCTTGACTCAGCCTACCTAGAGTTTGACACGAAGATCAGCTAGTACCTCACCTGCCTTGACTCAGCCTACCTAGAGTTTGACATGAAGATCAGCTAGTACCTCACCTGCCTTGACTCAGCCTACCTAGAGTTTGACATGAAGATCAGCTAGTACCTCACCTGCCTTGACTCAGCCTACCTAGAGTTTGACACGAAGATCAGCTAGCACCTCACCTGCCTTGACTCAGCCTGCCTAGAATATGACATGATCAGCTAGCACCTCACCTGCCTTGACTCAGCCTGCCTAGAGTATGACATGATCAGCTAGCACCTCACCTGCCTTGACTCAGCCTGCCTAGAGTATGACACGAAGATCAGCTAGCACCTCACCTGCCTTGACTCAGTCTGCCTAGAGTATAACATGATCAGCTAGCACCTCACCTGCCTTGACTCAGCCTGCCTAGAGTATGACACGAAGATCAGCTAGCACCTCACCTGCCTTGACTCAGCCTGCCTAGAGTATGACATGATCAGCTAGCACCTCACCTGCCTTGACTCAGCCTGCCTAGAGTATGACATGATCAGCTAGCACTTCACCTGCCTTGACTCAGCCTGCCTAGAGTTTGACACGAAGATCAGCTAGCAACTCACCTGCCTTGACTCAGCCTGCCTAGAGTATAACATGATCAGCTAGCACCTCACCTGCCTTGACTCAGCCTGCCTATAGTATAACAAGATCAGCTAGCACCTCACCTGCCTTGACTCAGCCTGCTTAGAGTAGGACTCGAAGATCAGCTAGCACCTCACCTGCCTTGACTCAGCCTGCCTAGAGTATGACATGATCAGCTAGCACCTCACCTGCCTTGACTCAGCCTGCCTAGAGTATGACATGATCAGCTAGCACCTCACCTGCCTTGACTCAGCCTGCCTAGAGTATGACATGATCAGCTAGCACCTCACCTGCCTTGACTCAGCCTGCCTAGAGTATGACATAATCAGCTAGCACCTCACCTGCCTTGACTCAGCCTGCCTAGAGTATGACATGATCAGCTAGTACCTCACCTGCCTTGACTCAGCCTGCCTAGAGTTTGACATGATCAGCTTGTACCTCACCTGCCTTGACTCAGCCTGCCTAGAGTTTGACATGATCAGCTAGTACCTCACCTGCCTTGACTCAGCCTGCCTAGAGTTTGACATGATCAGCTTGTACCTCACCTGCCTTGACTCAGCCTGCCTAGAGTTTGACATGATCAGCTAGTACCTCACCTGCCTTGACTCAGCCTGCCTAGAGTATGACATGATCAGCTAGTACCTCACCTGCCTTGACTCAGCCTGCCTAGAGTATGACACGAAGATCAGTTAGCATCTCAAATGACAAGCAAACGTCAACCGACACTGCCCAGTTTCCACACTGGAGACAGATCCTTAAAGTAGGTATGTAAATTTACCTGGAAAGAGTTTTCACTGATGACGGCAGAATGGAGAGAGAGATATAAAATGGAACTCAAAAGGCAAACAAGGTGCGCTACCAGCTAGCACTAATACTGAAACATCCAAGCTTCACTATGTCCACTAAAAGGATGCTAATAAACATCTCTACATTATGTTATCAGTGTCAAGCATGAACCCTATTAGATATGGACAAATTAAAATCGAGACCTCTGGGATGCATTGTGTACGAAGTGACAAAATTTGGTGGGGACTACATCAGTTAACTACTATATTGAAGCACAGAAGATAAAGTAGTTTTGTCATTTGAGAAGAATGTAGTATGATCAACCTACAGCAAAATCATACAACATGGAGGTTTCAGGGCCATGAGCAAGAGGTCGACCCTGGCAATGATAGAGGAGATCAAAGAAACAATCCAAAAGTTCAACATGTCAGCAGCACAAGCAATGAAAGATCAGTAGAACAAAAGAAGAAGATTGATCATAACTATTTGTTGTCCTTTAAGAAGGTTGAAGAATTGTTAAATATTTCAAACTATTTGCCCATTTTGGCAATAGTTGATTGCTAGAGCTTGCAAAGTTTCTAAGTCGAATGATTAGTTGATGAGCAAATTAAACATTAAAAATGTATGCAAATGCAAATAAATATTTTTTATTAAAGTATTTTTATTTTATTGCTTGTGGTTTGAAGTGTGCTGTGTATTGATTTCAGATTCAGTACAAGAATTGTAAAATTAAAAACTGACGAACGTTTTGTCTTTATAAAAGTAAATACATTCACATAATAAATAAACTAAACAATAACACAACTAAAAATGCAGTCAGTGAACCTTTTGTTTTCTCTACAGGATGGTGTCCTGTTTACATTCAGTTGTTGTAGAAGAAATGCTGCCTATGGGAAGATATGATTTGGATATGGTGACACTTTCCCATTTGAAAGTCCACGATGTTGGAAAGTGTGTTCTCAAGTCTACTTTTTGCCTTTCCAAGATCTCAACCGGTGTGTCCTCTTGCAGAAGTTAACTTTGTGGTAGTTTTGTTTCTAGATCCATAAATGCAAGTTCTGAATCATGGGGAATTTTGGAACCACAATGAACCATTTATTCAAAATGTTTCAAATTGTCTATAATTTATTGTTAAAATTATCCAAAATGATGTTAACATATCTGTACTTAAATTAATTGTTTTTTTTCACTAGTTGACTTTGCTTCAGTGAAAGATGTCAATAACTGAACCAGAGAAAAATTATCCTTAAATGCCCATGTAAACTGAATATCATGAAAATGTACCAGTTAAATTATCCACTCTCTGATTAGAAAATGTTGCTACTGTTTTAAAATAATTGCAGGTTCTCTTACAAGTCTTAAAATGTTCACATGTAGCACAGCGGTTTTGGCTCTGTTTCTCTGTCGAGATCTATTAAAAAACTATTAGTAAGTTTGCCCTATAATGTATTGTACTCAAGTTCTCCTTTATACTTCTGATGATGGGCATCATTGAAAGCACCAGCTATGTTCTTATGTATTTAATGCAGCCAGTATGTTTGACTTCTTCTACTGAAGGCTACAACCACACATTTACATATGCTCTACGTTTAGATAAACTGTCATTTATGGCATATAATGGTGACTGGTCAGTTCTATTACAAGTTGTTTTACACTTGATCAGACCAAAGAGCTGACTTCGAAAATAATACTCTAATATGTATTTGCCGACTTTTCCTATGAATCCCATTTGATATTTCTTTATTTTTAAAAATTTCCTCTTCATTATAAGCTGGTATAATACAAGTTGAACTGTTTCACATTTCAAAGTGAAATACATTTTCATATAGTACAGTCTACAATCTTTTTCATAAGGCAGTGAATCAAATTTTTCATTTAAACATGACACATTTTACTATTATTTCCAAGTATTTTGTATATTCTGTCCGGTTTAAACCACAGATTGTTTTCATATATTTACATAATGCAGTTTTCATTCATACATCAGAGTTGTAATTACTGGATGACCAAATTCTCTTCCAATAGTTTCTGTCTTGGACCACAGTGGACCAATGGATGAGTCACCCATCTATGGCATTGTGAATGTCTTTGCGAGATACAAGGGAGTTAGACCAACGTGTTGGTGGTCATTTCTGTGGTTGTTTCTTGTCTCTGAGGTACCATATTGCTATCACTGTGCTCCATCAATCATTAGTTCTTTGCAGTATGTGGCCCCCTCCCCAGCGATGTTTCATTTTGTCTGCTTAAATAACCGCATCTTCCACCAGGGACAATTAACGTATGCCAGAGTTATGAAGACCTTTTGTGAAGACTTTATGTAGTGTGAGGCCGACCATGCTTCTCTCGAGGGAGGCTTGAGTTTAGACACCATCTTCTTTGGGAGTGTCCATATTTCCACTGCATATCATATTGCAGGTAGTACTGTGTAGTTGAATAGAGAGATGCGCAGGCTCTGGTCGTAGATGTTGTCCAGTACAGGCTTTATCGAAGACAAAGTCGCCCAACCTGCGCTGCGCCATCTTCCCAACTCTGGACTTAAGTCGTTCTGCATGTTGAGCAGGCATCCAAGGTAGATGTATTTGTCCAAATTGTCCAATCTCTCTCCATCTAGGAAGACTGGGTCGCGGGAAGCGAAGCGATTGTGCATGACTTTCGTCTTGAAAGTGTTCATTTCGAGTCTCGCTTTCTTTCCCTCTCGGTGGAGCGCTGCTGGCATTTCATTGGCGTCTGTGGCTGCCTTTATTATGAGTACTAGATCATCTGCAAAGCGAAGGTGATTAACAGCCTGCCATTTATGTTGATACCAAAGTATTCCAGTCGCACCGGCTGATAATCAGAGTTGTAATTGTTTTGGTAAATTGCAGTTAGTCTGTGTGTCATTTTTGTGGGAGACATTTCTTCTTTGGCAATTGCCTTGAAAAGGGTGTTGTGACGTCATGTCGTAGTTTAAAATGTGGTTGCAATATCTGCACTTTCCGGCATGACACATCATTTTTGGTACCTGGTTTGCTTTTACTATGTGATCCACATTATCGTAATCAGACTACATGAATTCAGCCTTTTTTCAGGGTCAACACTTGGGATGCAGAATAGGGTCTTAGTCAGCTACGGTTGATTGACCCTGATGCAAACAACCAGCTATGAGTCACTGGCTGCTGTCAGTTGATTCACTGCTGCATCTTTGGCCTGTATGTTGGAAACATTTGAAATAATTGTATTTTAGGAAGCCCTGTTGTTTGATGCATCCTCTCCATTTTAAAGGTTGTTATAAATATTATTTTCAGACTTGGTACATTGTACACAATTATTCTCTGGCCTAGAATTAATGACGAGTTTCTATATGGGCTGCAAACTAAAGTGACCTTAGAAAGTAAAAACTTATAATCTTTAAGGCTGGTGCTCAAAGTGTCAAAATCACACGTGTTACATTTTAAATTTCTATTGAAAATAGATTTTCTCCTTTGGGAGTTGCAAAGAAAAAGATTGTTACCGTTGGAAGGGGCAAAGAGCGAGATTTATTTTTTCCATTAGAAGGAACAAGGGAAAAGTTTTTGACAATTGGAATGGGAATGGAAGTGATATTATCTTAATATAAATTGGAATGAATTTTCTCTGTCATACAAACAGCAGAAACTGTGAACACCATCTGACATTTAATCATTTTTATATTCATAATATAATGACATTTCATTCTTTTTATAACTGCTTCTGATATCAAAATAGCCTGTGGATATTAATCTGCAAGCCAAATATCAGCACCAAATGACATGACAGGACATACTATCTCCAGAAGTGCCTTAATGTGTTCTATGAAATATAAATATCTTTAAAGTTTGAACCAGGGAGTATAATTTTGTCTTAGATGTGCACATTAACTACTTAAAAAAGCACACTTTTATTTTGTGAAACAATGGTCATTTTAAACTTAATTATTCGGGCACAAATCAAGCTTCCTGCTCAAATTTGGTAACCTGAAGATAATGTAGTTGTCTTCTATAGGTTCAGCTTTGTAAAGAAACCATTGCTCACTGTTCATTTGTTTATATTTTTTAGTGAAGTTGCTTGAATATAGAAAATATTGTTATTGAGAAGGCAGAGGGTGGGTATAAATAAGGAGTACTCTGAGTGGTGTGAAGTGAAAAGTGGAGTGCCACAGGGCTCAGTTTTGGGACCAATTTTATTCTTGATATATATAAATGATTTGGACATATGTATGGGATCCATGATTGCAAAATATGCAGTAGTGTCTCATCTAAAGCAGAACTAGATATATTGAGGTCGGATTTAGATAAAATTCAAGAATGGTCTGTAATTTGGCAAATGGGGTTTAATGTGGATAAATGTACAGTCATCCACATGGGTAGATCCAATATGGAACATAATTACAGAATGGGAGAAAACAATATTAGAAAGATAGATAAAGAAAGGGATGTATGGGTTATAATAGATCATACAGGTAAGGTGAGGGAGCAAGTTCAGGTAGCAGTAAAAAAGGCAAATGCAATGTTAGGAATGATAAAAAGAAATATTAAACATAGGAGCAAGGAAGTGATCGTCAAACTGTATAAAGCTTTAGTTAGACCTAGATTGGAGTACTGTGCACAGGTGTAGAGTCCTTATCAGAGAGGGGATATAAACATGCTGGAAAGAATACAAAAAAGAGCGAAAAAGCTGATAGTGGGATTCCAGAATTACAGTTATGAGGAAAGACTAAAATAAAAACGACCTACAGTGTCTAGAAAAGAGAAAAATTCGTGGTGACAATACAGGTTTATAAGATGATCAGAGGAATGGATAAATTAGACTATAATAAGTTTTTTAAAATACAGCCACTCACAAGAACAAGAGGGCACAGCTACAAGTTGACTAAGGAGAGATCTGGATTAGATATTAGGAAGTATTTTTTTAGTCAGAGAGTTGGAAATGCTTGAAATGCATTGCCAAGGGAGGCGGTGGAGGCAGGGACAGTTAATGCATTTAAGAATAAATTGTATGCGTATAGCTTGTAGAGCAAGGTGATGTAAATGTAACTGGTTGTATACAGATTCTGCATAGACTTCTAAACTATGCCAGCATCTGCTTTGCAGCTAACATTATAGTTTTTTTTACATAAAGAGTATATTGTCTATAAGAGTTTATTGTTGATTATTGCTCAAAAGTTAGTGCTAGTTTCACATAATTTATATTTAATGTTATTATGTAATTTGGAAAGTTTTCAATATTCACTAAAATGTATAAAACTTGTTTTGTAAGCAAATTAGACTAAATGACACTTTAAGTTTCCAGTATGTATGCACACTGGACAGCACAGTATTTAAAAAAAAGGAATTAAATATGGTTGTGTGAAGACACATTCTGGCCAACAATAATATTTGGTGGAAATAATTGTCAGTAAATTGCCGTTTATGAAAAATGGCGCTAAAATTTGTTTTTCATGTTTTATATTTATCTAATAATGTAACAATATGAAATTGATTTAAGAAGTATTGGTTTTGTAATTTGTTTTACATTATTGTGACTAAATTCCTACCAGTATCATGTTTTTATAATGTTCTGTTATGAAAAAATGAACTGAAATTTGTTTTCCATTATTTCTATTTTGACAATATAGAAAACTTTGTTTTTTTTTACACAAAGTTATTTGGAATAAAAATTTGTTGACCAAGTGCCTATAAACAGCATTTCCTAATTTATGCAATATTTAATTATTTAGTTTGTTCTGGTAACATTACAGAAGATAAGAGCTTTCATTGCATTGTGACTTTTTAAAAGTGAATGGAAATTAAAACTACCACCAATATAAAAAATCTTAAACTCCAATGAAAGATCCGTTTTATTGAATGGCTCTGAAATAGGGAACACAGGTACTTGCGAAAAAGGTACAGATTTTTGTAAATCATTGCCTGCACAGAATACAAGGGTGGAAATGCTACGACAAGATCACCAATGTAGAACTGATGGGGAAAATGGGACAAATACCAGTACTGCATAAAATGCAGAGGATACGATGGTGATGGATAGGCCACACATTACGGAAAGACCAGTTGACATTGCCAGAAACTTTTTGATCTGGAATTCTCAAGGCAAGAGAAATAGAGGAAGACCAAGACACTCATGGAAGAGGGAGCTGGATGCAAATGTCAACGCAGCAAGCATGACGTGGACAGAACTGAGTCAGGTGGTTCGTGATAGAAAGACTTTGCGAGTATACCTATACTCTGAAGGGAGCTGACAGGTTTTTGATTGATTGATAGCAAAATGTAAAAATATACCAAACTTAACATGGCTAACAGGGTGAAGGTTAAAAAAAGGTAGCCATTAGCCCTTTGCTGTTCAGCTTAATTGATTTGATTTGTGTCTTAACCCTTTAATGTCCTGCCAAACTGATTAGATGTGTGTCTTAACCTTTTACAGTCTGACCTAATTCATAAGATTTGTGTCTTAAGAAATAAATATGATCAGGCTGGACTGAAAGGGTTTAACTTCTCATTAATGTTTTGTGCTTGAGTTAACACTATTTGTAGACTTTCACCTCCTACTGGTTTGATCATACACTGACTCATTTCACAAAATGCATGTCAACAGACTAATTCATTTTTAGTCACATCAACTATCTGACTAAATCCCTACTGTAACAACATACCTTATGTGGAATCATCTGAGTAACTTTCATACATTTCTATTTATTCTTATTGGTTATTAATTACATTTTCTGGGAACTGACAACGTAACCAGATGTGGCATTAATAAAGGTTGTGTTTGTATTGTTATAAACTTGTTTCAAATACAGTTTTTTGACTGATGACCAAGTATATTATATGTTTTTTAATTTTTTTACTGGATCACAGATATCTAGGGGTTATAATAGATCATACAGGAAAGGGTGAGTAAGCAAGTTAAGGTAGCAGTGAAAAAGGCAAATGCAATGTTAGGTATGATAAAAAGAAATATTAAACATACGAGCAAGGAAGTGATACTCAAACTGTATAAAGCATTAGTTAGACCTAGATTGGAGTACTGTGTACAGGTGTGGAGTTCTTATCATAGAGGGGATATAAACATGCTGGAAAGAATACAAAAAAGAGCGACAAAGATGATCGTGGGATTCCAGAATTACAGTTATGAGGAAAGACTCAGAAAAACTGGCCTACAGTGTCTAGAAGAGAGAAGAATTCGTGGTGACTTAATACAGGTTTATAAGATGATCAGAGGAATGGATAAATTAGACTATAACAAGTTTTTTTTTTAAAACAGCCACCCACAATAACAAGAGGGCATAGCTACAAGCTGACTAAAGAGAGGTCCAAATTAGATATTAGGAAATATTTTTTTAGTCAGAGAGTGGTGAATGCTTGGAATGCATTGCCAGGGAAGGTAGTGGAGGCAGGGACAGTTAATGTATTTAAGAATAAATTGGATGCACATAACTTTTAGAGCAAGGTGATGTAAATGTAACTGGTTGTATACAGACCCTGCAGGGTCTTCTAAACCAGTATAAAGACGTTAAGTTAAGAACAAGAAACCGCATTCCTAAATTTCATTCAACTTTTGTAGTTTTGTTATATCAGTGATGATCTCCTTTTCTTTATACCTCTCTCTTATTAGTAGAACTAATGCTCTGTATATTGGTATTTCAGATTGATGGATGTGTGGATCAGGGGGTATTTTTGGGGAGTAAAGAATAGGACTATTGAAATATTATCAATACAATATTACACAAGTGAAAAATAATATATCTACAACAGTATAGTTCATTGTTTAACCAGGTATAGTTGATTCCTAGCTCATGTAATTGTTCCACTTTTGTTTATGGTTTTATTTGAGTATTAATAAAGTTATATGAAGATTGTGTAAATTAGCAAAAGAAAAGTGAAGGGAAGAAAAATGCGAAGTAGTAGAGGATATGGTGAATAGACATAAAAGTAAGGATCTACATGAGGAAATTAGAATCATGTCAAATCTGAAAACTCATGCTAAAGGCAGAGGGTGTATTGATAGTGAGATTATATTTAATGAGGTTGATATTTCAAAGACATGGTCAGAGTATGACCAGTATCTCTTCCATGATAGCAGAGCAGACAAGCCACAAGTACAGAATAGCGAAGCGCCTTAAATCAGAGGTGGAAAAATCTATGAGATCGATGAAACAAAGGAAAGCTGTCGGCCCAGATAATATTACAATAAAAATGTTAAATACCTTAGAGATCTTTGGCATAGATATAATGACACAGTTGTGCAATGAGATACATGATAGAGGATACAAATCGAAAGACTTGAATACATTCGTTTTTGTCCCATTAGACATTCGTTTTTAACCTATTACCTACAAAATCTCAGGCAGTGGATTGTACTGACTATCGAACAATCAGCCTGATGAGTCATATTACCAAATTACTTCTCAAGATCATACAGGAAAGAATTACAAATAAAATCAATATTGAAGTAGGTGTTGAACAGTTTCGGCTTTAGACAGAACACTGGAACTACGGAAGCAATACTTTGTCTTCAGAAACTGGCAAAAAAGTTCATTATCATCATCTAGCAAGTCCTTTATAGAACGTCGGTCCCATCACAGTCTGTCTGAAAAAAACTCTTTCCCTTGCCAAAACTCCAGTCTCCGCCACAGTCATACTCAGGCATTCCTGGATATCTTGGTGCCATCGTCTTCTTGGTATACCCCTTCCTCTTTTGCCTGGCACCATACCTTCCATAACTGTTCTCTCGAGACCGTTGTGTCTCTTGATGTGACCAAAGTATTTGCATTTTCTAGCCAAAATGGAATTGATAAACCAGTTCTCCTCTATGCTCAACTCTTGCCGAATGTCTACATTTGTCTTTTTCTCTGTCCAGGGTATTCTGAGGATCTTTCTGTAACATTTTGAATCGAAGGATTTGATTCTTTGTCTGGAAGTTTTGGTAATCGTCCATGATTCGCAACCATAAGCTGCCACAGGAAAAACACAGGCTCTCAAGACTTTTACTTTTATCATTTTGTTGATACTCTGCCATAATTTCTTCAGGCTGTTCAGTCTCTGCATTGCCATGGCTAGTCTTCTTCTGATTTCTTTCGAGCAGTCACCATTTTTGTCAGTTCTGGAGCCCAGATATTCAAATTGTGTGACCTGATCTGTTTCCTCACCACCCACTGTAAATTTATGCTGACATTGTGTTTTGTCGTAGGTCATTATCTTTGTTTTATTTATGTTTATAAACAGGTTTTGATCTTTACTATGTTCATTTACGGCTGAAATTAGCTGCTCTAGCCCTTCTTCACTTCTTGATAGTATCAGTGTGTCATCTGCGTATTGTAACTTTGTAATCTCGTACCCACTAATCGTAAATGGGTCGAAACTTTGAATGTTCTCGTCTTCTCGAACATTTCTCATTATACATTCTGCATATATGTTGTACAGATAAGGTGAGAGGATACATCCCTGTCTTACTCACTTTTGTACTGCAAACTAATCTGATGTTTGCCCAGATACTCGGACAGCGTCTTGTTGATCTTGGTATAATGTTTCAATGAGATGAATAATATTCAAAGGAAACCCCATTTCCTTCATGATTCTCCACAGATTTTGATATTTTACCGTATCGAAGGCCTTGGTGTAATCAATGAAACATGTGTGCAGGTTAAACTCTCTACATTTTTCGTAGAAATTCCTCATATTGAAAAATGTGGTCTCTGGTCCCTCTGTCTTTCCTAAAACCTGCCTGGACTACGTGAATTTCAGATTCAAACCTTTTCTCTATTCTTCTTAATAGGATTCGCAAGAGTATCTTGCTAGCATGGCTGATCAGCGCGATAGTTCGGTAGTTCGTGCACAGCTTCAGGTTGCCTTTTTTGGGGAGGGGAATATAAATTGATTTCTTCCATGCTTCTGGCCACTCTGCGCTGTGCCATATCTGTTTACACAGCTTGTGATAGACTTGAGCACTTGCCTACCCTCCTGCTTGTATTAGCTCTGCTTGGATATCATCACATCCTGGGGACTTTCCATTTTTCAGGCTTTTGATTGCGAGCGTACTTCCTCCAATGTTGGTTCAGGTTCTTTCTCATCCTTTGGTAGGATTGTAACTGAGCGCTTTGTGCTATCTCCATGCATTGTTTTGCAGTACTCTCTCTGTCTATTCAGTATGTCTATGGATTCTGTTAATGTGTTATCCTCTTTGTCATTGATGACATGTGGAGCCGGATGGAATTCTCTTGTCAGTGTTCTTATCGCCTTAAAAGCATCTCTCTGCATGCCTTGTTGCTGTAGGTTTTCTATATCCCTACACGTTTCCACTATTTATCTTCTTTTATCCTTTCTTATATCTCTTCTAACACTTTTTGCACAGATTGTAAATGCTGTGTTGGACCCCTGACTTCCCATTTGTTTTAATTGTTTCCTTTCTTCAATGAGCAAATTTTAAAAAATAAATTATTATTTATTGTGAGTTATGTATTATGTCAGTTATATAAATAAGTATCACACATAAATATACCATATCATGTATTAATAACACTTAAACAAAATACTCTATGGCAATATCCTATATTTACAATACATAGAGGATCTCTAACACATGAAGCTGATGTTAAGATATTTACTCATACAGTTTATGTTCAGGTGACAATTTATACATCTGATATATTTATAATTACTCACTTACTTTCCGTGTCCAAGCACCACATTATACAGTATGCATCCAGTATTCAGTGACATGGATTGCCCTGTCATTTGCCTTCAGCATATCACACGTATTGCATGTTTCCTGGAGGTTGGGGAAGGTCATCAGGTGGTCTGGGACCTGTATTGCGCCACAATTACATGTTTATCATCTGTTTATCCCCATCGTTTCATATTCCTCTTGCACCGTAATACACTAGTTCAGAGTCTGTTCAGCGACTTCCATGTTGTGTATGGTAGATGATGTCCGGCGGCAGGTTCCTCCTGAAGTTCCATTTTTCCTGGGCCTGCACCATTTCGTGCCATCTCTCGAAATGGCGACTTTCAAGGTTTGTCTGTATGAGCTCTGTTGATTTTAGGAAACTATATCTGGATTTGAGTCTTGTGCTCTGTACCTGATGTCCAAACATTTATAGTTTGTAATGTTAGTGATGATCTTGTTTGCATTTTGTAAGGTATTCTTATTTCTGGCTTAGTTAGAGAAGGAAGGGAATTGGCCACACCACCTCACTTTGTAAACAAGTTTAGTCCTTATATAATGAAGCCACAGCAGACTCAAATATTATTTGTTGAATTGAAACAAATGAAATACAGACATGTGCCCGTTTTGGAAGGACAATTGAATGGAGCATGTCCTCCATTTCTATTGACTCCATGAAAGTAGTAGAGTGACAACCTGACCTCAATCAACCAATAGCAACTGGAGAGCCATGTATTTTTATAAGAGAAACTACTAAAAACTGCCATCACAGTGTTTATTCCAATTCCTGAGACACTCTGTCAGGTTTTTTTTAGAGCTGAGGAATAAAGACCTCTTATGCCTGCGTCTGCCTTAAGCTGCACAGGGTAGGTTTTTTATTTTACAATTGATAGAAAAATATACTTATGTCATACCATGTTTGTTAACGCATATCCTAGTGGTCAGGAGACCAAGATCCAAATCACTTCATGTGCTGCTCCATAAGATAAATGTGTGGTTATCTGAGAACACATTATGCAGAGAAAATATGTTTTTCTTTTGTATATGAAGCCCAATATTATTTTTTTGTTTCTTGAAAGTTATTAGCATCAATGGGGAGTAAATTTAGATACCATTTTGCGATGACTAAAAAATTATGTAGAAAGTTTAATATGATCCCATTTTTGTAATGACTTTGTACTAAAACATTCTAACATTACTTAAGGGAAGGTTGTGACTTGCGTATAAACCATTGCCAATAAAAACAGACTGCAAACAAATATATTCAGGATTCCTTATAAGCTGAAGATAAGTTAAATCCAAATCTAGTGTTGGACATATGCTCTGCAAATTAGAGTGATGGGTTAAATAATCATAAAACATAATAAAAAAGGTCATTTGAAGATATTGACAATTGAATCCATGTTATTTCATATAAAGAAATGAAGATATTGTTATTGTTTGTTTTAGAAATACTACATTTTTTATTGTAATTCATTTCTGTTTGTTGATTCTGTCAAGATGGATATACTTTTTTCCACCATATTGTGCCTTTTGAACTTCGTGATATGTCTCTGTCTTATTGTGCAAACCTTTTTGTGGTCCTCTAAATACGGTGCACATTATGTGTTCTTTGCATATACTGATGAACAAACAATGCTATATGATTTACTACTGCTGATGTTAAACTGTTATCTGATTTGAGATGTTCATTAAATGTTGTATAATTCATATACTTATGCAGTGTTTCTCAAACTTAATGTTGACAGCACATTTGGAAATTGTAAACTTATTAGATCCCATGCCAGAATAGAAAGTACAGTGTATATATAGTTTCTCCTCTGACCAAAGAAATGTACTATGTACACTAATTTGAGGCTACTTTGGAATAAATAAAACTGCTCTGAAATAAATTTGTGCAAATTTTTATACAAATAAGACATAACAAAAGGCATGTTTTTATACTAACCTGATTGTCTTGCATGAGTTTAATGATTTTGGGAGATTATTGTTGTTGTTCAATGCACACAATGAGTAGGGTTACTCTTTTGTGCTCCCTAAAAAACGTTATGTGGCGGGTTGTCGTAGCTTTCCTCACATCCTGAGCTTGTTGTTGAAGGTGGACCAGGGTCCTCCAGGCAGTTGTGCTATGCTTGGCTTCATCTGCGTGTTGCTCATTACTACAGGGATCACATCAATCCCTCATTTTGTTAGCTAAGCTGTCATGAAAACAGCTTTGTTTTCAGAGAGGACGGCAGGGAAGTCAAGGTGAGGGTCCTGGTATATGTTGCCTGATCAGATGTTTGTCTTCCTCCTGAATTTGTGAGATAGACATGTCTCTTTTTTTCCACTTCATCACAGAATCTTTCTCTATTTAGGCACATTGAGTTGCCTGTAAGTGCTGACAATCCTAACTCTATAAATCAGATGTAGAAAACTACAAATAAATATTGAAAGATTGCTTTCTATATCAGAAAACTCATCTGTAACAAAAACTCAGAATACATCAAAGGGTATCTCAATGAGTTTCATTTTAAGACAGTGATCAGTTGAAATAAAAGTTCTGTTCTAAAAATAACTGTTCTTCTATTAATGTAAAATACAATGTCATATTAAACAGACATGAATTAATTTCTTATCAAGTTTAAATTTCTCTGCAGTCAAACACAAAGAAATGTTGAGAATCTTATACCAGATGCACCATTATGAGAACAACAGTGTCTTTTATAGTCCTCAAGGTTATTTAACTAGTTATATACCTGATTAATAAGTTTTTTAATGGCAATAGCTTTTATGTCTAAGCAAGGATGTTTTCACTTGGTCCTCACATATTGGTATTCACACAATTTAGGCACATAAGTATTTCTGCCAGGTATGCCAACTTGGCACATCAAACTTCATGGATGAGATTTCTAATTGAAAATATTTCTTTTACAGTTTTGTTTCTCGTTTTATATTTTAGAACTAACACATTTCCCCTTCATAGCAAACTCACTTCTGTGTGTAAAATTATACATTTATATTATGAACTCATAGCTTTACATCTGCTGAAGACGGATGTGTCGGACTGAAAGGTGCAAATATCGCAGTCTAGCGACACAACGCATTCTGTTCTCCGGACAGCATACTACTACTTTTGCTAGCCTTGTTCAGAGCATGGTAGCAGCAGATTGAGAACGAAAGAAGAAGAATAGCTTTACAAAGCTGTTTAAGAAGTCAGTATTTTTAAAGTTCTTAACTTCACACAAATTGATCATTAAGACAGCCTGATCTTGTACACACTTTAACTTTCTGTCACCAATATCTAACATGGACTTCCCTATGCAGAAAGCAATAGCTAGAATTATGTTTTGATTTTGCTCTTTTGTGTGTGACAAAATTTGGACTGATCCCACCATTGATGGATAGACATTAGTGCACACAATAGATAATGGGACAGCTTTCTCTCCAAATCAAGAAAATTACAGATTTAAAAAGCTGTCCATACACTGACAACTGACATTATACTTGCAAATCTTACTTTGTGCTGATGTGTCTACATTTAAACTGGTTTTCATTACAGCACATGCTATCCTTGTTGTCCCAGTTACTCCTTTCACTTTCACATTATCTTGTAATAAATCTATGCATTTTAGGGTAGTTATTTTTTATATTATTATTAACAACAAATGGAATGTACAAAATATTTTACACAGTTTTGACAAATAGAACACAATCAACAAAATTCTGATATTGTGTTAATTACAAATTTTTGCCGCCGAAGAGGGCTGTGTGTGACATAAAGGTGCAAATATTGCAGTCAAGCTGTAAACTAGCGACACAAAGCATTCCGGACTACATTATGCTACTTCCAAAGCTCTGTTCAGGGCTTGGTAGAGGGAGATTGAGAACGAACGAAGAAGAAGAAGAGCGAACCTTTGAAACATCTTGTTTTCCTCTACCCTTACATCTTCAGTTTCGGTACAATTACTACTTAGTCAACATTGCCTTTTAGTTCTTTGTCTATTTCCTTTGTGTGTTGTTAACGTGCTTATATATTTTATATGCCCAGAAATTTTGAAGTAAATCCATTTTATTCAAACCTGTTAATAGTTTGAGTTATTTGTGAGTGATTATTTTGTTTGATTGTGATAAAACATACTTAATATAATAAAATTTGCGACATATTTAGATAGGTTTGGTAGCACTATTATACTATGGCACACCATTTGAAAAATTTTGTATCATTAAATAAATATGTATGTATTCATTCTTGTTTTTCTCTTTCTTGATCTCAACTAGATTGGAGGTCTATTAGAGGCTGTTTCACTCATATGTTAATCAAAAGATATTTCTGTATTATTCATTGTAACTGTTCTCTTAATGCTAACTAATTTGTGAAGTCCATTGATGGTTGTATGATTCATATGTAAATGAATAAACAGATATATAATATATATACTGTTCATATTCTTATGATGTTAGTTATATTGGTAGGTCCATTAGAGGTTATATAACTCATGTATAAATTAATACATTTTTCTATAGTATATGCTGTTGCTACTCTCTTAATGCTGGTGCCAGAACTTCTGGAGAGTTTTATTATTACCTACTTCAGTCATCTTACTCTTCCTTCTTTGAGTCCCTGGGTAAAAGCTTTGAAGTAATTACTCGCTATACTTTTTTCGCCTTGTTCTTCTCTGTAAATCTTGCAATCATTCCTAGCATGTCTCTTGCACATTTTTCACCAATCTTTTATTGCCACCTCCTTTTATATATATGCCTTTTCTACTGTTTCATTCCACTAGGGCGGCTGCACTGAGGGGATCTAGTGGACATGTCTGTTAAACTGATGCAGCACTTGCAAGTGGTAAACTGAGCTTGCAGGAGAAATTAAAAGTAATTTCAGTTTTCTGTGTCTCATATTTCCCTTTGCAATGGGGATTAATGCATGGCAGATTATCCCTATCATGTGCCTCTATTGTCCAGTGTTTGGAACCAGCAACAGCACTACATATAAGTGCAATATTGATGACACCATCGTTATCAGGCCGCCATCATTCAAGGTGGCAAGGTTTGCTCTGAGTAGTGCCTGACTCAAAGCCACTCCTGCCTGTTCTCAGGGAAGTTTTCTAAATCCTTGGAGCTAGCATTGTAGTTACCGGCTATAAGGCACTTCTTGCCTGGCACGTCTGACGTATTTACACACATGTGCATTGAAGGATGCATGGAAAGAGAATGAGCCAGCCTATTCTCAATTTTCAAGACTGGACAATCCTAAAAAAGGTAAGAACAAGGTCATGGGCTTCTTGAGAGACATTATCCTGTCAGGATATTCATGGGGTTTATCTTGGCACGGACATCAGAAATGCGTCTTATGTGGACCTTACAATTGAGCAACAGCAAGAGTAACACTACTCCGGTACTCCAGAATCTGATGGAGCACAAGAAGCAGCTGGATAAAGCATGTATTAAAAAATGTGGTGGAGGATTTCTGCACAACTATGTCCATCCACTTCCTAAACCTGGACTACCTGATCCTAAGTATCTATAGAATCTTCACTTAACATAATATCTATCACAAGTTACTGAAGAAAATGGAGGCCACAAAAGTCTATGTCCCATTTAGAATGAACATATCCTACCTGACAATCTGGGCAGTTACAGAACTATGGAGGAGACCTGGGGTAATGCTGGGACATTCATGACATTTAATTAAGGGAAAGCTGCTAATTCAAGCATGAAACAGTCGAAGTGGCTCTTGATCTAGATGTTAATAACTGTTTGAACTTTGTGATCATGATGTGCTGAATGAGGAATCAAACCCATGGCTGGTGAGTGGGATAGTAGCTGTCTTCATGGAAAAACCTGTACTTTGCTTGGGATCATAGACCACCAAGCTAATGCACATATCTCTGGGTATGGTCTCAAGGTTCCCCATTTTCACCCGTAGTGTTCATCTACACACTAAAAGTGACAAATATTCAATCCACAGGGTATGTTAACATTAACAGATGACATCTTCACAAGCAGGAATAGGCGTGAGATGGTCAAAGACATACAAAAGATTTTTCAAGCAGTAGTATGGGAATTCAAGGTCCTAGATCAATCTAGACATGGCCAGTGTGATGTGTTGTTCCTTGAACTCCATAATAAAGGCTGGCCTTTCTAACCCTTGATGGATGTGTGGTTGAGAGACACAATAACTTGAGATATCTGGGAGTAATTTTTTATCACAACCTGTCTTATAAGTACCATGTCGATCAAATCATTCAGAGATATCAGTGAGGTCTGACAGTACACAACAAGTAATAGCTGCCAACCTGGAGCAATGGCTGATTTTCATCCTATACAATCAGTTGGTCCTGTTAATTATTGCCTGAACATCCTCACACTATCATGTTAAAAGTGTGAACCGTTGGGATGAATCCAGAATTATGGATGCTTGGTTGCACTTGGGATACTTCCACCCTGAAGATGAGATGTTTCCTGGAACTAACGCCCGTAAAGTCTAGATAGCACTGGCGCAGACCAAACCCTACATGCAAGTAGTCGCAAGCAAGAGGCATCCACTGCATCATAAACACTGCAGATACCAAGGGCACAAGAATCAAGAGAGGAATGGCACAGGCAGAGAGGACGTTTTCTAAGGTTGGAAACCATAAGCAAAGGAGAAGAATGTATACATGCTGGAGATGCAATGACAGACTACCACCGAGTCACCATCACTCTGGGCAAGGAATCCAGAGATTGGTGCAACAGGAAAGTGGACCTCGAGGCTAGACAGCTGATAAGTGATGATACTCTGGGTTGGGGCTTGTCTGTTAAGAGTGAGAGGTTAGGTTGTTGCTGAACGGAGTGAGACATAAATGATAACCTCCAGTATAAGAATGGAGAACGAAGCAGTAACTTTGACCCTGAGGTGGCTTTCTGAGACCTCTTTAATCAGCACAGTAGTCATTCCTGACTCTCAATCCTTGCTTCAGAAGGTACTGTAGGGCTGGCTATGCCATGAGTGGATAACGAACTTGGAGACCCCAAAGGTTGGCATCTTGTGAGGATCTACTGTCCTGGTCATGCAAAGATTTGTAGAAATATAAGAGCATACATCTTGGGGACATTGACGCTAGATATGTAGCTCTTCTATATTAACCATGGATCGAGTCATGAATTTTTTTTCTTGTTGTTCAACCTGCTACATGGAACAAATTCCTTTTTTAGGTGTTCAAGAATTGAGAATTGTTTTGAACTTATCCCACTCCTCTTATGCCAATGAAAATATATGTCCATTTTAAGTGGCTCGTTGCTTCTATCAACTTCTTTACAACTGTCTTAAGAGTTCTTAGTTGACCTGTACTTCTACAGTGGCAGATGCCCCTGTGCAGGTCCCAGCTTCGGTATGAGCTGGATGTAGCCAGGAGGAGGATTTCCTGCTTAGCTAGCTAGGCTCGAGCAGCTTATTAACTTGGCTACATTGGGACAAGTGCAGCAGAGGGTAGTTAACTGATGTGCAAGTCCATCTTAATAGACTCAAACACTAGAGCAAAGTAGACCTGCAGCCTGTTTCGCACCATCTATGCTACTCTAAACAAACCACTTAACCATGGTTGGTGTTATGCCAAGTCACACAGCTAGTCGCCTCTTACGACATGCTCTCTGTGGGACAGTGGTGCTATTCTTGTCCTTGTCATACACAAAGACTCCGGCGGATCACTTGGTCTTAGAGTAGTCGTATGTTATTAGACATATTATATAATCTTTTATAGCTACAAGATCCCAACGGATAAGTTGATGGTCACTCGAGCCGAATAGTTCACCAACAGATACATTCGCAATCATATTATTCTTTGTACGAGGCGTGTTCAAATGAAACTGGACCTAACTGCACCAAGTGAACATACGTACAATATGCATGATGACATGTATGGGGACAAAAGTGTGTTGAAGACAACAGTGAAGAACTGGACAGCGATGTTTAAAGAAGGACGGGAATTAACGGGCGATCTTCCGAGACCAGGTCAGGCCCATATTGTTGCGTCAGAAGATGCCATCCTCAAAATTGATGCAGCAATTCGGGTCACTATACAATGCCTGCATTCTTTGATGAATGTCAACTGCTCGACATCCTTCAGCTTTTAGAAACCGAATCATCGCTCTCTTATCAACTCTGAACAGATTCCGTATCACACCCGCCATATTTTCAACGGGCTGCTGAGGAAACTATGAGTCGGAGGATAATACAATTTTGCTAACATGACAGATGGTATGTGCTGTTTACACCAGATTTGATGTGATCATGTGCATCGTACGTATGTTCACTTGGTGCATTTAGGCCCGGTTTAATTGGAAAACGCCTCGAAGAAAATACAAGGTCAAGTGCATTTCTGCCTCTGGTACATTTTCTCAGATGTTGAAATAAAAAATGGGATCAAGACGCTGAGCAGCGCATGAACTGCAGTGGTCAGCGACCTATAGCTGACTGCTAGCGTCAGGGCCTGCGAACCAGAGCTGCCAAGACCCTTCTACACCTCTACACGGTGATCCTGGATAACATTCTGCAGCAGGGCAGACTGGCTAAGGAGAAGGGATCGAAGGGGGAATGCTAACCCGGTACTCAAAAAATGATTGCTGAAGTTGGATGTGTCGGACCGAAAGGTGCAAATATTGCAGTCAAGCTGTAAACTACGACACAACGCATTCCGTTCTCTGGACTACATTCTGCTACTTAAGCCCTTTCGAGGTTTGGTAGCGGGAGATTGAGAACGAACGCAGAAGAAGAAAAAAAGAAAATAACAAATTTCCAGTTATGCCCTTAACAAAAGGATAGGATTCATACATGGCTACAACCTACAGTATAAAAATGAAGAATGAAGCAGCGACTTTGGCCCTGAGGTGACTATCTGAGATCCCTTTAATGAGCACATTAATCAATCCAGACTCTTCTTCCTTGCTTCAGAATGTAATGTAGGGCTGGCTATGCCATGAGTGGATTGCGAACTTGGAGGCACCGAAGCTTTGGCATCTTGTGAGGATCTACTGTCCTGGTCATGTTTTAGGTTTGTGAAAATATGAAATAAAAGAACTGATACAGTATCTTGACCTCAAAAGCAGATATGGTGTGGACATTGGCATTAGATAGGGTTGACATTTTGAAGGTGATCAACGACCGCACCTTGTATGAGGGCACTGCACAAGGTTGCAAAGTTTTGAAATCATAGGCTGGTTCTGTAGAGAGGGTAGCAGGAGTGTATACAAGTAATGAGTTAAGGGAACCATCAGTATCTGCCACCTTTTGTTATTTGCTGAGATCGAAATAAGCACCTACATGTCTGCCGGGAGTAAAATGAACATCGATTCAGAACAACTAACTATCATTATGTTAACTGATTAGATGTTGCACGCTTCATAACATGTGAACAAAGTCCAGCAACCGGCCTTTACATTATAGACCCTTTCCCGCTAACAGAAGCAGGACCCACAGCACCAAATAAAGTAATGTTTTGTAATGTTTGAGTACAGGAGCAGCTATTAAAGAATATTAGAGCACTGTACCAAGGGTATGGCTTGGCTTCGTTCGTTCTCAATCTCCCGCTACCAAACCCTGAAAGAGCTTAAGTTGCAGAATGTAGTCCAGAGAACGGAATGCGTTGTGTTTACAGATTGACTGCGATATTTGCACCTTTCGGTCCGACACATCCGACTTCAGCAAGCATTTTTTGAGTACTGGGTTAGCATTCCCTCTTCGATCCCTTCTCTTTAGCCAGTCTACTCTGCTGCAGCCTGTTATCCAGGATCACCGTGTAGAGGTGTCCTGGCAGCTCTGGTTCCCTGGCCCTGACGCTATCAGTCAGCTATGGGTCGCTGACCACTGCAGCTCATGCGCTGCTCAGTATCTTGATCCCGTACAAAAGGTATCAAAGTATAGTAAGAACAACAGATGGTCTGACCGAAACGATGGAGATAACATCCGGTTAGAGACAATGGTGTGTGTTGTCGCCACTACTCTTCAACACATATATGGACATAATAGCGCTGGAAGCCAAATTGGAACATCTGCCAAGAAATGCAGGAAGAAAGGACAGAGACTGGTCAGTTTAATGAACTCGCTCCAATGGATCCAGCTTTAAATGGTTACCTGGAATATTACTAGAGAAGTAAATTGCAGTGAGAAAAGGAACTGGCCACCCTGCCTCATAAAGATGTGGCTTAGTATACTGAAATCTCTAACAACTTCATTCTCCGACAGTAGGATAACTACTTATGGAACAAACCTATACTGTACTGAGTTTTACTTGTGACAAAATCGTCACAGATATGCAGATGAACAAAATAGTAGTAGCTCATTTCAGTCATGACTAGCAATAGAATGATGAGACATTGGAGTGGAAACTCTCTACTGACTTTTTGCTTATCTTGCTGCATTATCGTTTCACTTCAACGTGCTACAAGACTTTTTGTCACCCAGCATAAGGTAGTTATTCAAGGTCCATCTCCAAACGGTCTGCAGCTTCGTCTTCCCGTGATGTCAGATTAATATCCAGTGCCTTTCTGTCTCGTCTACACACATCTTTGAACCTCAGCTGTGGTCAGCAAACGGTTCTTTTACAATCATGCAACCGTCCATAAAAAATATTTTTGAGGATGTGACCATCGTCCATGCAACGAACATGACCAAGTAATCGTAGTCTTCGCTGTCTAAGTAGAGTACGTCTGCATTTGTCACTCTGTCAATGTCTGTATTTACACTTTACATATTAAGCTTTTAAACATGAATTAAATAGGCCTATTCATAAAAGCAAGGATAAATTTCTTTGCATAAATCATATACTATTTGCTTACAAATGAGATTTAAATTATATTCTAGTAAATATATATAAGTGAAAGGTTGCATTGAACAGGATAATAGTTGCGGTCTTGGAACAACATGTATAGAGCATTTGCGTTAGCGTGTAATGGGTTAAGATCTTCTAGAGATGGTTCAATGTCCAGCTCGCCCATAATGGGATAGCTTTTGACAGCTTCAAGGGCTTTGAGATTGACCATATCGTCACACCAGTAGAGCTTAGTATAGTGCTCGACCCATTACTCCATCTGCATTCCTTTGTCTGTTATTTTCTCGCCAGTGATGGTTTTGAGTGGTGCCTTTTTCCTCATTATGGGACCAATAGCTTTCATTTCATACCATCATGAGTTTCTCTTCTGTTCCCTGTTTGGATGTTTTCACATATACGCGAGAAGAGATCTTCTAGAAAGAATTAGATCAAGCTGATGCCAGTGATTTGATCGTGGTTGCACACATGATACCTTGTGTTTGAATTTTGTCTGAAAATAGTAGTTGGTCCCACAGAGTTCATGATAGATACAGAACGTTAAGAACTGTTGGCCATTTTAATTAATTTTGCCAAGACGTAAAGGCCGCGAATTGCGATCACCGCACACTCTAACGTTGAAGTTACCTAGGAGAACAAATTGTTCTCGACTATGTATGCGTCTACCGACTGCTGATAATTCCTAGTAAAACTCATCTCATGCTTCAGGCGTGGAGCACAGGGTATGTGCATATACAATGTCGAGGATGACGGAACCTAAGGTGGTATTGAGACGAAGCGTAAGCAGGCGCTCTAAACCAATTTCGCCTGATTCAGCAAAGTTTAACCGACTCCACGCTCTCTCTCGTTTATGTATTTGCGCTATAACCGCGTGGCGCTTGCTTCTTAATTCACTCCAAACAGAGTTCCGTTGGTTCCCATTGTACGTCACATGACATTCCATTTCGGATTAAGAATACGACTGGTCAATATAATTGTATTTTAAATAAATAAGTAAAGACTTAGATAAAGACAGAAGCGTAACCCCTCTAGTGTAGAAGACACACTATTCACACATCCTAAAAGTCTTCTCAGCATGGAGTAAACGTTACTGGTAGAAAAAGAGCTCCACAGAAACAATTATACCTTAATAAACGCATGAACTCGTATTACTCGGGGATCGAAAAAAAGAATACAAATGTTAATTCTTCTTCTTCTTTTCTTTTTCTTCTACGTTAGTTCTCAATCTCCCACTACCAAGCACTGAACAGGGCTTTGCAAGTAGCAGGATGTAGTCCGGAGAACGGAATGCGTTGTGTTGCTAGTTTACAGCTTGACTGACATCTTCTTCTAAAAACGTATTTGACAAAACTAAAAGAGAGTTATGCATAAAAAGTCATTATTAATATGAAAGAAAGTGCGTGTAGTATTTGACGGCAAATGTTACAGGAAAGAACGTGTGTGTTTGTTTATTAAACCTAGTTCTCGGAACTGATAGCGTAACACCAGCAAAGAACAAAGGAACCAATTAAATTAAAAGCCACTCCTACTCTAACATCCCCTCCCCCACCCTAGGGAGGGGGGCTCCCATCTGACTTCTTTCATAACATTTCAACCAAAGAATTGTTTATCTTATTTCACCGGAAATGAATAATATTTGAAATGCCAAATTGGCCAACGCTTACACAAATTATTTCTTCTTCAGCGTTTGTGTGGAAAATAAACATTGAGACGTTGTGTCGTAGTTTACAGCGAAGCTGTGATATCTGCACCTTCCGGCCCGACACATCCTATTTCAGTTGGCGTTTTTAAGTACCGTATTTCTCTTCATACTGCGATCCATATCCCTTGGCCAGACTACACAAGTGACTTGTACAGCTTTTTTTCGAAAGCCGCCACGTGGATGCGGAATAGGACCTTGGTTAACTATGGTTCGCTGCTCCTGATGCAAGCATCCAACTACGAGTCGCTGACTGCTGTCTTGGCCCCAAAATGTTCTTCCAATCGCAAGCTGCCGAAAACGTGTAAGCTTTATTAGATATATATGTCGACCCCTTAATGCGACAAGAGCACATCGCTCCAACCCGCGGAGATCTAATCGAGATGCTAAATCTAATAGGCTATTAGGTCTTCAAGTAGTTTTATAAATGTACAAGAGAGGGATCAAGGTATGAACACATAGTTAAGATCGGTCACAAGCAGATGTGCAATCAGAACTCCAGGGTTGAACGTCTACGAGGATCCAATTAATGACACGGCAAAACAATGCCCGAGCGAGGAAACAACACTGCTTTGCTTGACCCTGACTAACATGTCTGATCCGAACATTTTGCCAGTCTTCCTCCCCTTGGTCCAAAAGTAACACTATTTAATTCAAACGGGATTGTCAGAATTATGTACTAAGTTGTGGAATCGAAGTAAAATGACACATACAAATATTGAAGCAATTCACAAAATAGTAGAGAGTAAAAATTAAAGCACAACGGATCGTTACTACATATTAATAACTTAATATTTTCATATCTACACTCCAAGGTAGAAGGAGAACGACTAATTAAGTATATTGTTTAACCAACATAGTCATATATTGACATTCAAACAAATAATTTACAAATGAATAATGAGAGTGATCAGTTGTTATATACACTCGTCATTACTATATGGTTTTGAAACGTGAGCAATGAACTACGTTCGAGGAAAGAATTGATGCTTTTGAAATGTACACATATAGAAGAATAGTGCACATCTAATGTAAATAAAAGACAAGAAATAAGGAAAGTGCTATTTAATTTCAGGCGCAAAGAGAATTGATGAACAAAATAAGAGTCAGGCAGCTAAGATATTTTGATCACTAGCATCAGAGACGTAACACCTTGCTGAAAACAATACTGGAAGGGAAGGCGGAGGGCAACCAGAACCAGAGGTAAATAACGCTATTAGTGGGAGGAAAACACGAAAGATGGAAAAAGAAAATCCTGTCAAAGTGTGCAATCAAGACAGAAGAAGTTGGATAATTGCAGCCTACCAACTCGGTGGAGACAGCATTTAAACTCAACTGAATTGAGAATTAGAACAAACATTAGAAATATTTTAATTTAATTTTGATATTCATTCCTTTAAAATCTATTTTTGAATTCTTCGGGGCACTGGAAATTCAGATATTTAGTTAATTTAATTTAAATTTATAATGTCAATTGTTAAAATTTATTTTGGCTTGCCCAGCTTTCCGTTACCTGACAACTAAGAGCAAAGATAACCAAAACGCAGACGATACAAGTGACAAAACGAACAGTCGGTGGTAGAAGATTCATGAGAATGGGATATCAGACTAATCTTTTGAGGATTTGTGTTTCTTTTATAGCGGCACTTCACTTAATCAGAGGAGAACTTTGTAAATATGACAGCGATCCATGCAAGTGCCAAGCAAACGGGAACGTATATGATATGAAATCTTTAATGGATAATCGGCAGGGGTAAGTAAGTCTGAAAACTTGAGTTGATGTGATCACGAGACAGCCGTTTACTTACACTAACCCAGTAATCATAACATAATAATTTATGCAACCCCTTTGTTGTTTGTGTCATCTGATAGATAATATCTTCTCACCAGTCATCGTGTCTAGATTTGTTCATAACTCGGTGGGTTTGAAGATGAACTACCAAAGAAAGATTTTTGACAGTTGTGAGTTTTTAAACTTTAAATTTAGTTAAGTTGTAGAATAAGAATTATAGAATATGACACAACACTACTATTACTACTACTATCAATCTTTGGCTTGAGTATCGTAGTTAATTGAATCTGCTCTCAAAATGGTTTTAGTTTTTTTCCCTTCAATTTCCACCTGAACTCAATCTTCAGTTAACATTGTGGATTTCATTTAGGGTAGTGCTGATTATGCTTATCTCCGCGCATGACTTTCTTGAACATTCACATTTATGTTATTAATTAGGTACGATTTCTTCTTCGTTCATTCGTTCGTTCTCAATCTCCCACTACCAAACACTGAAAGGACTTAAGTAGCAGAATGTAGTCCAGAGAACGGAATGCGTTGTGTCGTAGTTTACAGCTTGGCTGCGATATTTGCACCTTTCGGTCCAACATATCCGACTTCAGCAAGCATTTTTTGAGTACCGGGTTAGCATTCCTTCTTCGATCCCTTCTCCTTCTTAGCCGGTCTGCCCTGCTGCAGCCTGTTATCCAGCTGCCAAAGCTATGGTTCGTTGGCCCTGATGCTAGCAGTCAGCTATGGGTCGCTAACCACTGCAGCTCATGTGCTGCTCAGGATTCTGATCCCAGGTATGATTTAATATTTAATTCTTTTTAAACCTTGAATTTTCTTGTGCTCGTGGTCGATCCATTATTATCATTGACCGACTGCAGTGTATAATCATTTTTTTCCTAATTTTTGATTTCTCTTTTTAGATGCTTGACCAGTGACTGGAAAAGTGGTCCTGTGCCTATCAGACTAGGGGACTCCTTCCACTACATCTAGTCTGTCGCCATCCTTGGTCAAGTTGGTCTGGTGCCCCAGCTCTGGTTGATGATTTCATTTTTGGGTTCTACGATTCTTTGACAAGTTGTCTTAGGTTGAACTCTCTCTTGTCAACCTCTTTTGCCTTCCATGGTAGTTCTGGTGGTTGTGTTAGATTTGCTTCTTAGGAATGGCTGATCCAATTCCATCATCAAACAGTTATACTTAACGTATCGTCTTTATACTACTTTAGAAGACTCTGCAGAGTCTGTAAACTACCAGCTTCATTTACATTACCTTGCTCTAAAAGCTATGCTCATCCAATTTATTCTTAAATGCATTATTGTCCCTGCCTCCACTCTCTGCCTAAAAATAATATTTCCCTATATCCAATCTGGACCTTCTTTAATTAATTTGTAGCTATGCCCTCTTGTTCTTGTAGGTGGTTGTATTTTGAAAAACTTGTAATAGTCTAAGTTATCCATTCCTTTGATTATTTTATAAACCTGTATTGTCACCTTGAATTCTTCTCTTGACACTGTAGGCCGGTTTTTCTGAGTCTTTCCTCATAACTAATTCTGGAATCCCACTATCAGCTTTGTCGCTCTTCTTTGTATCCTTTCCAGCAAGTTTATATCTTCTCTACGATAAGGACTCCACACCTGTACACAGTACTCCAATCTAGGTCTAACTAATGCTTTATACAGTTTGACTATCACCTCCTTACTCCTATGTTTAATATTTCTTTTTATCATACCTAACATTGCATTTGCCTTATAGCTACCTAAACTTGCTTACTCACTTTACCTGTATGCTCTATTATAACCGCTAGGTCCCTTTCTTTATCTATCTTTCTAATATTGTTCTCGCCCATTCTGTAATTTTTTTTTTCATATTGGATCTACTCATCTGGATGACTGTACATTTATCTACATTAAACTCCGATTGCCAGCTTACAGACAATTCTCAAATTTTATCTAAATCCGACCTCAATATATCCACTTCTGCTTTAGATGAGACACTACTGCGTGGTTTTGTGTCTTCACAAATTTTGCAATCAATAGATCCCATATCAATGTCCAAATTGTTTATAAGAACAAATTTGGTCCCAAAACCGAGCCCTGTGGCACTCCACTTTTCACTTCACACCACTCAGAGTACTCCTTATTTATGCCCACCCTCTGCCTTCTTCCCGTTAACCAATTTTCAATCCATTTGGCAATTTCTCCAACTATTTCATGTAATTTTAACTTTCAAAATAACCATTGATGAGCTACTCTATCAAAGGCCTTTGCAAAATCTAGATAAATAACATCCACTGGCTCCCCTTTATTTATCATTTTAGAAATCTTCTCCATGAATTCTGATAGCATGACCTGCTCTAGTAAACCCATGCTGACTATTTCTGATTAGATAAACTTGTCTAAATGCATTACAATGTTTTCTTTGATTATTGACTCTAACAATTTACAGACTATGCTCGTTAAACTCACTGGTCTATAATTTGCTGGATCAAATTTTTGCCTTTTTTGAATAAGGGGAACACTCCTGCATCTTTCCAATCCCGTGGAATAATCCTTTTTGCAAGTGATTGAGAACATAATATAGCCAATGGTTTTGCTAGTTGGTCTCTAATTTATGTTGGTGTGCATATCTTGTTAGTTGCTGTGCAAGTACTTCTTGGTTGGTGATAGTGTTCGACCAGAACACTATATGAATCTTTCTTGGACATTTTTGAAAAGATAATTCTGACATTTCTTTTTCTGTTACCCTCCAACACTCAACACCACACAGAAGCATAAATATAGTATGCAACTCTTGTACATTCTATGACTGGTGTTTGGGCCTTACTATGAAGACTTTGTCTAACATTGTTTACTCCTGTTTTCACCTCAAAAGTTTGGTCATCTCGCCTAATGCTGAATATAAAATTTGTATTTAATACTTTTAAATGCAGATAAGGATAACATAGACCCTTTACCTTATATATACTAATGGCAGTTTCTATCTATGTTGTTGAAGAACATTCAAAAATCAATATGTATTTATAGTTGTCTTTACTATTTTGAGCATTGTTCTTTTATGTTTCTGAGGGAGAAGTTATGAGCTGAAAATAATATACTGTTCCTTTTTGAACCCTGCATGTTTTTTTTAAACCTTTTATTAGCACATTAGATATTATTAGATGATCTTTGAAATATTTATGTTATTTCAGACTTGATTTCAGTGCTACAGGAGATACTGACTTTACTTACTATGTTCAGCCATGCAATAAACAGCTGACCACAATGCTTCCTGCATGCTCTTCAAAGGGTTCTACTTTAGTTGTAAGTTTTTCAGAATAAATAATTTTAACACTTTTGTTATTTCACTGGCAAGTACCAAAATTCTTATAAATTTATTTTCTGGATTTATTTTCATTCTTACTTTCCATTTGTCTCTTTCTCTTCTCTCTATCTCATGCCCTTTGAACGACACAACATTAGTCTATGTAGACACATAGATCATTTTTAGTCTGGTTAATTGTTTGCTCAAAATATAATGTGTAATGCAGTGAAGAATTCTAATTGCACAAGAGCAAATGGACATTTACATGTTTGTATGGTGTCATAGTAATTTTAGTGCTACCGGCACAAATGTAAAAGAAATAGATAATGGAAAAGTACAACTTTTATTTAGCATTATGAAACACTGACAATCTCGAGATATTAATGCAGGTACTAAATTAAGGATATCCAACACTAATTTAGTGTTTATCTATGCAACAAGATACATTGGAAATTGCTACAACTGCACACAGCAAAATGCATACATTTATAATAAGATTGCTTAAAATGACTAGAAGACGATATGCTAGAAATAAAGAACTTTGAGGCGTAGACAAAGGAGATACTCTAAGAATATAGGATCCGCCTCCCCACAAATTAGATATATAGTGGTCCATGCAAGTGTTTTGCTTGAAAGTCACTTCCAGTACTTATCAAAGAAGAAGAAATTGGGAAGATACACTATTATAGAACCATAAGAGAGAATACACAAGGAAGTCGAAGATATAATTTCTTGTAAACTATACTGGAAACTAGACTAATAATGGTAGCAAAATATGTAATATGGCATTGTTCTGGTTATAACAGGAAATACTAATTCATGATAAAACACGCCTGATTCCTGATAGAACATGAAATACTGGTACTACTTACAATCTCTCATCTTTTTCTGTTTCTCCTCTTGTGTAATTCATTATTTTTTTCTTCATTTTCTTTCATGTTAGAACTCCTCACCTTTCATACACGCATCTAATTTATGTATTTTTTTTCTAGTCATTCTGCTTCTTGCTTATGCGTAAGATATTGTTACAACAAAAACATTTTTTATGTTTGCCTGTACTTTTTTGTGTGCTTCTCAGAGTTGCCAGGTTTACCAGTCAAGCTCACTTGCTTATGGTCTTGGTGTAATCAACCAGTATGATGTCACAGGTAGTCCTGAAAGTTTCACTTTAAAAAACTCATTCACAGATGTAGATCATACTGATCGGTATGTATTCTAAAAAAAATGGGGCACAAAAATAAATATGCAAGAAATCTGTTATGAAATATGGTTTAAAAATGCCTCATATTTGTTTGCCATTTTTGTAATTTTTTCTTTCTGCCAAATCTATATAAACTGTTCCTCTTGAAACCCCACTGTAGACAGTTTGAAAGAACAATGTCTATAGTATGGCTGTTATCTATTTCTGTCATTGATCTAGTTTTTTTGCCTCCTTTTTATTTGGCATATTGTCACAGTTTTTCCATCAAACAGATTCTGCTTATGAAATAGTTACAATGTAATTGCATCTTTGCATTCTAACATTTAATATTTGTCTGCAGTATTTTCATGTTTTATTTAATATATAGAAGAACCCCAACCTTTATGTTATCACGGCAATGTGAAAGTAAATGACATTCATTTACACATTTCAGATGATAGAACACGATATGTAGCTTACACATTTCTGCTTCATTTTTCAGAATATTACAGTTAACCATCAAATGTGCAGACCAAGAAACCAGTTTCAGTTATGATGGTCATTCTGGAGTAGTAACCCCAATTACCTATGTAAGTGTTTGTAGTTTTTTAAAAATGGGACATATATTTTTGAAGTGATCTGTAAAATATTTTTGAATTGATCTGTAAATAATGTGCTTTAAATGTCCAGGCTAAAATTTGATTTGACAAAATTTACAATGAATTGTCCACTGTGTTCCTTCACATCCTTTATGCTTGGTGCTATATCAATAATTTGGGTGGAAGGAGGTGGGAAGTAGTTATGAAACTCACCAAAACTTGCCATGTTTGGATGTTCAAAATAGCTATTGAAGTAAATCTATAAAAAAAATTAATTAATTCTGAAGTCAGATGCACTGGATCATGACCTGTTACACTATGTCTCGTCTATTAAATAGACTGGTCGATTTGTTCTAATGTTCACATAGTCTAATCATTAGATGATTGGTGGTTTGTCCTTGAATTCTAGTTTTACATTAACATTTAGGAACTCTTCTGATCCAAAATTTATAAAGCTTTTCTGGTCTTGACATTGTAAACACGTTTGAAGTTGGTTCTCTCAGACATTGTAATAGCTTTAAATTTTAGCTAAACTAACAGGAAACTACATGTAAACACCATTTTATTAAGCAGATAAAAATGGAAAATGGTTTCCAGTTCAGTCACAAGCAAAAGCTATTGTCTGAACATTGTTTGTAGATTGTGAAATCATGGATTGAGACTGAGAATTATGATTTTTGTTTTGTTTTTTGTTGTTGACGGTTTGCCTTATTTCTGAAATCCCCAAGGGGGTGTGCGTTGCCTGTGGTTTTTATTTTGCGCCTGTCGGCCCAGTGCATCCGACTTCAGCTTGCATTTTATGTAAGGGTCTGCTTCCTCCTGCATTTTCTAAGAGTTTGCTTCCCCGGGATCGAACCCAGCACCTTCAGCTTGTGAGTCGTTTGCCGTAACCACTAGCCCACACCATCCCCTGAAAATAATGACAAGGAAGATGATTTAGAATTTTATTGCGCATTGAAAGTCACAGTTCATATTCAGAACACGTATGTAGCAGCCCGTCTACAGATTCTGAAAATGACGTCTCATTTACTGAAGACAAGAGGGCGTCTCCCTAAGTCGTCACTAATTCTAGAAGAGGTAGAGGTCTCAATAGGAGAAACGGTCCTATGACGGGAAGAGAAGAAAAGTCAAGATCACATTTTAGTAGACCAGCAGACATTGATGTTCAGTCTCAGGCTAGAGGTTCTACTGTGGAGGTCAGCTGGAGTGAAGTTGAGGATGGTTCAACTGAAAATGCTCTTCGTTTTGTTCCACCTCAATTTAGTTCTCCTGTTGTAAACTTAGATGTTGCTCAGAAACAGTTACATTTTTAATGGATGTTGTAGAGATGAATTTACCTTGACATTAATGTGGTTTTAGAAGTTACAGTTTTGTATGAGGCTTACAATATTGGAGTAAGTGCAAGATTTTTTCAATTTCTTTTTGTAAGATAATTTTTTTCCCATGCTACATGCACACAAATGTATATTTAAATATTAAAAAGAATATATTGATATAACATGAACATTTTGGCATACCAACCTATATCACAGCAAAGTAGATAAATAAATTAGGTTGAAATCATTAACACATGTCACACCTCTAAATTCACTCCAAATACTGAACACTTAAAACATGACTTTTAAGTGTGTAAACTAACAGTTAGCGCAAAATAGTACGATGCACACCATCTTAGAAGAAAGGCAAACACTACCAAAATATCATTCTTACTTTTCAAATGTGGCTATTATGTGTGTAAAAAATATGCATCAGTTGAATTTATAGCTAGCATGAGGATCAAAAAGTTGTGGAGGAACATGGATGGCACCTTGGACCAGTTGACAGCCACGGATCATGAGAACAAGAACATGTGAATAATCTGGTTAAATTTTGATTACATTAAACAAAATTTTGGTTAAATTGTCAGTTTCTAACACTTGTATAATTTGCTGTAATTGCATCAACGTTCATCACCACTTGTATATCTTTTGTAATTGTACACCTTTATTCATTATGCTCCACTATATGTTAGAAGTTAACATAACATTTAAAGCCTTACAGCTTGCATGTGTTGAAGATTGTAATGTATGTATATATAGAGGGGCGCTCTGAAAGTAATGCCTATTTTATTATGATGTCCCACAACGTCAGAAGTAGATTTTGGCAGCATGGCAGTAAAGTTTGAACCTTGCTGTCAATATCCATACATAAAATTGTGTTTCTGACTGACAGGTGACAGTGGAGGAGCAGTCTGACAAAATCGAGTCTATCATGGAATTGCATTATAAACAGAGGTGTGTTATTGATTTCCTCCATGTCCATGGAGTGGCGACATATGAATTCTCCATTGAGAAAAAAGTTGAAGATGCAGCCCTCAGTGGGTAAAGTAATGTGCACTGTCTTTTGGGATAGGAAAGGGGTAATCCTTTTTGGTTTTCTGGAACCTGGACAAACCATCAACTCTGACCGTTACATTGGACTAAGCTGAAAGCTCAAATTTCCAGGGTCAGACCAGAGAAGAAAGCAACCTGTCATTTGCAACATGATAACGCTAGGTTCTATACCAGTTTGAAGACTGTTGAGCACATTGTCAGTCTTGGCTGGACTGTCCTACTTTACCCCCATATAATCCGGATTTGGTACCTTCTGACTTCCATCTGTTCAGGCCAATAAAAGATGAACTGTGTGGGCAACATTTTTCTAGCAATGACACCATCATAGCAGCTATCAAACAGTGGATCACCTCCGGTGGTGCAGATTTTTACAAGCATGTATGCACTTGTTCATTGTTGGAGAAAATGTATAGCCAAGGGTGGTGACTGTTGAAAAATAGTTTTTTGAAGGCAAGACATTGCTCAATCAAATGGTGTTATTGTGCTATATTGCTCTTTTTATCTATTGTGGGTTTTATGGAATAAAATAAGCATTACCTATATATATTCTATATTCTTCTGTCTCTTGTTATAGAGCTTCTCAATATTATCACGACATATTTGCAGTGGAGGGGGAGGTACTATTACAGTCAGTGGAGGTATTAGTGTTGGCTCAGTCATGGTCATTATGTAAGTTAATACAACTTTCAAGATTTAATGTAATTGAGGTTTATGTTCTCTTGTTTGTTTGTTCTGTGCTTTGTTGTGTATTTTCTTTTGTTTAGTGAGTTAACTGTGCCAACAAATGTTGATATAAAAATATTATACCTACACTAAGGAAGTCCTCTGCTAGTTGCACAACAACAGCTATTTTTCTAGAATTTCCAGAATAAAGTAGGAGATCCCTAACATACATAGATAAGTGATACATAGATACTCTTTTGTATGCCCTGGAGACAGACTGGCAAAAGAAGGTGCAAGACTACCACAACCAGATTCTAGTGTGACCTACGAAGAGTCCAAAAGGTTTATTAGGGCCAGATACATGGCCAAATGGGAAACAGAACATTCTGGCTACACAAAAAATGATGCCTACTACCAGCTGAACAGAAGAGAGCAGGTCGTGGTCTTCAGACTACGCACAGGCCACAACAGATTGAGGTACCATCTATTCAATAAACTGAAGATAGGTGGCACTGACGAATGCACCTGTAGTACAGGGAAAATGACTGCTGAACATCTGCTGCAAAATTGCCCGACATATGAGGACCAGAGAAAGCACATGTGGCCATCACCAGTGCCAACACTAGACAAGCTCTATTGCAGTGTCGACAGCCTCAGGATGACAGCTGCTTTCTTTGAACAAATTCAAGTTGACGTCTAACAGCGTACGAAGAAGAAGTATACCCTGGAAAGGGCGTTTAGTAGCGGGTTGCAGTAGCTTTTTTCACATCCCAATTCGTGCAATGAAGGTGGATCTGGGATTTTCAAGTGGTTGTGCCATGCTTTGCTTCATCTGCGTGTCACTCACCACGAAGGTGAACACGTCGATCACCAACTCGTTAACCAGACTGTCATGAAACAGGTCTGTTTCTAGGGAGAACTGCACGGAAGTGCGGTGGGGTTTTAATAACCATATTTGAACTTACCCCAATTAACATTGTCTGATCAGTATGATTTGCCTGACCAGATGATAGTCTCTTCTTCTTTATTATCTTCTGCATTTATCTTCAATCTCCTGCTAACAAGCCCTGAACAGAGCTTTGCAAGTAGCAAAATGTAGTCAGGAGAATGGAATGCGTTGTGTCACTAGTTTATAGCTTGGCTGCGATATTTGCACCTTTTGGTCTGACACATCTGTCTATGGCAGTCCTATTAACTATTTCAGTGTTCCATTTCCATTCACTGTTATTAGTATTTCATTGTTGGAGTAATTTACCTGACAATATGAAAAGTATTAATTCATTCACTGTATGATTCTATTTCAGATTCTTTGTTCTGATAGTTGTGTATATAGTGGGAGGACTTCTATTTCTAAAGTTTGTGAAGAAAGCTGAAGGGAGAGAGATTATTCCAAACTTAGAATTTTGGAAAGTTATTCCATCTCTCATTAAGGTAATCTAAGGTTTGCTAAGTTATAAGCAATTTGTTCTTCACACTTTTCAATCCTGCCAAATTTTGTAGATTTGTGTGTTACAGTCCAAGGCAAGTGTAACAACCCTGTATGTCAAATAATTTTTTCAAAATAGAACTCATTATAGAGCAGACATCCTTGTCTCGCCCCCCTGGTAAAAGGATGCTTTTAAATAAATTTGTCTCTCCAAATGTAGGCCTACCTTGACGGGGTTGGAGAGCTTGCGCGTCCCAATGATCCAGGGAGCTATGCCGGCGGGAGTTTTACTCCTGTTAGGATCACGCAAGCTGGACAGGTCCTTGGAGGGGGGCCAGACTAAGAGGCAGAGGAGTAGGTGGAGCTGCAGAACCCACCGGCGAGTGGTACACGCTCTGGGCTAAACCAATCCACCTGCACTTCATGGGTTAAATGCATTCTTGCCTGGTTCTTTACTTTTGTCTTCTATCAGTCATCCCAATGGAAGCAGAAGAGATGCAGGCCAGCGGAGATTGCTCCTTTGTGACAACCTCCCAGGTGGCGGGGAATGCTAGGCGTACCATCACTGCAGAGGAGCCGAGAATACTAAAGGGGAGTAAGGAGATACCCCACTCACATGTATATGCTACATTTCTGACAGGACGTGACGATCCTGGGACACAGACACACTGGACTGCCTCTCTTCGGGGATACTTGAAAGATTAGTACATAAGTCCATCATATCATCATCATCACACCCTTTCGACCCGGGTGAGGAAGACTCGACAGTCCTGCAAGACAACTTTCCTAAGAGAGACAACTCTGACCTCAAACAACTGCTGCCTTGCAGATGGGCTGGCTACAGCCAAGCACTTAGGAGGGCAACTCTACAGAAACGCCTATTGAAATCGGTTGCACTAGGCCACAGGCCTAACGAAACAGTGCAACGTAAATCGCTGTATGATGTCACAATTTAAAAGAAGACAGTATGGTGCTCATCCTGTGAAGTCCCACCAGGCAGAAAGAGTGCCGGGCCCCACTGGTGGTCACCCACCCATGTGCTGTGGAGTCAAGGCACATAGAGATAGGGCAAGAGCTATTGACCGAAAACCCAAGACTTTTAAAATACTACAGTGGAATGCGGAGGGAGTCCTTAACAAAAAGGTTTCCATAACAAATCGCCTGTACGAAGGCAAGATAGACGTGGCATGCATCCAAGAAACACACCTCAATAATAACCACATATTTTCAATCAGAGGATACCAGACCTTCCGACTTGATAGAGAAGGTCACAAAGGAGGTGTTCTGATACTGCATACCAAGTAGCGCATTATCTGTAAATCACATCGGACAAGCAGAAATTGTAGGAGTCGACATAATGACACAAGAAACGAAAATCCATATCTTAAACCTGTATGGCCCACCCAACAAAGACCTGTCGCTCTTAAGGAATTGAAATCAAGGACTCCAGCTGCCTAGTGGTTGATCGGCGCATGACATGGAAAAGTCAGATCGAGAGAAACCGAATGAGAGCAAGACAAAGAATGGCAATCATGAGGAAACTTGCTGGCCCAAGCTGGGGAGCAGACGAAAGAATACTGAAGAAACTACACTGGAAGAGTGAGACCAGTTCTCGAGTATGGCATTGCGGCATGGGCAACAGCAGCAAAGGTGAACTTTGATAAAATTAGCAAACTTCAAAACCAAGTCATGAGAGTTATAACAGGAGGCGTGGTTAAGTGGCACGGCTCACAACCAGAAGGTGCTGGGTTCGATCCCCATCACAGCACCGGCCGTTACCCTGTGGAAGCAAACCCTTAGAAAATGCAGGAGGAAGCAGACCCTTACATAAAATGAATGCTGAAGTCGGATGCACTGGGCCGACAGGCGCAAAATAAAAACCACAGTGTAACGCACACACGCCTTGGGGAATAGATAAATAAGGCGAACGCAAAAAAAATAAAAAAAATTACAGGAGGCATGAAGTCAGCGCCAATAGTAAAACTTGAAAAGATTACAAATCTGCAATCCATGACTGATAGAAGAGACAGTAGAGTCCAGCAGCAAGCAGAGAAACTAAGAAGACTGATAGACCATCCAATGCATCAGAGACTAAATAGATTTGGAAAAGGGAGACTAAAGCGGAGAAACTTTGCAGAAATAGCCAAAGAAAAGATAAGCGAATCCCCTATGAACACCATAACAACACCAAAGCCCATCCCTACTGTACGCAAACCCACCTGGAAGCAGCATATCGTTCCAGAGGGGTATGGCTATTCCTGAGCCTAACAAATGGTAGAAAAATAATACTGTCAGTGGCAACTGGAAAATTCTCAAGCAATTTCAAGTGGAGGCAGAGGCATTGAAGGCTGCAGTAGAAGCAATGCTGACAGGCGAAAGCAATGAAAGCCAGATAGTCCTGTTTACAGATGCCGTGTCCATGGTTACAACACTAAAAAGCCAGAAATATACTGAACTTAATGATTTAAGAGCAGTACTCTGTCAACTATGCCAGCAGTCCGCACCAAAAAGAGTAGTGGTACAGTGGGTTCTATCCCACTGTAACATTCAAGGCAACGAGGAGGCAGACATACTGGCAAAAGAAGGTGCAAGGTTACCACAACCAGATTCTAGTGTGACCTACAAAGAGTCCAAAAGGTTTATTAGGGCCAGATACATGGCCAAATGGGAAACAGAGCATACTGGCTACAGAAAAAACGATGCCTATTACCAGTTGAACAGAAGAGAGCAGGCCGTGGTCTTCAGACTCCGCACAAGCCACAACAGATTGAGGTACCATCTATTCAATAAACTGAAGATAGGTGGTACTGACAAATACACCTGTGGTACAGGGAAAATGACCACTGAACATCTGCTGCAAAAATGCCCGACATACGAGGACCAGAGAAAGCATATGTGGTCATCACCAGTCCCAACACTAGACAAGCTCTGGCAGTGTCGACAGCCTCAGGATGATTGCTGATTTCTTCGAACAAATTCAAGTTGAGGTCTGACAGCGTTCGGAGAAGAAGAAATAAATTTGTTGTTATGAAGAGAAAAATTTACAGAAAATAATTATTAATTTAGTTGCTCTGATTGATTTTAACTATTTGTATCCCCTTAAGAAGGTTGAAGTAATGTTACATATTTCAAAGTATTTGTCAATTTAGGTGATATTTGATTGTTAAAATTAGCAAAGCTTGTAAGTTAAATAGTTAGTTGAGCAAATTAAAAATATTAAAACAAATCGTCTTTTTAAAAATTTATTCAAATACAAACAAAGAAAATATTTGTTTGTGTATTGCTTGTGTTTTGAAGTGTGCTGTGTATTAATTTCATATTCAGTACAAGAATTGTAAAATTAAAACCTAACAAACGTTTTGTCTTTATAAAAATACAGTACATTCACATACATAAACTTTACAATAACACAACATATTAAATGAAAAAAAATGCAGGTCAGTGAACTTTTAGTTTTTTTTCTACAGGATGGTGTCCTGTTTACATTTAGTTGTTGTAGAAGAAATGCTGCCTATGGGAAGATATGATTTGAATATGGTGACACTTTCCCATTTGGAAGTCCACGATGTTGGAAAATCTGCAAGGGATCTCAGTCTACTTTTTGCTGTTCTAAGAGCTAACCGGTGTGTTCTGCTGCAGAAGTTAATGTTGTGGCAGTCTATTGTTCCTAGATTCATAATTGCAAGTTCGGAAACATGAGGTTTTGCGATAAGCCACTCATTCAATATGTTTCAAATTGCCTAATGTTGAAATTATCCATCATGATGTTAAAATATCTGTACTTAAATTAATTGTTTTTTTCAATAGTTGACTTGGCTTTAGTCAACTGAACCAGAGAAAAGTGATCCTTAAATGTCCATGTAAACTGAATTTCATGAAGGTGTACCAACATGTATGAAATAAATTAGCCACTCTGATTAGAAAATGTTGCTACTGTTTTTAAACAATTGCTGGTTCACTTACAAGTCTTAAAGTGGTCATATGTAGCACAGAGGTTTTGGCTCTGTTTCTCTGTCTTGTTCTATTAACATTAGTAAATATGCTCTATAATGTATTGTACTCAGATTCTGCTTTATACTTCCACTTCTGCTGATGGGCATCATTGTAAGCATCAGCTATATTCTTGAGTATTTAATGCAGCCGGTATGTTTGGCGTCTTCTCCTGAAAACTACATCCACACATTTTTGTGTGCTCTACATTTAGATAATATGGCACTTTATGGTGATATGGTCAGTTCTATAACAAGTTGTTTTACAATCTAAACCAATTTTTCTCTACCTTGTTTTGCTTTTAGCACCATCTTCTCTGTGTGTCATTTACCTATAAAGCCCACACCATTCATAACCACTGTTGTTTTTCAAATGTAGTCCTCCATCAGGCACTGGAGTTCATATTGAAAATAATACTCTAAATTAATATTTATTTGCTTACTTATCCTATGAATTCCATTTGATGTTAATTTTAAAGAATTTTCATTTTCATTATAAAGTGGCATACAACATATGTGACGTGATAAATTTTCGTGTAGTACAGTCTACAATCTTTTTTTATAAGGCAGTGAATCAAATTTTCCATTTAAACATTTAAAGTATTTTTTATGTTCTGTCTGGTTTAAGCTAGAGATTATTTTCATGTATTTACAAAATGCCGTTTTCATTCATACATCAGGAGCTTAAATTTTTTGGTTAATTACAGTTAGTCTGGGTGCCATTTTTGTGGGAGACATTTCTTCTTCGGCACTCATCCTGAAAAGGTCGTTGTGTCATAGTTTTACAGCAAGGCTACCACATCTGCGCCTTTCGTCCAGACACATCTGGATTCAACACAGCATTTTTGGAACTTAATTTGCCTTCTCTCTGCAATCCCTATTCTCTTATTCAGACTTCACAAGTGCAGCCTGTTTTCAGGGCCATCACTTGGAGACAGAATAGGGTCTTCATCAGCTATTGCTCGCTGACCTTTATGCAAGCAATTAACTATGAATCGCTGGTGGCAGTGATCTCATTTACTGCTGCATCTTTAACCACAACATTGAAGACATTTGAAATCTTTGTATTCATGATATAACAACATTTCATTCTTTTTATAACTGCTTCTGATATAAAAATAGCCAGTGGATATTAATCTGCAAGCCAAATATCAGCACAAAATGCCATGACAGGACATACTATTTCCAGAAGTATTGTGAATGTCTTTAAAGTTTGAACCAGGGAGTATAATTTTTGTTTTAGAAGTGCACATTAACTACTTAAAAAGCACACATTTATTTTGTGAAACAATGGTCATTTTAAACTTAATTATTCAGGCACAAATCAAGCCTCCTGTTCAAATTTGGAAACCTGAAGATAATGTAGTTGTCTCCTATAGATTAAACTTTGCAAAAGAAACCACTGTACACTGGTCAGTTGTTATATATTTTTTATTGAAGCTGCTTTGAATATTGTTACAAAGAAAATATTGTTATTGCTAATAAATTATTGTGCACAAAGTAATTGAAATACCTTTTTTTGGTTCAACTTTTTATACAAATGTATAATATATTGTGATTATTTATTAAACTGCTACATAAAGAGTGGGCACGATTGACAAAGCTCCAGTATGGAGATGGAGGTAGCAACCTCGACTACCTAATACCTTTTTAATAGAGGCGGTCATCGTGTTAGACTCCCAATCCTTTCTTTGGAAGTAGTGGCCTCAAAGCTTCAGGAGCTGATATAGATCTACTGTCCTGATCATGCTAGAGTTTCAAGCAATAAAAGAGTTGACATCTTGGATACGCAAACATCCATTATTGGCACTATGAATAAGGATGGCACTCTGAAGTCTTTTGCATTTACATGTTGTCATTTTTACTTCAGATAATTATTTTCTGTTCTCAGGATGTTAACATTGGCTCATTCTCTCCCCCCCCCCCCCCTGCCCCTTCCCCATGTAACTCCCTCCACCCTGTCGATGTAAGGTTAAGGTAGTTCTATTGCATGCACTGCTGTCAGGGTTGAAGTGTTAGAGATTTCATTTTACTAAGCCATGTACCCATAACAGTTGGGTAGACTGAAGCATATTGGTAAAAATGATTGAACCTGGTACCTTTGTCATGAGTGCGAGTGCTCCCTGTAGATGTATATGTTTCATTTCTTTAGGTGTTTTCAAATACTAATTTCTTTTTTACTTATTTCCCCATTGGTGTTTCTTTGCAATTAAAATAAAGAGTTCCTATTTCTTGTCTTTACAATCACAAAATTGTGCTCTCTCTATAGCAATATATTTCTTAGTTAATCAATCTATCCATAAAAAAATATTGTGAGGCAGAAAATATTTTGAGAAATTATTTTATTAAGAATAGCTGTCCATTTCCAGCAATGTAGGGATGATGAGGTCAATATTTTAGAATGTCACATTTGTTAGAAAACAGTCATGCATATTATGTTCTTGTTTGTTACTTTGAAATAATGAAAACATTTAATATCTTGCCTTATGTAGTTTTGTTCTTCTTTTCTTTTGTTCTACTGCTCTTGCTTTGTGGCATCACAGAATGGAGATGTGGCAGGCTTGTGCTGCTGACATGTTGAACTTTTGGACTGTTGCCATGATCCCCTCTTTGCCTTTTGAATTCTATTTTCTTTTTCTTGATTCAGTGTGCCGTCATTGCTGAATACACTTCCCATGTAAGTAAATTCTTGTACCTGCTTTAGGGTTTTGCTGCTGGTGTTAAAACTGCACTGTGTCGGTTGACGGTTAGTTGTCATAGTTTCTGACTTATCGCTGTTGATCTTCATCTCATACTCTAGGCAGACTAAATTCATCGATCGATTCCTCAGGGGGATAGGCTATTCTGTGAATTTATCTATATGTATGAAAAATAAGAGTTTTATTACAGAAGTAAATGTGCCAGTTACTCGTAAAACTCCTTGTATGATCATATTGTGCAATACATTTTATTGTGTCTTTTAGCCTAAAAACAAATGTCAATGTTATTTATTGTTTTGTGTTGACATTCACTGTTCACATGAGTTCAAAGATGGCTAAATAAGCCAATCAGAGTCTGTCACACTTAGTTAAAGGAAATAGGACACCCCCCTTTCACAGGGGTTGAAGAAGGGTTGATGTCAACGGACATGTGGAGCAATCATCTCTATATAGCCACATTTATTCTTGATGCCTCATGTACACCCTCCGCAGTAGTGCTGCATCAGTCTGTGCGATTGGTGGTGATACCTTTCCAGTCAACATGTTCAATACTGCATTGGATCAGTGATCTTTTAAGCATGTTCTTGTACCTTTTCCATTGTCCACCACTTGATCTCTGTCCATTTGGCAGTTCACCATAGAGCAACTCTTTTTGAAGACAATCCGGGCACGTTAGCTCAGTTCAAAGTGAGCAATTTGCTATTTGCTGTGGTAACAGCATAGTTCGGTTCATATTTGGACATATGCTCTTCCAATTGGAGTGATGGGTTTAATAACAACAAAACATAATATAAAAAAAAGTCATTTTAGTAAATTGATAATTAAATGTCATATCGTATAAAGAAATGAAGATATTGTTTGTTTTAGAAATACTACAAACACTATACCATGACATATGGTTTATTATGCAGAATACTCTTTACTATGTCTTATAGTTCCTTGTGTAAATCTACAGGCCCTTACCTTATCATATCTTGATGTTTATTCATTATTGTATATACTACATAGATGAGTGGTCATGTTGACTTTAATGTCTGTGTTCAAATCAGACCACATAACTATTTATTTGAATAGCCATAACTTGTTTTTTGGTAATTTATTTGTAACCTGCTGTACTTTTGTTGACATGTTAGAGGATATGTGTTCTTGATTGCTGTAATTCATTCCTGTTTGTTGATTTTGTCAACATTTACACACTTTTCTTTTAACTTAATGTCTTTATACTGGTTTAGAAAACTCTACAGAGTCTGTATACAACCAGTTTCATTTACATTACCTTGCTTTAAAAGCTATGCACATCCAATGTATTCTTAAATGCATTAATTGTCCCTGCCTTGACTACCTCCTGTGGCAATGCATTCCAAGCATTCACCACTCTCTGACTAAAAAAATATTTCCTAATATCTAATCTGGACCTCTCTTTAGTTAATTTGTAGCTATGCCCTCTTGTTCTTGTGGGTGGTTGTATTTTGAAAAACTTATTATAGTCTAATTTATCCGTTCCTCTGATCATCTTATAAACCTGTATTAAGCCACCACGAATTCTTCTCTCTTCCAGACACTAGGCCGGTTTTTCTGAGTCTTTCCTCATAACTAATTCTGGAATCCCACTATCAGCTTTGTCACTCTTTTTTGTATCTTTTCCAGCATGTTTATATCCCTTCTGTGATAAGAACCACACCTGTACACAGTATTCCAATCTAGGTCTAACTAATGCTTTATACAGTTTGACTATCACTTCCTTGCTCGCATGTTTAATATTTCTTTTTATCATACCTAACATTGCATTTGTCTTTTTCACTGCTACCTGAACTTGCTCACTCACCTTACCTGAATGATCTATTATAACCCCTAGGTCCCTTTCCTTATCTTTCTTTCTAATCTTGTTCTTGCCATTCTGTAATTATGTTCCATATTGGATCTACCCATGTGGATGACTGTACATTTATCTACATTAAACTCCATTTGCCAGCTTACAGACCATTCTTGAATTTATCTGAACCTGACCTCCATATATCCTTCTGCTTTAGATGAGACACTACTGCATAGTTTTGTGTCATCAGTAAATTTTTCAATCATGGATCCCATACCAATGTTCAAATCGTTTATATATATCAAGAACAAAATTGGTCCCAAAACCAAGCCCTGTGGCACCACACTTTTCACTTCACACCACTCAGAGTACTCCTTATTTATACCCACCCTCTGCCTTCTTCCCGTTAACCAATTCTGAATCCATTTGGCAACTTCCCCACCTATTATTCTATGTGATTTTAACTTTCAAAAAAATTCTTTGATGAGTTACTCTATCAAAGGCCTTTGTAAAATCTAGATAAGTAACATCTACTGGCTCCCCTTTATCTATCATTTTAGTAACCTCTATGAATTCTAAAAAAATTCTTTGATTATTGACTTTAACAATTTACAGACTATGCTCGTTAAACTAACTGGTCTATAATTTGCTGGATCTGATTTTTTGCAATTTTTGATTAAGGGGATCACTCCTGCATCTTTCCAATCCCATGGAACAATCCCTTTTGTAAGTGATTGAGAACATAATATAGCCAATGGTTTTGCTAGTTAGTCTCTAATTTCAAACAGCAATTTTGGATGAATACCATCTTGACCTGGACATTTATCCACTTTCAACCCCTCCAAATTAAAAAAAATCCATTTCCTTTGTAAAACAGATTGATCTTAATTCCGCTGTATCCATGTCTCTTTAAAGATATCTACAGGCTCTGGGATCTTGGAGCAATCATCTTTTGTGAAGACTGTGCCAAATTACTGATTGAGTAGATTAGCTGCCTCCCTATTCTCACTTAATATTTTTCCTGTACTGTCTATGAGAGGGCCTACTTTGTCTTCTGTTCTTTGTTTATTTCTAACATAAGAAAAGTAGCTTTCACTATCAGTCTTGATCCTCTAAGCAAGTGTTTTTTTTAAAGTATATTTTTGCTGTTTTATTCACTTTCTAAGCTATGTTCTGCTTGTCCAAATATTTTAAATATATTTCTTTTGATTTACCTGCCTCTGTATATTTTTTTCCATGCTTTATTTTTTAGCTTTTCTAAATTTAACTACAAATCTAGTTATCCACTTTTTACTCTTGGGGTTTACCTCCATACATGGAACACATTCCTCTTTTAGCTTTTCAAAAACTGTTAAAAAATTCTCTCTCTCTTGTTCAACATCTGTTCCTCCGACAATATCTTTCCAGATTATGGGGCTCGCTGCCTCTTTCATCTTCTTATCTGCCTTAGAGTAGGCATATGTTCACATGTTTATATTTACTTCTTTCCCTGCAATAAGATCCCAACGGATGATTTGATGGTCACTTGAGCCAAGCTGTTCATCCACAGTAACGTTTTCAATCATATTTTCCTCTGTAGTAAAAACTAAGTCGAGTGTGTTTTTGCCTCTGGTGGCTGCTTCTACTTGTTCAATTAAAAAATTGTCAGTTGTGCACTTAACAAAAGGTTTTGACTCTACAAGTGCTTCTGCCATATCCCATTTTATTTCTGGAAAGTTGAAATCCCCCATTAATAATTATTTCCCTTCATTTGCCTTTGCTATGCCACTAATCAGCTCATCTTCCTCTTTTTGACTTGATTGATGTCTATAGCATACCCCAATCACTGTTTTTTTCACCCATACTTTCTGTTTCTTCCTATACACTTTCATTTTTCTTACCACAGTTAAAAATCATCTTTGATCATTATAGTAACTGAATATTGTTTTCAACAATGTGCCTTTTGAATTTTGTGATGTCTTATTGTGCAGAGCTTTTCGTTGTCATGGAAATATGGTGCACATTATGTGCTTTTTACATTCTGACTTTGGAAGTCCATTACAGGTTGTGCAATATATACTAAAGAGCAAACATTACTATGTGATATTCTACTGCTGATCTTAAACTGTTATCTGATTTGAGATGTTCATTAAAGGTTGTATAATTCATATACTTATGCAGTGTTTCTCAAACTTTATAATGACAGCACATTTGGAAATTGTAAACTTATCAGATTCCATGCTTGAATATTAGGATACATTTGAGATAGACATGTCTCTTTTTTCCACTTCATCACAGAGCCTTCTCTTTTTATGCACATTGAGTGGCCTGTAAGACAATCCTAACTCCTATCAATCAGATGTAGAAAACTACAAATAAATAATGAAAGATTGTTTTCTATATCAGAAAACTCACATGTAACCAAAACTCAGAGTGCATCAATTGTGAAAGACTTCTTTCACAATTGTGTAGGATAATTCTGATTCACGATTAAGCTTCAGATCATACTTTTAGGGATCCTTTCTAAGTTGATCTAAGCTACCACAGTCAATATTTCACGACCACAAGAAATTTCACAGGAAAGTGTTTGTGTGATTACTAATATTTAAAACAGAAACAAGTAAGTGACAACACAAGTTGTGTTTTACTGTTCAACATATTACCATGAGTATTTTTTGTTTGTTGCAACTTATTTCTATCAAACGGAAATGGCCACATACGCTGTCATGAAAGTTGCAGCTGATGAGAATGCAGACTTTGGAGGCTTTCTCCACTCCCCTGGCACATTGTTGGTAACCGGGGCCCAGGCCTCACAAACTACAATCCCTCTAGTTGCTAGCATCATGATGGGACCATGCGACGTAGAGAAGGGTGGGGTAGCCGCCATTTATAGGCTGGCGAGCCCAACACAATATTTTGTCACCCTGACCACAGCAGCCCACACAAAACACTACGCAAAGCTGCACGAGAGGCATCTCGAATGTTCCGACCCTAAACTGTCTGTGACGATAGATCACCTAGACAGGCTAAGGGATAAAGCCATGGTGCAATGGCTGCCTCCAACAGCAACTGAACAGTTTAAAAATAGGCTGGCAGCAGCCATCACTGGAGATCCAGAAGCAGAACTCCAACAAAATACCACCTCACCAGACAAACACCTTCTTTTTAAAAAAGTAAGACCTCTACCTCACTATGTGGACATCCACTTGACAAGTGGGACAGTCGTCACCATCATGGTCACAGTACCAGGACGGCGAACTGAATGTCCCCACTGCGGCAGCACGGCACACTGGCCAAACAACTGTCCCACCAAACAGGGAGCCTGGCAGCGACCATCGTCAGCATCAACACAAGAAAATAAGGCATCGAAGTCATCATAAAAAATCACATCAAAAACAACATCAACACAAGCAGCAACAACAACAAAAGCACCACCGACAGACCCGGAGGCCTTCATCACGGTGACGAACAAGAGGAGGAGGCACAGGTCTGGGCCAAGCAGCCCCCAGTCCGAGAGAAACCCTCCACAACCCAAATATACACACAGACCAGAAGATTTCCCACCATCACCCACACAACAACACCAAGGAAAGGAGCGTCGCCACAGCTCCAGGGACACTTGTGAGAGCAAGCGGCCAGCCCATTTTAGGACAGACGAAGAAGCAACCACGACCATGTGGGGGACCCCTCTAGAACAAAGTGTCCCCCTCCTAGACACACCACCAAAATTGGTGATTGCACTGGACAGCGCCGGTGAGAATTAATCTCACCACTTCACACCAAAACAAAACACTTCAAACACGCACACGCGCGCGATCATGCACACACATACAAAATAAAAATATTAAAATAAACAAATAAATAATTTGTAAATGGCAGAAATTAAAATACTCAGCATCAACATCCGCGGTATGCGCGAGAAGTTGAATAAGCTCATATGCCTCGCCAAAAAATACAAACCAGACTTTTTAATGGTCCAGGAAACTAACATACATACAGATCAACATGCAGCACACATTACAACACAACTAGGGATGCAACATTCATTCTTCAGCCTCAGTACACAGCGACAAGGCTCAGGAGTAGCCATTATACAAACATCGGACAGGTGGGAAATAACAAATACAAGCAGGGACAACAATGGGGACATGGCGATAGTCCAGGTCAGCAACAACACACACACACACGCATACAAAAGTAAATATCCAAGCACTTACAGAGACCAACCACTTTTCTACGAAACTTTAGACGACCTACTGACACGTTCATACCAGGGACATAGTATCATCCTGTTTGGAGACTTCAATTGTGTTCTGTCAGACAAAGACGTTTTTGGCAACAACGTCGGAGCGCAGTTACGGAAACTCAGAGGAACGGATACAAACCAATTGGAAATATTACAAGACATAATAAGCACGCACAGTTTAGTTGACACATACAGACACAAATACCCACATGGGACAGAAACCACACACAAAAATAGTGGACACCCTAGGGCCGCACGTCTAGACAGAATATACGTGCACTCAGATCTATACACCACACACGTCAAGCATCTGCCAGAAACACTAAACTTTACAGACCACAAGGCATTCATGGCTACCATCAATACAGCAGAAACAAACACACCACTTAGACGCTCCACGCATTGGAAGTTCAACAACACACTGCTACAAAATAAAGGCTACGTTAACCACATTACACACCTCATCCTAACATACGTTGATGACACACAAACAGAAAACATACAACGTTGGGAAATACTTAAAAACACAATTCGAGAGAGAACAAGGATTCTTGCAACCAAAATACACAGAGAGAAGATGAGACAGGAAAAAATAATAGAAGAAGCCATCCATCTAACGAAACAAATAGACAAATACTCACCACGTATATACACATTACAAGACGAACTAGAAGAATGTCAACACTACAGGTTTCAAGGAGCTTTCATTAGAACAAAACTAAACACGATAACACAGGAAATACCAAGTAAACAATACCTAACAATAGAACAAAATGTACAGAGGAGCAGACAGATAGGAGTAATAGTAGACCTAGAGGGCAATACGCACACAGACACACCAGATATAGCGCGAGCTTTCGAGACATACTACAAAGAACTTTACACAAGCGAAGACACAGGAAAACAGATCCAAGACGTTTTCACAAAATATGCAAGAAAACTCAACAGCGAGGAGAAACTTGGCCTTGACGCTGACATTACACTCACAGACATAACAAATGCAGTAAACAACATGCAAAAAGGCAAGTCACCAGGACCCGATGGGCTCACATCAGAATTCTACCAACACTTCTTCCCCATTTTAGGACCACTCCTACTCAAAGTATATCAAGAAACTTTTAAAAAGAACGAGCTTCCTCCCAGCCAAAATCTGTCCTGCATTACACTAATACCAAAGGATAACGCAGACAAAACACAACTTAAAAATCACAGACCCATATCACTTCTAAACGTAGACTACAAAATCTTAACTAAAACTCTAACAAATAAACTCAAACCATTTATGCCATCACTCATACACGAGGACCAACAGTGCAGTGTACAAGGCAGAAATATACACCAACACACACATTTTATCAGAGACATTATCAACCACACACACGAGAAAAACACGAAATCATCAATCCTTTCCCTAGATCAAGAAAAAACTTTCGATAGGGTATCCCATCAGTACCTCCATAAAGTCCTCGAGAGTTGCAACATAGGAGACCATTTTAGAAAGTGGATAAAAATCCTATACGCAAAGCCTGAAAGCAAGGTACTGGTAAACCACCAGGTTACAAGTGCCTTTCGGCTAACGAGATCAGTGAGACAGGGATGTTCCCTCTCCCCATTGCTCTATACCCTTGCCTTAAAGCCCCTATTAGAGAAAATCAGACAAGACAGCTCCATAAAAGGCACACACATACATGGAGCGAAGGAGAAGAAGTTGCTTGCCTACGCAGACGACACCGTCTTCTTTCCCCCAGACTACACATCAATAGAAAACATTATAAACACTTTTGCACAATTTGGCAAAGACAGTGGGGCAAAAATAAATATTCAAAAATCCACTATAATGGGCATAGGCCAGTGGAAAAACAAAGTAGACTTTCCTTTTGTTCTAAAAATAACAGACTCCATTAAATTGTACGGCATAACTTTCCTATCTGACCCCAACCACATTCACCACGACACATGGACACATTTAACGACCAAAATAAAAGACATGCTACAAAGATACAGATACAAAACAGCCACAATTTTTGGCCGTAGCATAATAGTAAACACATACATCATCCCCAAATTAATCTACACAGCCACAGTGTTTGAACCCCCACAGCAGACAATCAAAGATATCAACACACTCATTAGGAGTTTCATTTTCGCAAACACCATACACAGCATAAGCCAACACACACTGGCACAAGACAAGAGACTCGGAGGTATCGCACTCCAAAACATAGAGATCAAAATACAGTCCCTCCGAATAGGCCATGTCGGGCGGATTGTCAAACATCCAGAACAACACACACTTGCGCACTACTACATTGGCCTCAGTATATCTAAGCTGATACCAATAAACAACACAACACCACACTTCTGTGGGACATTACCGCCTTTCTACACGTCATGCATAAAAGCCATCCTAGGACACGAACAACTAACACAACAGAAGACAAATCAAATATACAAACATCTAGTCAAGCTACAAGCACCCCCACTACACCTTAGAATAAAAAGAGGTTACAAATATTTTAAAACAGACTACACGAACACGTTCACAAATCTACACAACCCACACATTACACCAAAAGCTAGAGAAGTCGCTTACAGACTTTTTTTCAACTTAACTCCCATAAACACAGGAAAACAACGCAAACCCAAATGTCAACTATGTCAGATGAGAGAAAAAGAAACAGAAGACCACATTTTCTACTCGTGCAGTACAATCATACCCACAAGACAAATTCTACAAGACACAATCGAGACACAAACAAGACAGAAGGTAGACATGTATAAGGCAATAATGTTTAACACTATACCAGACACGACACCAAACATTCAAACACAAATGCTAATTCTGCTATCAGAATACAGACACATCATATGGAGATGTAGAAATGAAGCCTCATATCGCTTCAGAACATACTTCCCAGACACTCTACTACACATGTTCATGAGAAAGGCGTTGTCCAGTAGCGACATACAAATGTAAATGTTGTACTGGAAATATGTATGTTAAAATATGCTTCATCATTTTCAATTTCAACTTTCAATTTCAATTTAAACTTAAATTTCTCTTGCCAAGTCAAACAGGAAAAAATGTATTAATGGGGAAAAGAGTGAATGAATGTATGCCCTTTTGGGACTATCCCTCCTTTTTCTCCCAAAACCCCACAACCAAAAATAACAGCATTAAACAGTTCACAGAGCGGGAAAGTATCAATTTCCCCCTTTCCAACTGAGGGGTGGCTTCTCTGCTGAACTAAATCACTCAAACACTCCCCCAGCGGTCAAATCTTATCTCCTGTCTTTTAAATTCACCAGTTTTATGGTGGTCCTTTCCTCCACCGGTCAGTTCCTCAGTCTGGACTAAAAGGACAATGGACAGGAAATAGGCGGAGTTTTTTTATGGCATAGTGGACTGACAGGAATCCTAGGGTAAAGAATGGTTCGCATGTAGGCCATACATTACTTACCCCCTTGACTACTGTACAAGTACACAAAACCTTTATGACTCTATAGCCTTTTTAGAATAATATAATACTTATATATATATATATATATATATATATATATATATATATATATATATATATATATACAAATGTGTGTGTATAAGCAAATATGTATGTACGGATATGTACTCATGTTGCATATATGTATGTGGGTACGTAAGTTTATTCATGTACACATACGTACATATATATGTGTGTATGTACATGTGTACATAAATGTGCGTGTATGTGTGTGTATACGTATGTATGTATGTATGGATGGATAGAAGGATGAATGCATGTATGTATGTATGTATGTATACATGGGTGTAAGCATGAGTGGGTATATATGCATATACGTATATGTGTGTATATATATATATATATATGTGCCTGTGGTTATGTGCCTGTGGGTGTGAACAGATATATGTATATGCAAAATGAATAGTTATGTATCAGCAAGTACACATGTGCATTATTTTATTTTGGCATTCATTTATATGTACATTCATTTATGCTTTCACAAATAAATGTATGTTACCTTTCACCTCACAAAGTGTAACTCCCACCATCTCACGTTTCATCTCATGGGAATTTTCACCTCACTTCATTTCACATCACACAACATTTTGTTTTAAAATTGTGCAATAAAGAATTTTTCAAAAAAAATCAAAAAATCAGAGTGCATCAAAGGTTATCTCAGTGTGTTTCATTTTAAGACAAGTCGGGGACGGAGTGGCCTAGTGGTTAAGTGGCACGGCTCACAATTCGAAGGTGCTGTGTTTGACGATCCCCATCACAGCACCGGGGAAGCAAACCCTTAGAAAATGCAGGAGGAAGCAGACCCTTACATAAAATGCATGCTGAAGTCGGATGCACTGGGCTGACAGGTGTAAAGTAAAAACCACAGTGCAACGCACACCCGCCTTTGGGAATAGAGAAATAAGGCGAACGCAAAAAAAAAAAAATTCTAATTTTAAGACAGTGATCAGTTGAAATAAAAGTAACTGTTCTTCTATTATTGTAACATGCCATGTCATATAAAACAGAAATGAATTAGTTTCTTATAAAGTTTAAATTTCTCTGCAGTCAAACACATAAAGAAATGAGGACGACAGTGTCTTTTATAGTACTCAAGGTTACCGTAACCAGTTATATACCTGATTAATAAGCAATAGCTTTTATGTCAAAGCAAGGATGTTTTCACTTAGTCCTCACATATTGGTATTCACACAATTTAGGCACATAAGTATTTCTGCCAGGTATGCCAACTTGGCACATCAAACTTCATGGATGAGATTTCTAATTGAAAATATTTCTTTTACAGTTTTGTTTCTCATTTTATATTTCAGAACTAACACATTTCCCCTTCATAGCAAACTCACTTCTGTGTGTAAAATTAGACATTCATGCTGCCGAAGACGGATGTGTCGAACCGAAAGGTGTAAATATCGCATCCAAGCTGTAAACTAGTGACACAATGCATTCCTTTTTCCAGACTACATCCGGCTACTTAACTTAACTTAACGTCTTTATTCTGGTTTAGAAGACTCTGCAGAGTCTGTATACAACCAGTTCCAATTACATCATTTTGCTCTAGAAGCTGTAGCATCCAACTTATTCTTAAATGCATTAACCGTCCCAGCCTCCACCACCTCACTTGGCAATGCATTCCAAGCATTCACAACTCTCTGGCTAAAAAAATACTTCCTAATATCTAATCTGGACCTCTCCTTAGTCAACTTGTAGCTGTGCCCTCTTGTTCTTGTTGGTGGTTGTATTTTAAAAAACTTGTTATAGTCTACTTTATCCATTCCTCTGATCATCTTATACACCTGTATTAAGTCACCACGAATTCTTTTCTCTTCTAGACACTGTAGGCCAGTTCTTTTTAATCTTTCCTCATAACTGTAATTCTGGAATCCCCCTATCAGCTTTTTCGCTCTTTTTTTGTATTCTCTCCAGCATGTCTATATCCCCTCTCTGATAAGGACTCCCCACCTGTACACAGTACTCTAATCTAGGTCTAACTAATGCTTTAAACAGTTTGACTATCACCTCCATGCTCCTATGTTTAATATTTCTTTTTTATCATCCCTAACATTGCCTTTGCCTTTTTTACTGCTACATGAACTTGCTCCCTCACCTTACATGTATGATCTATTATAACACCTAAGTCCCTTTCTTTATCTATATTTCTAATATTGTTCTCTCCCATTCTGTGATTATGTTCCATATTGGATCTACCCATGTGCATGACTGTACATTTATCTACATTAAACTCCATTTGTCAGATTACAGACCCTTCTAAAATTTTATCTAAATCCGACCTCATTATATCCACTTCTGCTTTAGATGAGACATTTCTGCATAGTTTTGTGTCATCAGCAAATTTTGCAATAATGGATCCCATACCTATGTCCAAATCATTTATATATATCAAGAATAAAATTGGTCCCAAAACCGAGTCCTGTGGCACTCCACTTTTCACTTCACACCACTCAGAGTACTCCTTATTTATACCCACCCTTTGCCTTCTTCCCTTTAACAAATTTTTAATCAATTTAGCAACTTCCCCACCTATTCCATGTGATTTTAACTTTCAAAATAATCTTTGATGAGGTACTCTATCAAAGGCCTTTGCAAAATCCAGATAAATAACGTCCACTGGCTCCCCTTTATCTAACATTGTGGTAACCTCCTCCATGAATTCTAATAGATTTGTTAAGCATGATCTCCCTCTGGTAAACCCATGCTGACTATTTCTAATTAGATTAAATTTGTCTAAATGCATTACAATGTTTTCTTTGATTATTGACTAACAATTTGCAGACTATGCTCGTTAAGCTCACAGGTCTATAGTTTGCTGGATCTGCTTTTTTGCCCTTTTTGAATAAGGGGATCACTCCCGCATCTTTCCAATCCCGTGGAACAATCCCTTGTGCAAGTGATTGAGAGCATAATATAGCCAATGGTTTTGCTAATTGGTCTCTAATTTCAAACAGCAATTTTGGATGGATACCATCTTGACCTGGACATTTATCCACTTTCAATCCCTCCAATTTTTTAAAAACCATTTTCTCTGTAATACAGATTGATCCTAATCCTGCTGTATCCATGTCTCTTTGAAAAATATCTACAGGCTCTGGGATCTTGGAGCAGTCCTCTTTTGTATACACTGTGCCAAAGTAGTGATTGAGTAGATTTGCTGCCTCCCTATTTTCACTTATTTTTTTCCCTGTGCTATCTATGAGAGTGCCTACTTTGTCCTTTGATCTTTGTTTATTTCTAACATAAGAGAAGAAGCTTTTACTATCAGTCTTGATCCTCTGAGCAAGTTTCTTTTTGAAGTCTATTTTTGCTGTTTTATTCGCTTTCTGAGATATGTATTGCTTGTCCAAATATTTTAAATATGTTTCTTTTGATTTACCTGCCTCTATATATTTTTTCATGTCTTTATATTAAGCTTTTCTACATTTAACTACAATTTTAGTTATCCACTTTTTACGCTTGGGTTTTACCTCCCTATATGGAACACATTCCTCTTTTAACGTTTCGAGAACTGTTTTAAAACTCTCCCACTCCTGTTCAACATCTGTTCCTCCGACAATATCTTCCCAGATTATGTGGTTCACTACCTTTCATCCTCTTAACTTCTATCTTAGAGTAGTCATATGTTCGCGTGTTTATGTTTACTTCTTTCCCTGCAATAAGATCCCATCGGATGATTTAATGGTCACTTGAGCCAAACAGTTCCCCAACGGTAACGTTTTCAATCACTTGCGAATCCCTGTTCAGGGCTTGGTAGCAGGAAATTGAGAATAAACGCAGAAGAAGATGACATTCATACTACGAACTCATTGCTTTCCAAAGCTGTTTAAGAAATCAGATCGTTAAAGTCCTTAACTTCACACAAATTAATAATTAAAACAGCCTGATCTCATATTCTGTCACCAATATCTAACAAGGAATTCCTTATGCAGACAGCAATAGCTAGAATCATGTTTGGATTTTGCTCTTTTGTGTGAGACAAAATCTTTTATTGATCCCACCATCGATGGATAGACATTAGTGCACATCACACAATAGAAAATGGAACAGCTTTCTCTCCAAATCAAGAAAATTGCAAACTGAAAGAGCTGTCCATACACTGTCAGCCAACTTTAGTGGATAAGTGACACAGCTCACAATCCGAAGGTGCTGTGTTCAATCCTCATCACAGGACCGGCCATTACCTCGGGAAGCAAACCCTTAGAAAATGCAGGAGGAAGCAGACCCTTACATAAAATGCGTGCTGAAGTCGGATCCACTAGGCCTACAGGCGCACAATAAAAACCACAGTGCAACGCACACCGCCTTGGGGATTAGAGAAATAAGGCGAACGCCCCAAAAAAATAAGTACTTAGTCAACATTGCTTTTTGGTTAATTGTCCATTAAAAAAAATTATGTGCTTACATTTGAAGTAAATCCATTTTTATTCAAACTTGTAAATAGCTTGAATTATTTGTGAGTGATTATTTTATTTGATTGTGAAAGAACATACTTCATACAGTAAATTTACAAAATTTCGCAACATATTTAGATGTGTACGAATTGCACTAAAAATAGGTTCTAAAAGTTGTTATAGCCAGGGGTGGGGTTGAGGATGACTCTCAACACCAATTAAATACTCCCATGGCGTACGTCTAATATAGCCTCTGACAACAAAGTTCATCTCCTTGCCTTCGCGCCGTGGAACTGTTTTGACTAACAAGAGAGGGGGGGGGGGAGGCGAGCCACTGGCTCCTTAAAACCAGAAGTTTCGGGCAGATGGGGCTCGAAAGCCTAGGAAGGCAGCTCATATAGGAGAAAGATAACTCTGATTTCAAACCATCTGAAGTCCTGCAGCTAAGGTATTGTCTTTTCTTGTCAGGTTTTGTTAGATACGGCTGTGCTTCCTGTTCTCTGGAAACTCTGAAAGTTGGTCAGAGTCTACCATGCATGACAAGGAAGGCAGCTCATATAGGAGAGAAAAAAATGATTTCAAACCATCTGAAGTCTTGCAGATAAGATATTGTCGTTTCTTGTCAGGTTTTGTTAAATATGGCTGTGCTTCCTGTTTTCTGGAAACTCTGAAAGTTGGTCAGCGTCTACCATGCATGACAACCAACAGTGTGTGGAGGAGCACACCCACGAGGATACAAAACCTTATCCTAGAGCAAGGAAGAGCAACCTCATCTGAGTGTTGTGGCAGGGCAGGCCAGGCTCTTAGTCTTAGTTGGCAGCTGGTCTAGGAGTGAAGCCCCAATAGGCAAACAGATAGAGCATTGCTCTGCTGATCCGGCAGCTTCTGCAGCTTGCCTTGTTCCAAATGTATTAGTATCACCTTTCCCTTGGAGCAAACAACGCAGAACAATAGAGGGATCATACTGCATGGGCAACATATGGTCTCTATATTTCTGCCCGGACTTTGTGCTATGGACAGGTGCAACTCCATCCCTGGCCTTAACAGGTCTCGGAATCAAAACGGGAGACAGCAGTTTACGGGTTATAAGCCCCAATTGGCATAGGAAGGGGCGCCACGGGCTGTCGATGGTGGGAGATACTTTCGGGTGTCACTGGTCAACTAACGCCAGCCTCAAACTGGGCAGCCAATAAGGTGTTGATCCGCCACAGCCTGTCTGCTTCAATGGGTACTTGGGGCTAGGACAAAATCCAAATCGGAGGCTGTAAATCAAGTGTATCATGCAATAAAACTAAAAATGAAAACTTCAGGTTTCGGCTTGCAACTTGAAATGTTAGGACCATGTGTCCAGGACATGCCGCTGACCTCAGAGACATTGGTGGGATCAAAACGCAGAGCAGCGCATGAGCTGCAGCGGTCAGTGACCCATAGCTGACTGCTAGCGTCAGGGCCAGCGAACCAGACCTAGCTGCCAAGACGCTTCTACACCTCCTAGCGGTGATCCTTGATGACAGGCTGCAAAAGAGCAGACTGGCTAAAGAGAAGGGATCGAAGAGGGAATGCTAACCCGGTACTCAAAAAATGCTTGCTTAAGTCGGATGTGTTGAACCGAAAGGTGCAAATATCGCAGTCAAGCTGTAAACTACGACACAACGCATTCCGTTCTCTGGTCTAAATTTTGCTACGTAGGCCCATGTCAGGTTTTTTAGCGGGAGATTGAGAACGAACACAGCCAAGCCAGAGACATTGGTAACGTGAGAAAAACGGCTGTTATTGATGCCGAATTGAATCGTCTTGGTATAGATATTGCTGGTCTACAGCAGGCACGCCTCCCCGAGGATGGGTCACTTGGTGAGAAAAATTATACCTTTTTTATGGAAAGGCAGAGGAAGGGAAGAAACCCGACAACATGGGGTGGGTTTTGCAGTGAAGAACTTGCTATTGAGAGGATATGAGAGAATGTTAACAATGAGATTGTCTACCTCGTGTGAATTCGTAACACTTATCACTGCCTACGCTCCAACGCTCACATCAGCCGGAGATGCAAAGGATTCCTTCTATGTAGAGTTAGACAATGCAATAAAAAAATCGGACTGCCAATACACACTTGCTGATCTAAATGCCCAGATGGGATCGGACTCGAATTCATGGCCAGTTTGTTTAGGCAAACACACTATTGGGCGCATGAATGAAAATGGACAAAGCCTGCTGGAATTCTCCAAAAAAACAATCTCTGCATCACAAACTCCTACTTTGCAACAAAAGATCGGTTTAAGGTATCATGGAAACATCCATGATCCGGTCATTGGCACTTACTTGACTTTATTATCACCAGGAGACAACATCTGAATCAAACAAAACACTCAGCTACCAGAGTTCTGACTGTGATACTGACCACACGTTGGTCGTTGCCCGCGTCAAGTTGAGACCTAAAAGAATCTTCACGGCGAAGCAAACCAATTTTGAGGATAAATTTAGTCAATACCAAGGATCCAGAAAAGTGTTTCAGGTTCCAACAGGAGCTTGCAGAGGTTCTCACTGATATATCAGGAGACTGTACAGCTAATGAAAAGTGGGATTTAATCAAAGAAGCTACTCTCAAAGCAGCAGTAACAGCTTATGGCATTAGAGAACTTAACAATCAAGACTAGTTTGAAGCAAATAGGATACTGCAGCCTTTGATTGACAGGAAAATGGCAGCTCTACTGAGAAACAAAGACAAAACAACACGAAACGCTCTGAATGTATTGAAACAAGCGAGAAAAAAAGTGCAAAGGACAGCTAGACAGTGTGCAAATGACTATTTGATACAGTTTTGTGAGAATATCCAAAATGCCGTTAATAATGGTAATATCAGAGGTATGTATGGAGGGATAAAGAAAGCCATCGGCCCAACAGTGAAAAAGAGTGCGCCGCTAAAAGCTTTATCTGGGGAAATCATCGCTGATAAGAGGAAGCAGATAGACAGATGGGTAGAGGACCATATTGAACTCTACTTAAGCGAGAGAGAGCTAACAGAAGATGCCATCGAGGCCATGCCAACTCTAGACCATCTGGACTCGCTGCCAACCATAGCAGAAGTTGACTGTGCTATTGCTGACCTTGCTTCTGGCAAGGCTTCAGGAAAGGATGGAATCCCGGTAGAGGTCATCAGGAGAGGAAAGGTCATACTTGCTCCACAGATACACCAGTTGATAACTTTATGCTGGCATGAAGGACAGGTCCCACGGGATTTCAAAGATTCGAGCATTGTAACCTTGTACAAGAACAAGGGGGACCGGAGTGACTGCAACGACTACAGAGGAATTTCGCTTCTGTGTACCATTGGGAAGATACTTGCCAGAATTGTTCTGCGCAGACTCAAGGTCCTAGGAGATCAGGTTTACCCAGAGTCACAGTGCGGTTTTCGTGGGAATAGGTCTTCCACAGATATGATATTCTCGTTACGACAGTTGCAAGAGAAATGCAGAAAACAAAAGCAACCATTGTATATTGACTTCATAGATCTCATGAAGGCATTTGACTTGGTCAGTCGTGAGAGTCTGTTTAAAGCGCTCGGGAGGATCGGTTGCCCACCGATTCTTCTGAGCAGTATCGAGTCGTTCCACACTGACATGAAAGGCACCATCAATTTTGACGGTGCACCTTCAGAGGAGTTCCCAATCAAATGCGGAGTAAAACAAGGCTGTGTACTTGCTCCAACCCTCTTTGGAATATATTTCTCACTTCTCTTGAGGCATGCATTTCGTGACCAGGAAGGTGGTATCTTCATTCACTCTCACACAGATGGTGGCATATCCAATTCCCAAAGTCTGAAAGCCAAGACCAAAATAAACAGGGTGCTGATGAGAGATCTTCTCTTTACGGATGATGCTGCAATTACGACTCACTCAGAGGAGGGACTGCAAGGCTTACTATCTGCATTTTCGGATGCCTGCTGTGAGTTCTGGTTAACAATCAGCAAAACGAAAACACAAGTTTTGGTCCAGGATGCAAACAAATCACCAGTAATCTCCATTGATGGTGAAGCTCTCGATGTAGTAAATCACTGTACGTACTTGGGATCCTCAGTCAATAATAAACTATCCCTGGACCAAGAGATAAATATTAGGATACGAAAGGCAGCAACAACAATGAACAGATTAACAAAAAGGGTCTGGGAGAACAAGAAGCTCACTGTTAAAACAAAAACACTTGTTTACCAGGCCCGTGTCCTCAGCACTCTTCTTTACGGCAGTGAGACATGGTCTACCTACATGCACCAGGAGAGGCGGCTAAATAGCTATCACATGAGGTGCCTGCACATAATCTTGGGCGTTGGGTGGCAAGACAAGATCACCAACGCAGAGGTGTTGCAGAGAACAGGCACTGTCACAATCTTTTCCATGCTTAGTCATTGAAGGCTCCGCTGGCTGGGACACATTTGGAGGGTGGATGATGGCAGAATACCAAAATATCTTCTCTATGGGAAATTACAGCTGGGGAAAAGGTCTCGGTGCCGGCCATTACTTTGGTACAAGGATGTATGCAAGCGGGATATGAATGACGCATGCATCGATTTGGAATCATGGGAACATGACACCATGGATGGTCATACATGGAGGGGCATGATTAAGCATGGAATACAGACAAAGGAGATACTGATTGCTGATAGGCTAAAGACTCAGGAGTTTGAAAAGACACGCCACACCATGCGATGCCGCAAACGGTCCTGAATTTTCTTGCACACACTGTGGAAGATGCTTCTCTACCCGAATTGGTCTTACGAGTCACATTCGTTACCGTCATGAACTGTAGTTGCATACCTTTTCAAAGCACAATTACTATTGTCAGACAAGACGGAAAGAGCTAATGATGATGGATGTTAGCACTGTTGTGCTATGGCACACCGTTTAAGGAACAAATAAATATTTAAGTATTATTTCTTGTTGCTGTTCTCTTGATCTTAAATGATTGTAGAGGTCGATTAGAGGCTGTATCATTTATATGTTAACGAATCAATATTACTGTGTTATCTATTGATGGATGTATGATTCATATAAAAATGAATAAACACATAAAATATAGGTACTGTTCATATTCTCATGATGTTAGTTGTCATTAGAGGTTATATAACTCATGTATAAATTAATACATCTTTTTATAATATATAATGTTGCTACTCTCTTAATGCTGATGCCAGAACTTCTGGAGAGTTCTCTGTCTGTTCTTAGAGGATCTAGTATTGTAGTAACCAGCACCATGGCATGTCCGACAGTTCTGTCTGAAAATCCCACTTAATCTCATCATTTGCTCACACATTGAAAGATGCTTCTTGAGAAGTTCGTTGCTCAGGCATACACAAGAAACAGAGATGCCAATCGGGGAGCCATTCTTGGCATGACCATCAGGGAAGAGTCTTATGTGAACCTTGTAACTGAGTAACAGCAAGAGCACTGCTCCAGATTCTAGCAGAATATAGTATTCTCAAATGAAGCAGCTGGATAACAGTTGGTGGAAGATTTCAGCACCAACAAAATGAATTCATTGATATCTGAGGACTGGCTACACAGTTTTGTCCGTTCACTTCCTAAACCTGGCAAGGACACCATGGCCCTGACTGTACAGTCCTCACTTAGCATAAATGCCAATGACAAGTTAATGGAGAAAATAGTGGCAAATAAAGTCATTTCTCAGTTAGAGAGTGAGCATATCCTACCTGACAATCTGTGCAAATACAGACCAATGAAGGAGACTTGAGGCAAAGCTGGGACATGCACTTATGACATTTAATTTTGAGAGCTGCTAATTCAAGTATGAAAACTTTAAAGTTTCTCTTGATCGGGATGTATATTATCATATCAACTTTGCTAACCCGGGAATGCTAACCCGGTACTAAAATAATGCTTGCTGAAGTCGGATGTGTTGGACCGACACAACGCATTCCGTTCTCTGGACTACATTCTGCTACTTAAGCCCTTTCAGGGTTTGGTAGCAGGGGATTGAGTACGAACAAAGCCAAGCCAAGCCATATCAACTTTGAAACCATGATGGGCTGTTTAGCAGAATAGGGAATTGTCCCAATGGAAAGAACAAATGCACTTCTCTTGTCATCATGGACATCCAAGCTTATGTGCATATGTCCAAGTATTGCCCCAGGGTTCCACGTTTTTGTCTATAGTGGCCAACATTCAACCCACAGAGCCAGGGTGCACATTAACATTTACAGATGGCATCCTCACAAGCAGGTCTTACTCGGATAGTAGTGAGATAGTCAAATACATGCAAGAGATTTTTCAAGCACGGGTGTGGAAAGTCAAGCTCATAGATCAATCCTGACAGGGCCAGAGGGATGTGTTGCTCCTTGAAGAACTCCATATTAAAGGCTGGCCTTCCTAATATAACCATTGATGGATGTGTGGCTGAGAAGCACGATAGCTTGAGATTTCTGGCAGTAACTTTTTATCACAGCCTGTCTAATAAGTACCATGTTGATCAAATCATACATATATACATGTGAAGGCTGGTAGTACACAAGACAATGATACTTGTCAACCTTGAGCAATGGCTGACTTTCATCATATACAATCAGTTTGTTTTGTCAATTATGGGTTTGACATCTTTACACTGATATGGTCAAAGTGAGAACTGTTGGAATACAACCAGAATGAAGGAATGCGATTGATGCATAGTTGTACTAGAGATAATTCCTTCCTGAAGATAAGATGCATGCTAAGATTTCTGTCTGTAAAGTCTAGATACGCACTGACCCAGGCCATAGCATACATGCAAGTAGTCACAGACAAGAGGCACACACTGCACAGCACACAGATACTGCAGATAACAAAGGTGTGCAAAAATCGAGAGAGGGGTGGCACAGGCAGAGAGGACGTTTGGTAAGGTGACCACAGTGGATACCACAAACAAAGGAGACGACTGTATCCACACTGGAGACTACTACTGACTGGAGTCATCATCCTGAGCAGGGAAGCTGACTTTTAGGTTAAACAACTGATAGGTGATAATCTGGTTGGGGCATCTCTGTTAGATTGAGAGTTTAGGTTGCTGCTGAACGGTGCGGGGCATACATGACAACAATCTTCCAGTATAAGAATGGAAAAGCAGGCAGTAATTTTGGCCCTCAGGTGGCTATCTTCTTCTTCCGAGCTCGTCCTGCTAAAAACATTATGGCATAGTTTACAGCGAGGCTGCGATATCAGGGCCTTTTGGTCCGACACATCCAATTTCAGCTGACTTTTTCGGGTACTGGATTTGCCTTCCCACTGCAATACATATTCTCTTCGCCAGACCACACTCGTGTAACATGTTTCCATGGTCACCGATTGGAGACGGAATGGGGTCTTGTTCAGCTCTGGTTTGTTGACCCTGATGCAAGCTCATTCACTGTAATCGTTTCTGAATCCCAATCCTTACTTGGAAGATACTGTAGGGCTGACTATAACACGATTTGATATCATATTTATAGGTCTTTCTGCTTAAGGGACCTTCACATGGGCATCTGCCCCTGTAGAAGTACAGATCGACTAAGTGGGACCTGCACATGGGCATCTGCCCTTGTAGAAGTACAGGTCGACTAAGTTGGACCTGCACATGGGCATCTGCCCCTGTAGAAGTACAGGTCGACTAAGTGGGACCTGCACAGGGGCATCTGCCGCTGTAGAAGTACAGGTCGACTAAGTGGGACCTTCACATGGACATCTGCCCCTGTAGAAGTACAGGTCGACTAAGTGGGACCTGCACAGGGGCATCTGCCCCTGTAGAAGTACAGGTCGACTAAGTGGGACTATCACATGGGCATCTGCCCCTGTAGAAGTACAGGTCGACTAAGTGGGACCTTCACATGGGCATCTGACCCTGTAGAAGTACAGGTCGATTAAGAACTAAGGACTAGATCTGTGCGTGCGTTGAAAATAATATAAGGCTACTGCACTCTTCCAAACATCGTAAAAATCAACTAAGAAGGGTGTGCATGGGACTAGCAACTTTTCATAATGTAAATTTATTGTTATGAAATAACCACTGCAATTACTAAGACACATTCTTTTTTTGTGAATGAACCAGCTATAATGGAGGCCCTAAGCTTCACACGAAGACAAAATTGGCGAATAAACAAACAGCTTAACTATTAAAGGTACTTCTTACTCATTTAAACGTTCACTAGAGAAGAGTGATAGCCAGGACGAAAAGAATGGGACTACTGCCAACTTTCAGGATTGTCGTAAAAGACACCTATAAAGGAATGTGCCAGGTAACCTCAGCGTGTTGAACACAAAGTTACAGAAACAACCACTGAATGAGCACAAACACGCTTTATCGCTGGATTTCTGCACAGAGGTCAACTGTAATTTTGGTCCTACCTTCCTACTTCTTTTAGTGAAAGTCGAAAGATTTGATAGGACCAAAATTATTAGCAGTACATGAGCTTTGGAGGTCAGCTACTCAAAGCTGACTGCTAGTGTCAGGGCCAGCGACCCAGAACTGCCAATACCCTTTTCCACCTCTACATGGTGATCCTTGATAACAGGATTGACTGGCTAAGGAGAAGGGATTGGAGAGGAAAGGTTAACCCGGTAACCAGAAATGCCACGGTGAAGTATGATGTGTCAGACAGAAAGGTGCAAATATCGCAGTCAAGCTGTACACTACAACACAACGTTTTCCGTTCTCCAGACTACTTCCTGCTATTTGCAAATCTCTTTTCAGGGTTTAGCAGCGGGAATTTGAGAACGAACGACGAAGAAAAAGAAGAAGAAAGATTTAATGTTTCAAGAAACCACACCTCACGACTTTTGGAGCACAACGAAATTAGCAGTTCTCAGTTTGAAGATGATGACTTGCTGTTCTCTAGTAAGTTAAAGTAATTGTCTTCTTTTCGGAAGTCGGGGTGTTGATCAGCCCATTTTACCCTGAAGTTGGCTTTAATCATGGCCTCATTTTATGTGATACTCAGGTCTGTTTGTGAGGATGCTCCTCCACATTTTGCTAGTTTGTCTGCAGCTTCATTGCCTTCAATATTGTAGTGGGATGGGATCCACTGTATGACCAACCTTGGGTGTTCTGCTGAGAGCTGTGTCAGGGAGAACATACATTGCTCGAGATCTTCACCTTTGTGTTGTTTTAGCGCTGTTAAAACTGACGCGGAATCAGTCAGGAAAACTATGTTTTCTTGGTGGACATCTTTATCTTGGATTACAAGCTCAGCTGCGGCCTTCAGTGCCTCTGCTTCTGCACGGAAGTTATTAGAGTATGTTCCTTTTGTTAATACTCGATTTTTGTTCTTCTCCATTCCTTAGTCTGTAATAGACCCATCCACCTCCATTGAATGTGGCTTTGTTAGATGAGCCATCTGTATATACGTGTATCCATGTATCTGGTGGGTATACTCTCCTAAGATATTCTTCTGTGATAAATGTTCTATCTAAATCTTTCTGCGTTCCCTTTTTCCCTATTCCCTCTATGGTTTCTCAGTGAGCTATGTCGGCGGGAACGTATGTTCCTGGCAGGGCCACCCATGCCGAACAGGTCACTGGAGAGGGGCCAGACTAAGAATGGTAGCAGCCGGGTGGTGTTCAAAAGTCCATGAAACCAGAACACCTGGGAGAGGAAACTTGAGCGGATGGAGCTCGTAACCCAGGAGGGCAGGGCAATCAAGGACTATCATCTAGCTAGCCCAGCCCAGGAGGGCAGGGCAATCAAGGACTATCATCTAGCGAGCACAAACAAGGAAAAGTCCAAAGGAAAAGCCATTCCTAGACTTTAATATCTGACCAAAAATAGCTCCAGTCATGGGAAAAATGACATCAAGTCTACTGTAAATCAACGTGCTAATGGATTGCGTGGCTGCTGAGAGAGCAATTATGAATGTGGGAGTCTGGTGGGCTAGAGGTCCGGCGCCAGGCTCATGGACTCCAAATAGGACATCCCCTGCCTCTTCACTGACAAGGGGCAACTGTCAGGGTGACCGTATAACAACCTCATCAAACCAAATATAAACATGGTATCACATAATGACCTGCCACCTTGCAGGTTTGGTCACTGAAGAACATGCTTGCTGAAAACGGAAGTGCTGGACCGAAAGGTGCGAATAAAACAGCTCGCTGCTGCAAACCACGACACTACGTATCTCATCCAAGGATTATCAAGAACCTGGACTATACAGAGAGAAACCATAAGGTACCCACACGGACAAAGACATGTTTCTCCCACCATGGACACACAGATACATCTGCCACTCAAACCTTGCAGGTGTTGCAATGAAACGCTGAAGGCATACACAACAAAAAGGAATCGTTGTCCAGAAGACTATTTGAGGAAGAAATACACGTTGCCTGCATTCAGGAAACACACCTTAATCCAAACCACAGATTTTGCATACGAGGATATGAAACTCACAGACTGGATAGGGATGGGCATAAGGGGGGGGGGGGGAGGGGGACAGGGGAGAGGGTTGCTTATCCTCTCTAAAATATCAATTCCATTAAAGATGATTTCGGTGGAAACAAACGGAGAAGCCGAAACAATAGAGGTGGACATAACATTACCGAATCAGACAGAATTTATAACACATACTGCCCGCCAACAAAAAATCTGGCCCTAGAAGCCATGAATATTATGGACCAAGCAACCATAGTGGTAGGAGACTTTAACAGCCAGTCTGAGAGGTGTGGTTATGCACAGACCAAGGCAAGGGAATACGAACTAGAGGAATGGGAGATTGACAACAACCTCTATCTGAGCAACCTCCCAGATGACCCTCCGACGCTCTATTCAAGGCGATGGACCTCAACATTATCCCCTGACCTTGCATTTACCACCGGCGACCTAAGCCAAAAATCCAAAAGAAAAGTACTTGCACCTCTTGCAGAAAGCGACCATAGCCCCATCAAACTTACAATAAACCTGGGAAACATTCAATCAGACCACAAGCCATTGCCCAGATGGAACTATTAGAGAGCAGACTGGCAGAAGTTTGCCACAAGTACAAATCTTTACTGCCAGTCCATCAACACTCACCACAAGAAAGTAGGCACGATGGTGGAAACATTAAACCAGTGTCTTCTAAAGGCAGCAATGGGGATCATCCCAAGAGGCACCAGAAGAAATTACAAACCGTATTGGTCATCTGGAGTGCAACAGATGGAACTTCAACACAAAGAAGCAAGAGAAAGAGCGGAAACTCGCCAAAATCGAGAATGCAAACATCGCACTCAAGGCAGCTGCTGCAAGATATAGGAAAACAGTCAACCAAGCATGCAGGAAAAGTTGACAAGAGCATACAGAAACCCTCAACTTTGATAGAGAGAGAGAGAGAGAGAGAGAGAGAGAGAGAGAGAGAGCAAGAAACTCTGGAAACTAGCAAAGGCATTGAGTGACGAAAACAGCTACAATCCAACAATTAAGATTGAAAATGAAGAAAAGATACTAACTGGGAAAAAAGCAACGGATGTTCTAATCCAAAATTATGCAGAAACAAGTAGAAACAAAATCCCAGCAGACATGAAAAGGTATATTATGAAAGAAATAAACCACATGGAGCACTCAATGCGAGTACCTGAGGAACATCTGATAGTAAATATCACCAAGACAGAATTGGAGCCAGCCATTAGTAAACTCAAGAAGAGAAAAGCCCCAGGAAAGGATGGCATCACCAATGAAATGCTCTCTAACATGGGAGAAGTAGCAAAGAACAAAATGCTACACATCTTTTACACAAGCTGGAAAAAAGGAACTGTTCCCACAGTGTGGAAGGAGGCAAGAACTATCCCCATCCTTAAACATGGGAAAGACAACATGAAACCAGGCAGTTACAGACCTATTAGTCTACTCAGTTGTGTGGGGAAACTAATGGAACGAATAGTTAACACTAGAATAACCTGGCGTATGGAATCAAAGAATTTACTTATTCCCCAGCAAGCATGTTTTCGTAGAAACAGATCGACCGAGGATCAGGTGACATATATCTCGCAGTAGATAGAAGATGTATTTCAAGAAAAAAAAAGAAGAAAACACTGGTAGTCTGGATAGACCTAGAAAAAGCATTTGATAAAATATGAAGGAGCGGGTTAAAACTGAAACTACTGCAAATGGGTGTAACCAACACCATGTACAAGTGGATCAGTGATTATCTAGATAACAGGACAGCAAGGACACCTCAGCAAAAAGATGAAAATGGAACTAGGAGTTCCACAAGGTGGAATACTCTCACCCATGCTGTTCGTCATATATATCAATGATATAATCACATAAATTCCTAAAAGAGTACACTGCACTATATGCAGATGACCTGGCACTATGGACATCCGAAGAGTCTACACCTGTAGCTAGAAACCAAATGCTCTAAATAAAATAGAGACATGGAAAAAAAAATGGCATATCGCTATAAACGAATCCAAAACCACGTACACAATCTTTTCTCTATCTCCCAAGCCCCAAGAAGTAATCCACAAAGTAAATGGCCATACTCTCCCCCTTGACATAAGTCCAACTTATCTGGGAATAACAATAGACCCAAGGTTGACGTGGAAAAACCAGATTTAAAAAAAGCCACCAACAAAGCTAAGAACAGAATGTCGATAATGAGGAAGATATCAGGCTCAACATGGGGAGCGAACTCGGGCACACTAAAGAAACTATACACTGGTTATGTGAGACCAGTGCTAGAATACGGGATAACAGCATGGTCCACAGCAACAAAGAATAACTTTCACAAAATAAATACAACCCAAAACCACGGTATACGTATCATCACTGGAGCTATGAGAACAACACCAATAAATGCAATGGAGAACATCACACGAATCGAAAGTATGGAGACGCCCAGAGACCAAATCAAAACAACACTCCAGCAGGGGGAGAAGTTCAAACGAATGCCAGATCAGCCAATATATGACAGGATACATCGCACGAGAAGAGGGAGATTAAAGAGAAACCACTTCATATAAAAAACAAAATAACTTGCAAGAGCAGACCAAATCATAAGCCAGACAGTGGTTAGAGATCTAAAACAAACATCTCAAATCCCACCATGGAAAAAAGCTAAGTCTCCTGAGATGGTAGAAACCATAGAGGGAATAGGGAAAAAGGGAACTCAGACAGATTCCGAAAGGAAAATTATCACAGAAGAATATCTTAGGAGAGTAAACCCCCCAGAAACATGGACACACATTTATACACATGGCTCATCCAACTAAGCCACATTCAATGGAGTTGGAGGGTCTATTACAGACTAAGGAATGGAGAAGAAAAAACTCGAGTATTAACAACGGGAACATATTCCAATAATTTCCGTGCAGAAGCAGATGCACTGAAGGCCGCAGTTGAGCTTGTAATCCAAGATAAAGATATCCACCAAGAAAACATAGTATTCCTGACTGATGAAGATCTAAAGCGATGTATGTACTCCCTGACACAGCTCTCAGCAGAACACCCAAGGTTTGTCATTCAGTTTATCCCATCCCACTGCAATATTGAAGGTAATGAAGCTGCAGACAAACTAGCAAAGAGTGGAGGAGCATCCCCACAAACAGACCTAAGTATCACATATAATGAGGCCAAGACCATAATTAAAGCCAACTTCAGAGTAAAATGGGTTGATCAACACCCCGACCACTGAAAAGAAGAATGCTACTATAACTTAACTAGAGAAGAGCACGTCATCATCTTCAGACTCAGAACTGGGCATAACAGACTCAAGGGTCATCTTTACAACAAAATGAGGATTTGGACAGAGAACAGGTGCCCATGTGGGGAGCATATCATGACCGTGGAACACATCCTGCAAAGCTGCATGCTCACGCAGGAAAAGAGAGAACAATACTGGCCTCGTGAGACAGATATGAAACAAAAGCTGTATGGAGATGAAACAGCCTTACAAACAAAGGTGTCCTTTGTAAGAGAAACCGGAACCTTATTCTGAGGATGAACGAAGAAGAAGAAGAAGAAGTTTCTACCATCTCAGGGGACGACTATTTTCTTGGTGGGATTTGAGATGTTTGTTTTATATCTCTAACCACTGCCTGGCTTATGATTTGGTCTGCTCTTGCAAGTTCTTTTCGTTTTGATATGAAGTGTTTTATCTTCAATCTCCCTCTTCCCATGCGATTTATCCTGCCATATATTGGGTGATCAGGCATTCTTTTGAACTCCCCCCCCTCCCCCCCCCCCCCACACTCCCAACCCCACGCTGTGTTTTTTGGTCTTTGCGCGTCTCCATACTTTCGATTCGTGTGTTCTCCATTGCATTTATTGGTGTTGTTCTCATAGCTTCAGTGATGATACGTGTACCTTGGTTTTGGGTTGTATTTATTTTTGAAATTTATTCTTTGTTATTGTGGACCAAGCTGCTATCCCGTATTCTAGCATGGGTCTCACATAACCAGTGCACAGTTTCTTTATGGTACCCGAGTCAGCTCCCCATGTTGAGCTTGATATCTTTCTCATTATTGTCATTCTGTTCTTAGCTTTGTTGGTGGCTTTTTTAAATAGTTTTTCCATGTCAACCTTGCGTCCATTGTTATTACCAGATAAATTGGACTTATGTCAAAGGGGAGAGTATGGCTATTTACTTTTAGGATCACTTCTTGGGGCTTGGGAAAAGGGAAAAGATTGTGTACGTGGTTTTAGTTTCATTTATAGCGACTTGCCATCCTTTTGTCCATGTCTCTATTTTATTTAGGGTCACCTGCATTTGGTTTCTAGCTACAAGTATAGATTCTTCGGGTGTCCATAATGCCAAGTTATCTGCATATAGTGCACTGTGTACTCTTTTCGGAATTTATGTGATTATATCATTGCTGTATATGAGGAACAGCATGTCTGAGAGTATTCCACCTTGCGGAACTCCTTGTTTCATTTAGATACACAGACTAACAAAGAAGAAATGAGCTATCGACGAAGTCGATTCTCTTCTACGGTGAGGTTAATGGGTCTTCCTGTCTTTCTCTTGTGCCTTATAGTTTCTAAACGATGGGCTAGCCGACCCATGCCCATCGCTCGTTAGTCACCATTTGCGACATGCGTGACATGTTGCAGTTACTATTCTTTGCTCCCGTTTCAGGCCCTGGTAATAGATTGACGGTGAACTCAGGCAAAGTGAAAATGAAAAACAACCCAACATGGATAGGAAATAAACACTAGAGATATTCAGGGGGGAAACAAAATTATTGACAATAATGTGTTCATTTGTTTCAAGAAAAAAATCAAAATGCAGGATTGCACGAAAAAATTAATTCAATCTCCAGGCTATTTCGTGTGCACTTTTTAAAAGTTGTTCCAATGTCTGTCATTCGTATCAGGCAGTCATTTAACGATTTTTGAGAACTTGCGTATTTAAACTGTGTACACGTTCCTTTGTGTTGATTTTTCCCTTGCTTGTGCGGCGTTTCATATTCCACACAACCCTTAACCATCTGTGTCTTTCCACTCAACAAATGGAAAGATTCAGCACATTGAATGATCGAGTAAAATCATTAATGTGGACATATATAACTGCTAACTACCCCAAATAACATGTTGGATGCCATGTTTTTCTTGCACCTGCCCGCAAGGCAAGGTTTGACAGGAGAATGGTCGATAAGTTTTCCCGCCACTCAATATACTTTAGGGAAGTGGCAGTGTTATTTGTACAATTCAAGATAAGCGGTGAATATCGATAGCGAATAAGGTGTTGAAAGCACGTGACTCGTTGGGCGAAGGAGGGACTAAACTTTGAGCCGATAGCAATAAATAAATGTTGCAGTATGCTTTCAAATATGGCCCGACTCTTTAGCTATGCATGGGAGGGGTAAACTACTGCCACTGGAAAGAACACAATTGACTGTTCTGCGTATGTCGACCAAACATTGTTTAATCGATATCTGGGAGAGGCGTTTATTTCAGTAATTCTTAAACTATAAGCATTGCGAGTATTTATTTCAGTCATTTCAGAAAGTCTTAACAGAAAATAAACAGTTTTATTTACAGGTTATAAGAATGTCATCAACTATATAGATAGATTGATGATATGTCATTGGAAATCAGGTTAGGGCGTCTCTGCTACAATTGGAGGTCAGGTTGTTCAGGATTTAGACAACACAGATCCACTGAGGACCAGATCACTCTCATAGCCCAGGAAATAGAGGATGCTTATCAGGAGAAAAAACATACAGTAGCGACTTGGGTGGATCTAGAGAAGGCATTTGACAAGATGTGGATAGAGGGACTTAAAGTCAAGTTACGAAGAAGTGAAGTTTGTGGTAAAATGTAGAGATGGACCAGCCACTATCTCGAAAACAGAACAGCTAGAGTTCAAGTACAAGGGCAGATGAGCAAAAAAGGTGACACTGGAGCAACGAGTACCCCAAGGGAGGCGGGGAGTACTGTCACCCACACTTTTCCTGGTGTATATAAACAACATCACAGAGAATATACCAAGAAGAGTCCACAGCTCCATGTTTGCAGACGATCTGGCTATGTGGACCTCTGAAAAAAATCTCACCGTAGCAAGCAATCGGATGCAGCAGGCCCTAACATCGTTGAAGGAGTGGGCGAACTCATGGCTGGTCAAAATAAATGAGGAAAAAACAACATGTACGATATTCTCACTTTCAAATAAACCACAGAACACCAAAATAAGTCTTAACGGCAAATACCTGCGGCCAAACGACAACGCAAATTATTTGGGAGTCACATTTGATCGGGGCATGACATGGAAAAGTCAGATCGAGAGAAACCGAATGAGAGCCAGACAAAGAATGACAATCATGAGGAAACTTGCTGGCACAAGCTGGATTGCAGACGAAAGAATACTGAAAAAAACTGTACACTGGAAGAGTGAGACCAGTTCTCGAGTATGGCATTGCGGCATGGACAACAGCAGCAAAAGCAAACGTTGATAAAATTAGCAAACTTCAAAACCAAGGAATGAGAGTTATAACAGGAGGCATGAAGTCAATGCCAATTTTAGAACTTGAAAAGATTACAAATCTGCAATCCATGACCGACAGAAAAGACTGCAGAGCCCAGCAACAAGCAGAGAAACTCAGAAGACTGACAGACCATCCAATGCACCAGAGACTAAATAGATTTGGAAATGGGAAGCTAAAACGGAGAAACTTTGCAGAAATAGCCAAAGCAAAGATGATCGAAGACCCTATGAACACCGTAACAATACCAAAAACCCATCCACATGGAAGCAGCATATCATTCCGGAGGTGGTAGAAAATATACCAGGTATTGGAAACAAGAACAGCCAGACTGAAAAAGAAAGAAGAGACATAACCCTAAGGTACATAACGGAAAACTACTCAAGCATGGACTAGACCCATGCATTAACCGACGGTTCTGTAACAAACACAACACAGAACGGAGGGGCAGGGGTATTCCTGAGCCTACTAAATGGTAGAAAAACAACACTGTCAGTGGCAATTGGAAATTACTCAAACAATTTCAGAGCGGAGGCAGAGGCACCGAGGGCTGCAGTAGAAGCAATGCTGACAGGCGAAAGCAATGAAAGCCAGATAGTCCTGTTTTAAGATGCCCTGGTCGTAGTTACAGGACTAAAAAGCCAGAAAAATACTGAACTTAGTGATTTAAGAGCAGTACTCTGTCAACTATGCCAGCAGGCCGCACCAAAAAGAGTAGTGATACAGTGAGTTTTATCCCACTGTAACATCCAAGGCAACGAGGAGGCAGACAGACTGGCAAAAGAAGGTGCAAGACTACCACAACCAGATTCTAGTGTGACTTACGAAGATTCCAAAAGGTTTATTAGGGCCAGATACATGGCCAAATGGGAAACAGAACATACTGGCTACTCAAAAAACGATGCCTACTACCAGTTGAACAGAAGAGAGCAGGTCGTGGTCTTCAGACTCCGCACAGGCCATACCAGACTGAGGTACCACCTATTCAATAAACTGAAGATAGGTGGCACTGACGAATGCACTTGTGGTACAGGGAAAATGATCCCTGAACATCTGCTGCAAAATTGCCCAAAATACGAGGATCAGAGAGAGCAGATGTGGCCATCACCAGTGGCAACACTAGACAAGCTCTATGGCAGTGTCGACAGCCTCAGGATAACCGCTGCTTTCTTCGAACAAATACAGGTTGACGTCTGACAGCCTACGAAGAAGAAGAAGAAGAAGAAGGTCGGGTTGTTCTACCTTAACAAAACGAGGCATACAAGTCAACAGCCTCCAGTATGAGAATGGAGTTGGAGGTCAACTCTCTGGGATAGCCATTTGGAACCTCTTTAACTAGGACATTCACTGTGTCAGACTCCGTGTCCCTATTTGAAACAGCACAAGGGACTTGTCTAAAGCATGAATGAATAGCCGTTGTAGATGCCACAAAGCTTAGAGAGCTGGCATGGAGCTACTATCCTGGTTATTACGTGGTTCCACGCATTGAAATAGCTGAGTTCATGACCATGCAAGCGCCCATCTTGGTCAGTTTGTATATAAATTGGGACGTCATTTTGAAGACGGCCTGTTGGATGAAAACACTACAAAAGCTGAATCAGCAATTTACAGAATGCAGAACTTTGAAATCAAGCGAGGGTCGAGAGAAGTAGGGCGCACGAGAAGACGAAACATGAATAGTTTCAATCAAAGCGCTAACAGAAGTCCCCAGAATCCACATCTTCACATCTTAAATTAGTCTGACTTTTATATGTGCTGACTGTCTAGTTAAAAGTTTACAAAGTTGTTTGAAAAAATGTAATTACTGCAAAACAACACAATGATATGTAAAATGATTACACCAATCGATTCAATGCTTACTAGCATGAACTGTTTATGAAATAGTATTATTCTAGAGAAGAAATCAGCAATAACTTCAGACCGAGATTGAGGTGGAGAGATGGCATGAAAGAAGCCCTTGGTCCAACATGGTAGGCAAAGGTGAAGGTCAGTCCCATGGCAACAATTCCCGTCAGGGATGAAGATAACTCTTAATGTACTAAGCCGCAGCCTATGTGAGGTGGTCAGTTCCCTTCTTTGCTGTTTATGCCTCACTCAAATCATACATCAGGTACCTATTTACGTGTGGGTTGTCTGGAGGAGCGGTCGTACCAGGAACGAACCAGGCCTCGAATTTGTTTTTACCGTCCGTGATTTCGAACCCTGTCTCACTGTAATCCCAGTCTTAGCAAACAAGCTCACTGTCGACTACGCTACACGCTCTAAAATGGTCCACCAAAGTGCTGCTGAAGACGGGTGTGTCGGACGGTAAGGTGTAAATATCGCAGTCAAGCTGTAAACTAGCGACACAACGCATTCCGCTCTGTGGACTACCTCCTGCTACTTGCAAAGTCTTGTTCAGGGTTTTGCAGCGGGAGATTGAGAACGAACGCAGAAGAAGAAGAAGAAGAAGAAGAAGAAGAAGAAGAAGAAGAAGAAGAAGAAGAAGAAGAAGAAGAAGACACCAAGGCAAAAGAGCGAAATGAGTTTACTAAACATTTGGCTGACTGTCATCAGACACACGTGCCTGATTGGATACCAAGATTGAGAGATTTATAGGGTTCAAATGTGAAGTTTCTCTCAGCAAATTGTGTCTTTTCATAGTTCTCAGAAGATGCTTCTCTAAAAAAAATTAATGAACATGATATTGTCTGTCGGCCAGCATTGTTCAATGAAATATACATTTCACCCACATCAAATGATTAGGTAACTGTATGCATGCAGTCAACTTTAACTATATTTCTGCCAAACAATTTTTCGGTAAACGTAATTATTCTATAGTACAATGCCAGTTGTTTTGCTTCCTGTGTCTAAATGGCTGCCATGGTTAACAATGGTAGGAAATAGCAGATAGGAAAACGAGTAACGAGGTAGATTAACAATACTTTAAATGAAAGACGATAATAATATTGATTGTGTGACGTCACATTTTGTCAACTTCATCTCTCAACTACATCCCGCAGTCGTTAGACCTAGCCATTTAAAAACTTAACGTCTTTATACTCGTTTAGAAGACGATACAAAGTCTGCATACAAGCAGTTTCTTGGAGAGGGGTTTAACCGATGTGCTAGTCCATCTTAATAGACTCAAACAATTTTGATAAGTAGACCCGCAGCCAGTTAGTCGTCATTTATAGCTGCTCTTAACAAACCACCTGGTGAAAGGTATAAATAACTCGGGTAGATTTTTTTACTTTATTTGTGTGCTCGACACTGAACACGGGAGTCCGATCTCACTACCCAGAGATCAGGGGAGATTCTACCATGAGGTTCAACGTGACAAAAATCCCGGTCTTCACCGTGATACGAACCCGCGACCTCCGGTCCCCGAGGCGAACACCTTACCTCGAGACCACTGAGTCCCCACTGAGATTACTGTTGGACCATTTTTCCCACGTCCACTCCTTCCCCGCCCTTCCCATTGACATCAGATTCGACCATTTATGACCAAACTTACAATTGTAATACTGCATGTAGATTATGGCCTATGGACTTTCTGTGAAAGAACTACTGTGTCACAGTGGAATAGTGTTTCCATGAAACAGACCAGGTATGTTTGTCTGAATCTGTAACAATGAGTACGAAAATAGATTACACTTAACAAAGGACAGGCAGTATCCTGATACAAGATGTACTACAATCTTGTAATTTAATACCCTTTAAAATCAATGCTTGTAATATGACGTTCATACAGTATATATTCATTTTAAAGTATTATTACTATTATTATTATTATTATTATACAATACCAGTAAATATTGTAATGTCCGCTAATAATAGTTTTTATTTCAAGTAAAATGATTAGAGTAGGGAAAAATACATCAATCTTAAACACCTAAAATCGTACATTGAAGGGAGACCAATTTCTAAATTTGAACACGTTCTACAATTTTTTATTGTGGAAACTAATTCTAGTTACTTTCTTTACCTAAAAACGTTTCAATCACTAAATCATAAAATGAATTTTTCAGTATTCAGTATTGTAATATTTTCTTGTATGCAATCTCTCACGTTGAATCTGGCTGAGTAAGGGAAGTTTGGCTCACACATGTCAGTGGTTAGTCAAACGCTAATGCTAAGACGTCACGTCTTTCCCTCCAGCTCTTTCAAACAATATCTAACTTAATGTTGCGTACAACGTTTCTAGCCGCACGCACGCAAAGACCTTGTACTCATATCTCGCTTCTTCTTCTCTCCCTTGACTACACAATGGCGTCCGAGGGCAGCAACACAATTTTACGAAAAATATAAAAATTATCCCATGACATACTATTTAATATTACATTTTAGGGGTTTCATTTAGACGTGCGAAGCACACCTAACCTTTATTGAATATGCACCACTGATATGCATGTACTTACTCATATTCAAAACCTGTTTAATTAATATTTTGTTTCCATCGCTTTCATTTCCATTTACGGGGACGGCGTGGCCTAGTGGTTAAGTGGCACGGCTCACAATCCGAAGGTGCTGGGTTCGATCCCCATCACAGCACCGGCCGTTACCCCGGGGAAGCAAACCCTTAGAAAATGCAGGAGGAAGCAGACCCTTACATAAAATGCATGCTGAAGTCGGATGCATTGGGCCGACAGGCGCAAAATAAAAACCACAGTGCAACGCACATCCGCCTTGGGGAATAGATAAATAAGGCGAACGCAAAAAAAAAAAATTAAAAAAAAATTTCGATTTACTACATGATGTTTCATTAATGTTTTCAAGTACAAAAAGAGTAATTTCATTATTAAAAAAAGCTATAATTTCCATTACTGAGGAACCCTGGGGTCATTTATAGAGAAATAAAAGTACGTGTTGCTGCAATCCCCACGCAGTGTTTAGACTACCTTGTTATTTTACTTCCGATAGACTGCAATGCCTTATTGACCTTTTAAGAACATGTCGCTGTGGTAAGACGATAATTTAACAAGGATGTTTAAAACAAGTTTGCAAAATGGTGGCCACACTGGTGTAAGTTTGAGAAACACTGCAAGACATTCCCAGGCTAAGATGGTGTAGGGGGGAACAAATAACCAAAGTTGGAATGACACGCTCCATGTTTTACTACTCAGGTAGGACGTTGGGATATATAAGGTGTTTAAGGTGAGGTTTTCTGATTATTTATAATCGCTGTCCCCGCCGTGCGTCAGAGACGTTCAGCGACTTTTCAAGCCAGGTAAGGTTTTATATTTTTTAAGGGAGAAGGGGAGAGGAAAGGGACTTATTCCATATATTCCTTTCATGGTGACTTGCTATGTACATACATGTATGTTGTTCATTGTTCCAGCAAATATTGTTCCATTTTTGTTTAACAATGAAAGTTATTTACATGATTTGAATGACCCCTGTGAAAGAACAAGGCGTTCAAGATAACACGTTATGTGACTTTCGTTTTGTCCTGTGTCTGGTAACAGTAAGCCTTCCTGCTTTAGTTTGTATCGGGGTGTTGTTTTCTGTAGCGCAGTTCTATCGCTGTGATTTGCATATGACTCAGGAGGGTTGGCATAAAACACAGATACACATGTATAGAATAACGGAAACAATTGCGTGTGTGTCAGTGGGCACAAGAACAAAGCAGCAACATACGTTGCGTCTCAAAGGTGTTTCTTTTAGAGACAAATAGCAACATAAATAAGACAAAGTAACTATTCTTCATTAACGTGTAAGATGGTAATGTGTATAATAGGTAAAGTGGCTTTTTTGAACACCGTTATAGGTAAAAAAAAAAAAAAAAAAGGCAGTGAAAGAATATTCGTGAAGTGTTGTGGTTGATATTAAATATTGATAAGAGAAAAATACTGAAATCTATTAATGGCCGCTGCTGGATTAACGCCCGGATTCAATGAGTTGTCGATCCACATATTGGGGGAGGCTGACATCCAGCGTGGGTCCAGCAGGAAAGGGCGCCTGGTAGGGGTATTTACAATCAACGAGCTACATGAATTATCAGTATCGGCAACAGTCACCGTTTGCTGAGAGAGAGAGAGAGAGAGAGAGCGAGAGAGAGAGAGAGAGAGAGAAAGAGAGCGAGGACAGAGCAGATGTGTTTAATACCAACAAACTGTAAAGGTCACCAATATTTTCACTTTCCGTGGTTTGCTGACAGAGAGAGAGAGAGAGAGAGAGAGAGAGAGAGAGAAAGAGAGCGAGAGAGAGAGAGGGATAGATAGGAAGAGAAAGAAGGACATACAGAAAGGGAGGAAGGAGTAGGAGTGTTTACAATCAACGAGTGACAAACGTCTTCGGAATCGACACTTTTCGCCGATTGCAAAGAGTTAAATAGATATATAAATATATATATATATATATATATATATATATAGAGAGAGAGAGAGAGAGAGAGAGAGAGAAAGAGAGAAAAGGACAGGGAAACAGCATCCATGAGTCTGCTTAATGTGCAGTTATCATTCATATAGATCTTAATAACATAACATAACATTTTTCTCAATCAGATAATGTCTCTGAAATTTTCTTTTTATAAAGAGGAGGAAAATAAAAGTAATGAACAAAAGGTGCGACCCATTTATGTGAACCATTGAACACCTCACTATAATGTTTAGAGGCAATTATAACATTCCAAACAGCAGAAATAATGCAACATTTAACTGCTATCACGACACGCTTCGGTTAACCAAGCTGCAAATGGTTTCTGAAACGGCAAGACGACGAGGTAAAGGCAATGGCTGCTTCCCTTCAGAAACAACCGTTATACAAATAGTACAGAGTAGTCTTTAACACTTTACTCCCGACGGCAGTATCTATCCTGGGGTTGCCATTACCTTTTTACTATACATATCATTTAGTAATTTCAACGATTGATGGATTGTACATGTCAAACTGTCATATATTTTCTGTGAGACACCAGACATCACGAGTGTCAGGAGTTTGTTCTGTATACTATATAATTATTGCTGTTTGTGAAACTGGGATTGCTGGCAGTATATAATGATTACGAAATGTGTGTACACGGGAGTGTTGAAATTAGTCCTAGATATGCTCACATCTATCTATCTATCTGTCTGTCTGTCTGTCTGTGTTTGTCTGTCTGTCTGCCTGCCTGCCTGCATGTCTGTCTGTCTGTCTATCTGTCGGTCGGTCCGCCTGTCATATTATCTATCCACCCATTCATCCACCAATCTATACTTCTTTACATCCACCAAACTACCTTTTCCTCATCTATTCACCCATCATTATATCCATCCATCCATATGTCTATCCATCGATCTATCCATTCATTCATCCATTCACCCACCCACCCATCCATTCCTACAGCCTTACGTTCACCTACTCATCCGTCCATTAACACACCAATCCATCCATCCACTCGTCCATATATCCACTCATCTGTCCATCTTTACACTGATCCACCTAGCCATTCTTACACCTACATATTCATCCACCCTTATACCTATCCATCTACCCACACAGCCTCACACCCACCTACCACCTACCAATCCCTTAACCCATCCTTCTATGCATCCTTACACCCGTTCATTCATCCATCTACCCATCCATCCATTTGTCCATCCACACAGCATTATGCTCAACTACCCATCCAACAATCCACCCATCTATCAATACTTACACCCATCAATCCATCCACCCATCTTAATATCCATCCATCCACACACTCACCTACTCAACCCACCCATCTATCCATAATTTCACCAATTCACTCATCCATCTCCCCATCTGTCCATCACTACATTCATCCATATATCCAAGCACTCATCCATACATCATTACACTCACCTACCCACCCACCAATCCTTCCATTGGTTTATTCTTACACCCATCCCTCCACCCATCCATCTACCCATCTGTCCATCACTACATTCATCCATATATCCAAGCACTCATCCATACATCGTTACACTCACCTACCCACCCACCAATCCTTCCATTGGTTTATTCTTACACCCATCCATCCGCCCATCCACACATCACTTCACTCACCTACCCATCCACTAATCCTTCATTGGTTTATTCTTACAGCCATCGATCCACCCATCCACACATCACTTCACTCACCTACCCATCCACTAATCCTTCATTGGTTTATTCTTACAGCCATCCATCTGTCCATCACTACATTCATCCATCCATCCATCCGCCCATCCACACATCACTTCACTCACATACCCATCCACTAATCCTTCATTGGTTTATTCTTACAGCCATCCATCTGTCCATTACTACATTCATCCATCCATCCATCCGCCCATCCACACATCACTACACTCACCTACCCACCCCCCAATCCTTCCATTGGTTTATTCTTACACCCATCCATCCACCCATCCATCTACCCATCTGTCCATCACTACATTCATCCATATATCCAAGCACTCATCCATACATCGTTACACTCACCTACCCATCCACCAATCCTTCCATTGGTTTATTCTTACATCCATCCACCCATCCATCTACCCATCTGTCCATCACTACATTCATCCATCCATCCATCCGCCCATCCACACATCACTTCACTCACCTACCCATCCACTAATCCTTCATTGGATTATTCTTACACCCATCCATCCACTCATATGTCTATCCTTACACCAACCCACCCACTCCATATTATTTGTTCTAGAAGTCTTCTTCACCGACGCTCCATAAACCAAGCGTTTGAATAAAGCAGCAGAAAGCCTGGACAAGACAAAACTGTACTAACTGTAATGTGACCTTCAATCTAGCTCGTAATGCTTGAAGTATTACCGGTCTATGTGTCTGATAAGAGGACATTACGTGTTTCCGCTGTAGATGTTTCGCTAGAAATGGTTTACTTGACTAGCTCCGCCTGGTCCTTCTGGAACACACGACTACAATGTTCGCTCTACACCGAGTCCTTGTTTTCTTCTTGATCGAGGCCCACGAGATTTCAATTGTTTTCGCTTAATCTTCAACTGCTCCTCGCCATGTGCTGTTTTGTCTCTCCATTCTTCTGTATGCTCCTATGGGTTTCAGTCCAGCATTCCAGTCTGAGTATTCTGTTAGGGTTCTTTCCGATGGCATATCCTATTAATTTCATGTTCTTTCCATAACAGACGATCTTGGTGGTTGTTGTCTTTTGTGGCAAACATCTGCATCTGTTATTACATCTGGCTATCCAACACGATGTATGTGACAAAGACATCTGTTGGCGAGAATGCGTAATCTAGATGTGACAGAGACATCTGTTGGCGAAGATCTGTAATCTGGATGTGACAGAAACATATATTGGCGAAAATATGTAATCTGGATGGGACAGAGACATCTGTTGACGAAAATCTGTAATCTGGATGTGACAGAGCCATCTGTTTATAAAGATCTGTAATCTGGATGTGAGACTCACACTTACATGCTATATTAATTTCGACCTATACCTTTCTCTTTACCTTCTACTGATTCTATAGGAACAGATTTATTTCCTCTTTTCCGATAATAGACTTACCCCGGTACAAAACAGCAAGAGTAAAACTAGATGGATCACTGAGTCATAGAATAACTTTCCAACTAGGCGCACTCCAGGGAGGAGTAATCTCTCCTGTCCTCTTTATCCTATCCATCAATGACATAGTGGAATTGTTGTTGTTTCGAATGTCCACAATGAATAGGTTTAATCTGTTGTGCGCACTGAAAAGGACGTTAAGTGGCGGTTGTAGTAGTTTTCCCCACATACCGAGCGTGCTGATAAAGGTGGACCGGGGTTCTCCAGGCGGTTGTGCTATGCTTGGCTTTATTTGAGTGTCGCTCACTACTACGGGGATCAAGTCGACCCCTCACCTTGTTAGTCAGGCGGCCATGAAAACAGCCCGATTATATAACGGTTTACGAGAAAGCCAAGGTGAGGGACTTGACCAGTATATTTTTCCTGACCCTTACCCAAAATGTCTGACCAGTATATTTTTCCTGACCCTGACCAACATGTCTGAACAGTACATTTTGCCTGACCCTAAACTAACATGTCTGATCAGTATATTTTGCCTGACCAGACGTTAGTCTTCCTTCCCGACATTGTGGTATAACTTCAAAAGAAAGTATCCCGTGCTCTACACGTTGACGACTTCGTAATGTGGAGTGCTGCAGAAAAAAACCTGCCAAAAATGTACAAATATAAGACCTCTAACTGCTAGACGAGAGGAAAGAGTGCAGACAAACCAGCGAAAAGATGCTACGCATGCCTGACAATATTCATACACATCAAGCACATTGAGTTAAAAACAGAATTAACAGAACCAGTTTCATCCAAATATTAAACCAGCTACACTAACAATATGGGGATCTAATACCCAGCCAGCCTGCAGAAATAGAAATGCTTAAATCGACTATGAGAAAAGCTGCAATATAAACAACATCGCAACAAGTACAACGACCCCGTGAGACAAAAAGAAAAGACCAACACAGTGCCCACAAGCTAAAAGCCATGGCACAAGCGATGATTGAGGACACATAGAGCTAAGCAATAGACACATATGTACACCGATTGTTCAGCAGAAGAGGCAGACAGGAACGGAGCAGGACGCATATTCACAAGAAACAAAAGTGGAAAGATAACAGAAGAGGCTTTCCCAACCGGAAAAAACATCCACGAACGTCAGAACAGAATATATGAGACTCCTGCGAGCACTGAGAATACTTGAGAAAGAAATGCAACAAAAATGCTTACTATCACATCTAATAGATGCAATACAGAAAACTAATAATAAACCGTTACTATAAAAAATAAGAGCAGAACCAGGAAAACTCCAGAGATCCTCGACAATAGCCCTCCAATAGCTGCCCTCCACTGCGAATTCACAGGAAACAGGACAGCTGACGCGCTATCTATAGATGACAGTAAAAAGGCACAATTGAATCGTCGAGTACCATATAGAATGATCAAGAACATCGCCAGAAATCTTTACATGTACCAATGGAGAGAAGACATGAACATAAGCAGTAGACCAAACCCAATTCACCAACTCAAAAGAAACCAACAGACTACCTTATTTCGCCTGAGAACTGGGTCACTGCAGACTTATAGATGAGTGCCCATGTGGAACAGTGGGACCACAATCCTGAATTCAAAATACAAGAATGCACTTGTATAGTGAAATGAGATGCCAGAACTGGCCTGAAGGTTCGGGGCTAAGACAAAAGCTGTAAGGCAGCCACTCTGGCCTGATGAAGACTACTCATCATGTCGACTGGCCTGCAGATATTGCATGTTTAAGGGATCCAGAATGGAAAGAAGAAAGGAGATTTTCTCTCTGACTATCATGTATGTGGCATTTTTTCAAATTATTTTGTCAAACACAAAAAAACCCAACTTTTCCCCACTGTAAGCCGCTTGACCTTGACCTTGTATAACTTGCAGGGAATGCAATGCCATAAGCAGGTGAATTTTCTACCTCAGAGGGACTAACCTGCCGTTAATTGTCTCTTATGACGTGCTTTCAGTGTAGATGCGGTCCTTTTCTTTTCTCTGTCACGCACATTTTTCTTCCGGAAATCACCTAACTTTCCCACCCAAATCTTAGTAGTGATTTTATATTGACTGATTGTTTTAATAAAACAATTAGATTTTATAGCATTCTTCTACAATGGGGTAAATAAGTTTTGTATGCAGCATGAGGCACCCACCATAGTCGCTTCTAGTCCAGTGTTGCGATTATTTTTCCTCTTTTGTGCTTCATCAACACGCGTAAGCTTTAAAAATAAAAACAGCAAACAACTTAACTTTGATCAAGGGGTTCAGAAACTACCTGCAATCCATATTACGTACAATAATACACTATAGATAAATAACTTGTGACCGTTATTTTGAGCTAACTAATGTGCCCCCGTGCAATCCATATTACGTACAATAATACACTATAGATAAAATAACTTGTGACCGTTATTTTGAGCTAACTAATGTGCCCCCGTGCAATCTATTGTGGGGTGTTGTATTCATTTATGAGTGATTTAATTTACGTAAGGAACATAATTATAGCGGAGACTGTATTGATATACAACTAAAGTGAAAGCATCAAAGATAGTTTGTCGATCAACGTAAGCATAACAAAAGAAATGATAATAAATGGCAGCAACAACAAAACCAAAAAAACTAATCCTCAAAAAATGATTGCGCAGTTTTACCTTTCTGGGAAGTAACACTCACAACGATAGGGGAGCAAGCTAAGATGTCATCAGCATGCTCGGGATGTGAGAAAAACTACAACAAACCACCACTTAACATCCTTTTTATTGCAGAGAAAAGAGTAAATCAACTCATTGTGGGCATTCAGCAACAACAATGACAACTTTTTTTAGGCTTGGCAGCATCTTAATTGGCCAAACTGGGAATAATGTTATGCTATGTTATGTGTGTAATGGTCTGTTATACCGAAGCATCAGCATTTTCTCAAATAAAATAATTGTTAAATGTTCAACATAAATGTACAAAACAGTCCTAGAATATCAACTAGAAACATGGCCTGTAACGATAAGTATTCTGTCAATAATGGAGACCTCTACCAACAGTAATCATGTTACACTTTCTGTACTTACTTCGGAAAGAAACAGAGCGACTGGCTAATGCATGAGTGGATAGCAAATGTAGAAGCCTCAAACCTTTATGGGACGTGTGGATCTACTGCCTTGGTCACGATGGGGGTCAGAGCAGTGAAAGATTTCTTCTTCTTCTTCTTCTGCGTACACAGTCAGACAGTAACCATTATTTTCTCGAAAACAGCGGCGGTCATCCTGAGACTCTCGCCACTACCATTCAGCTTGTCTTGCAGTTCCACTGGCAATGGCCACATCTGCTCTCTCTGATCCTCGTATGTCGGGCAGTTCTGCAGCAGATGTTCAGTGGTCATTTTACCAGTAAGTGAAAGATTTGATATCTTGGATTAAAAAGCACCCATTACGGGAACATTCGAGATCGAAAGTGGTGACATTTTGAAGTCTATCAATGACCACCTGTTTGATGACGACACTGCAATAGGGAAATAAGTAATTCCCAGATGCAGGACTTTGAAATAACACAAAAAGGTTTAGCGCAATTGGGTTCATTAAAGACAGAACAGGAGTGTGATCACTCCTTATCAATCGATAAGAACCACTAATAATTATCCACGTCTTCACTATTTGCTGAGAAAAAATGATTACCTACGGGTATGCCCGGAGTGCAGTGATATCGATTCTTAGGAAAATGAACAGCAAATCCCCATTGCTTAAATCGTGTTAGATGGGGAGAGGAAAGCAAACACAGATTTACCGAACATAATATAAGCCTCCTTCCGCTGGGTTAGAACCCACATGGGAAGTGAAGAGCGTGGTGGCGACAGAGAAATGTCGGCTTAAGGAAGCCAGGTCAACAAAAGACACGCTCAAGAATATAGGTAAATATTGGCCAATAGCAGAGAGTGCCGTTGGAGATGAAGGGGTAGAGGTATAATTGTTCAAGTCTTAGTTTTGTGTTTATTGGGAGACCGAATCAGCGTGTGTCGATCGATCTTTGCAGTCATATGTTTCAGGAGAAAAAGAAGGGATGGCGTATGAAATATATATTAAACTTACATGTGTTTGTATCTATTTTTATAATTGATTATGTATAATTGATATGGGGATGTGAATCTTGGGCAATACTAGAACAACCAACCAGCAAGACTTGCAGAAGCAACGGGAACATATGTCATTAACAGCATACAATGGATGTAAAGCGGCATGTTATTGATGACTAAATACAATGCATGTAATGCGACAAATTATCAATGACTAAATACAATGCATGTAATGCGACAAATTATCAATGACTAAATACAATGCATTTAAAGCAGCGTATAATCAGTGACTAAATACAATGCATCTAAAGCAGCGTATAATCAGTGACTAAATACAATGCATCTAAAGCAGCGTATAATCAGTGACTAAATACAATGCATCTAAAGCAGCGTATAATCAGTGACTAAATACAATGCATCTAAAGCAGCGTATAATCAGTGACTAAATACAATGCATCTAAAGCGGCGTATAATCAGTGACTAAATACAATACATGTAAAGCAGCATATTATTGATGATTAAGATATTAAACGAGAAAACATTACAAGAAGACAGTATTAACATTATGATATTATGCACCAACATGCCATGTAATGCAGAGATTATAAATCAGACGTATGGAAGCAGGAAGAGCCATACAAGAGGATAGAACAGGATTATGTGAGCTACATTAACCATCAATATCCCTAAACTTCGCCATTTGTTGAAAGAGATTGACCATGTATGGGGTATTCCCGGAAAACAACGGTGTCAATTCTCTATAACAGATAACTGTGACGATTTGATAACCAGATTAGTGCTCTTGCGCTTCTGTATATTATTTGGATTGTTTATAACGGATAGATTAGCACGTGCCTCGCTCTAAACTGACAGTGCACATATTTCTTTATCACACTAGTCAAGAGCTTTAACCTGGTGTTTTTTAAATCAGGCAGTTACTGACCTGCTCACCTGACTTATTTAATTCCCCGATTAGATTGCTCATTTGCTATTGTCTCCCTACCAAATTTCAATCTTCACTACCCATATCATCTTTCATTTAGACAAGTCATGGTGTTTCTACTATTGTATCACATGGTATTTGTCACATGGTATTCGTCACACCACTTCTCATGCCGGTCCCATGTCATTGTCTTTCTATTTACACTAAATGTAAGTTTCAAGGTGTATGTCGAATCCATATCCAGTTTGTTTTCGAAATCCACTGTCCTTGTTTGTATGTTTTAATGCCTTTTAGAGACATCACTTTTGTAAACTCTTAAAACCCATGATGCAATTTTCTTTGTCGTCACCTGTCTGAGTTCGCATAGTGACCATTTGAGAAAGTTGCGCCGTCATAATATCCGCTCTCCTTGATTGGAGTTTGCCATGGTCGCGTCTGCACACATTAAACTGTTACATTAAGTAAGAAGTAGATATATATTTTTTTAAACTACGTTATTCGGTATACTAGCTTTTTTTTAACTTAGCTATTTATAGTAAGACATGTTTTATTTTTGTTTTGTGGACCGAGGACTTTAAGGGCAAACCCGCCACACACTTCGGCCTAAAACTTTTTGTAACTACAGCGTGACGAGTGTCACGAGACTACGGGTAAGTAGACTATATGTAGATATACAAATTAACGCACAAAAACTACGTTTTTCGTTAAAAACTTTTGTATGACCTGTCGAGAATCCTTCAAAATGGGATAGATTAACAGGTCGCACTAGTTGAGACTGTGTACACAACTTCAGCTCTCTAGGTTATGGGGCAGTTGGTTTAAGTAGGAAATATACAAATCCACGCAAACAGACAACAGTCACGGACCCGTCGTGTTAAATAAAAGCTCTTGTTTTATACATGCTTATTTTTGGTTATTTGTTTGCTTTAACGTGCTCAGATAATTCTCATTTTTCATCAAGTTTAAGGGGCTTTAAATTGACCTAAAAACATACATTCTACTCACGATTCATAACACACCTGAACTCATCCATTGTTATCCACGTTAACGACAAGGTATGCAGATATGTATGTCATTACCGGTGTACGGCAACATTTCGTTAGTTTCTAATACGAGATAATTTATATCACACTATTGAGAAAAAAAATCATTTGACAGCTTAGACAGAGAATCACTCTGGAAGTTGTCCAGGTACGGTGGAATGCCCTTAAAGTTCACTAACATAATTGATAAAACACATGCAAATATCAAATATAGGGTTCTGTATAGGGTCAACTTTTTGAGCCTATTGATATAAGGACTGGTGTACGACAGAGAGGGCTTTTATCACCCTTTCTCTTTCTTCTGGCTCCTGACTTTATCACCCTTTCTCTTTCTTCTGGCTCCTGACTTTATCACCCTTTCTCTTTCTTCTGGCTCCTGACTTTATCACCCTTTCTCTTTCTTCTGGCTCCTGACTTTATCACCCTTGCTCTTTCTTCTGGCTCCTGACTTTATCACCCTTTCTCTTTCTTCTGGCTCCTGACTTTATCACCCTTTCTCTTTCTTCTGGCTCCTGACTTTATCACCCTTTCTCTTTCTTCTGGCTCCTGACTTTATCACCCTTTCTCTTTCTTCTGGCTCCTGACTTTATCACCCTTTCTCTTTCTTCTGGCTCCTGACTTTATCACCCTTTCTCTTTCTTCTGGCTCCTGACTTTATCACCCTTGCTCTTTCTTCTGGCTCCTGACTTTATCACCCTTTCTCTTTCTTCTGGCTCCTGACTTTATCACCCTTTCTCTTTCTTCTGGCTCCTGACTTTATCACCCTTGCTCTTTCTTCTGGCTCCTGACATGATTTTGAAAACAACAAAATCAACCAATCAAAAAACAAATTCAATGGAGTTTTATAAAACAACTTAATGATCTAGACTTTATGAGTTGGCTCTTCTGTCATTTAACAGTAATCAAATGCGAAAATAAAATAAGCACATTTGACGAGAAGTCAGATGCATTTGGACTGAGAAAACACGAGAGACAAAAACCCACAAAGATTATGTGAATAAATGCAACGAGCGACAATCAGATTGTGTTGGGAGACGTTCCTACAAGAACATTCATATAGCTTGGTAGCGATATAGACAAAATAAGGGCTACATACACAGATCTCAAAATAGAAATGAAAAAGGCGAGAGGAACTTGTATTGCATGGGGGGGGTGGGGGTGGTGGGGGGGGGGGGCGGTGGGTTGGGGGGGGGGGATTAGAAATCAAAAGAAATTGAATCCAACATAAAAATAACAATCTTCAACTCCAATGTAAAGTTCGTTCTATTGCACAGCTCTTAAATACGAAGAAGAACAACAACAACAAAAGAAGATATATATTTTCAGAAATGAGTGTCTGCGTATAATAAAGCGATTGAAATAGTATCATAAGATCATTAGAATGGTTGTTTTTAAAGAACCAGACAGATATAAGTGGAACTTGATGTAATGGGAAGACACGGACATTTCATAAAACACACATTAAGTAAACCAGCTGATAGCAGATAGTCGATGTTCTGGAATCTACAAGACTAACAATAAGGAAACAGAGAAGACGTGAACAAATATGGAATGGATGGCCAAGGACAGGAAAACTTAAAGTGTATCATTTTTTATAACACTGTGCTCCACAGGTAGCTGGCAAGTTTTGATTTAAAAAAAAATTCAATTTACATCACGTATAAATGAGATATTGCACACATGTAACTAATCCCACACCAGTTAAAATAGGGAATACATAGCTAGCAAGGACTGGCACATTTATATACCAAGGAAACACAGCTATGTCAGACAGTGAGACAGACAAAGCCATAACAACGCAGAATGAACAAAGTCAGAGCAGCTTTTACCAGCTAAATAAACGTTTGGGAGTCTTCGCAGTACAGCCCAAACACCAAACGCAGAATATACAAGCGTACCTTACGTGATTTTGTATAGCGATGAGTGTTATGGAGTAACAGAAAAATAAATGTCCAAATGGTCGTCTTTCCATATACCCGACTGAGAATCATTAATGTAGTTTTTTTTATTGCCCAACACCATCGCCAATCAAGAACTTTCTCGTGCGGAGCAATCAAGAAGAAATGCACACCACTAGTACAGGTTGATGCTGTAATTGGACCGGACTTGTTCTAAGATTGAAATCTGGCACTGCCATCGGACTTCAAACTGTGGATCCCAGAGGTAGGCGAAAGAGAGGTTGAACTAAAAGGACTTGGCGAAGAACCAAAGAAGCTAAAACCGGAAGTCATGAAATCGAACTTGGGCACCGTACGAAGGGTTGCCCCAACCAGGTTGCAGTTGATGGAGTTTATTGCTGTTATTAAAGTCGCCACAATGGTCACTGACCGCTTTACCAGTCATTGACCGATGATGCCAGAAGAAAATACGCTAGGCAAATCTCGTATCTGGCAGAAGCAGTGCCAGCCATTGGTCCTTAAAATACTTGCCTCTTTTATGATAGAGAACTTATTATTAATCAATCTGAATAGCGATTATGTTCCACTGTTACAATATAATTCACGAATGTTGCAAATAATCTTTTTTCAGTCAAGTGTCCTCCGATGTGGGGCCGTATGAGTATCAACGTTGATGGCTTTCATGTACGAGATTCGATGAGAATCGGCATAATAATTTATGATTTACGAAAGTCTCTGAACCGAATTTGTTCGTAAATGAAGAAAAGTGTTTGTACAACAATGTAAACAGAAAATGTAAACACAAAATGTAAAATGCAAAATGTAAAACAAAAAGGTATGTAAAAACAAAAAACATAAAAAATGTAAAACAAACAGAAACGATGGCCCCCTAAAGCAGAAACTAGCATCTGGGATGATGTACTAGAGGGTTGAGCAAGTTGGGTGGCCAATTCATTTCTTCGCTGTCTCGACTTACCTGTCATTTGGTGCCCATTTACAGCTGGGTGGAATGTTGCAAACAGGTACTGGGTCACGAACGCAGTTCTATTGCGGTGAAATATAAGAGCTCTAACCACTCTGCCACTCATGTGAGAGAATTAAATAATCTTACATCAAGAACGATGAGCAATGAAAAGCGGGTGGTCAAATGGTTAGGATTCAGATGTTCTAGTCAGAAGAGCACGGGTTCGAACCAAGGTTATTTTTTAGTACTACACACTGCGTCTGTCAGGACAATCGGTCTGTATTCCTCAATCCTATAAATCATACAATAGAAACACAGGAATGGGAATAACTTTGCTGCTATAGATGCATCGACAAGAACCAGAAAGTAGAAAGGTCATAATTGTGAACTAAGGTCAATACTACACAAGCTAGGAGAACATCTCGATCAGTAGATATTACCCATAGCAATATCTAAATGACTCTCTATAAATCGTCATCATTAGAAATAAACAAGGCAGCCTGCTTCTTCTTCTTCTTTTTCTTTTTCTTTTATTCTTTTTCTTCTTCTTCAACTACTTTTTTGTCTTTTTCTTCTTCTTCTTCTTCTTTTTCTTCTTCTCCTTTTTCTTCTTCGTTCGTTCTCAAACTCCCGCTACCAAGCCCTTAAAACGCCTTTGCAAGTAGCAGGATGTTGTCTGGAGAACGGAAAGCGCTGTCTAGTAGTTTACAGCGTGTGGATAGTGTGTATGTGTTCTTATGTTCATAGTAAGTTACCCTTGGCTACTCTAACAAGTTGGGTTGTAAAATTTCCGGTGTGAACAGGAATGTCATTTAAGTGGGTCAACACAGCAGCACGAATACCAGTCGGGTTTATAGAAGATCGTCAATGAAGATATGTTAAATAAACGCACGAGAAACATAGATTTACATAGTGTAGTATCAATGTTGACTTGGGTCAGCAAAATGCATCACCCGTTGAATGACTGGGTACTTTAGATTGACTGGGTACTTTAGATTGACAATCACGAGCACAAATACAATAGAGGTCACGTGTACGAAACGTGAACTTTTGTTTGTTTGTCTAAACCAGTGCTGTTCAGCCTGTGCACTACCGCCCCCTAGTTGACGATTTTCGCTTGCAGATGGGCGGAAGCTGAAAAATTACATGCTGTAAAAACAAACTGAGGAAACTATAGCAGAATACTAGCAAACCAACAGAAAGTGACAATTGTGAAAACCTTTTTTTTTTTTTTTTACCGTAACAGCAAACGGCTATGAAACATGAACAGTTGCGCAAACCACGAATCTTTCGAGTCGAAATGTTATATAAAGGTTCTCAGAATATAGTGGGCCGAAAATAAGTAGTATGCAGACATTCGCCAAGAGTTGGTTCATGTACTCCATAATGAACAGAAAATTGAAATACTTTGACCACATCAAAATACACAAGGGTCTTGAGAGATCAATAATGGAAAGTATGGTGCAGGGTAAGAAAGGCATACCAAGAAAGCGATGGTACTAAGATGTCAAGGAATGCTTGGGCATGACTCTGGGGCAGGCTGGAGATTTGACAAGAGTCAGAGTTTTTTTTTCAGACAGGCTGGGATGAGAGAGACGTTTTGCAAAGAACATTCTACATGATGATGAAAAACATCCAAAACACAGACTCAGTGAACGATCGCAGAATTTTCTTCTCTTTAAATGTTATTATCGGTAAGGAAAATATACCCTCACAAAAGTAATAAAAGTGGGCATGTAAATGTAACTGGTTGTATACAGACTCTGCAGGGTCTTTTAAACCAGTATAAAGACGTTAAGTTAAGTTAAGTTAAGTTATAACAAAGTTGAAGAGAACGGGTTTAAAAGTTTGCCTGTCTGGATTTTACTGGCCAAATGACACACATTTCAACTCGTCTTGTAGGTAATATCTGGCCAGTACGGATGCGTGTGTGTATCTGTAATGTATTGTTGAGGGTGCTCCCCTGTAGCAGTTTAGCAGTACAGTAGCTATGTCAAACCTTTCTGTACATGGAGAAATGGTCATACCGAAAAAATCCCCGACATGCCCAGTCAAACTGAACACGAGTGATTTCGAACCCAGTATGCTTGCACCAAGCTTGCACGTCGATTTTCACCTCTTCACCAGGCGCTCACCCATTGGAAACGGGAACTATGGAGCGACAGCAATAATATATTAAATATCTACGCAAAATGAAAAACAAGAATCTACTCAGTGGAACAAATTTGATGCTGTAGTTATTTTTTAGTTCAGTTACTTGAACACTCTATTCGTACTTAGCGTCTACTCAGGAAATTATAAATACAAATTAAACTGATTCAACGGTTTGGATGTTGGTCTTTGACCAAGAGAACACGCGTTCAAATTCTTAGATCAGAGGTAAAATAAAAACTTAGTCTACACTGCGTGGCGACTGCAAAAACAATTGATCTTTATTACCTTAGCCTTATAAATCCTACCGATGGACCTCAACAATGGGAATAAATGCCGTAGGTATAGTAAAGTACAGCACAGTGCAGTATAGTGTAGTGCAGTGAAGTACAGATCAGTATAGTACAGTACAGTACAGTACAGTTCTTTTGTTCATAAACTATTTTTACTAAATACTTTGGTAGTCCATACTATCATAAGGATGAGGTGAACTGCCTGTTTCTTATTCACCATAAGATATTCCCATCGATGATTAACAAAGGCAGAGGTCGGCTCAACGTTCCTGATATTGCTCTACAACTTAGCATGCAGAGTTAGAGATTGCGGTTACATGTTTAAAAACAATATTTAATCTGTGAAAATCGAAACTGACTATTTAACCACCCATTCCTCTTACCATCATGCTGGCGCCCATGCTTTATGACGTCAGAGACACATAAAAAGAGAACACATTTTAGTAAAAGGGTGAAGGTAGTCCCAGAGCAGACACTGCCGTCAATGATAACGTGTTAGCGACTTCACTGTACGAGGCAACATCCTTTTGTTGTATTAGGTAGGGTGGACAGTTCCCTTCCTCGTTGCCTCGCCTTCTCTACCTGTATATTAGTTACACGTTTACAACTGGATAGACGGAAGCCTTTTGCCACAGAGAGCTAACTTTGTACTTTTGTATATAAAAAGTCATCTATCCACTGCGCCCCACATAGACTCTTCTAAGATCATGCATACAAAGAGGTAGGTGCAATTCCAGCAAAGCAAGGCGTAATATTCATTCATCGTTTCACTCTATTATGAAGCACGGACCACCACTGCAACTAGCGCATTATAAATTATTTAAAAAAAATTGCTCATAGAACAAACTTCATTGTACAAGCTAGCTCCAATATGTGCTCTGTCCCTTTCATAACCGAATGTGCTGGCGACAGACCACCAACTCTGTAGCTCCCACAGCGGCCCGGAATTTCCCCATGATTTCACATTTTATAGGAAAGCTTTTTCCAAAGGTTTACAGTCATAAACATTATCGTTCCAAAGTGAAACACATGTTTTGACTGTATCTGGTTCCTTTGTAGATTTTGCAGTGGCTGATTATAAATGGCAATGTCTTTTAACATGATGAAGTTGTCATCTTCAAGCACAGCCCTCTTTAGTAGCTTTTTAAGCATTTTAGGAAGGGGATAGTGGTTCTATTCTTTTAATCCCGGACCCCACTCTCGAACAGATTCATCTAGTTAAGTTTAGTTTAGTTTAGTTTAGTTTAGCTTAGTTTAGTTTAGTTTAGTTTAGTCGAAGAATCAACGTCATTGCACACGGTTTAACCCATAAGTGCTCTGTTCTTCATATTTTTGGAGGATCTCAGCCCAATGCACGAACTCCGTAGCACAGCCGATGATTCCATAATAGACTGGGTAGATTTTAAACAATATCTTGAATTTTGCCAGGGCAGCGGCCGTTAAGCCTGCTCTTTTCGATTTCTAACTTCCGAGGAATTTTTAACGTGCGTGACACTGCACACGGGCGCCGATCTCTACTACCCAGCGATCGGGGAAATACCAGAAAGTCCACCGTGATTTGAACCCGCGACTTTCAACACCGGAGGCCGACGTCTTACCTTGAGAACACTCAGTCCCCTATACAGACGTGATAGAGGATGTATTCATATAAATCAGGGAAGGAAATGATAAACATACTTGACTCTGCAGTGAATGTTTTAAATGTCGACTAATCAGAATTGCGCATGGCATTACCATGCTGGCAACATCATTATGTAAAACAGAGAGTTACAAAAACAATCTATGCCCCAATACACGCAAGCGTTGGCGTAGCTTCATAAAAGTAGGTTTATTGCAGTTGTTGATTCATGATTCGATTCTAAATAATGAAGCAACACTAGAAGGGAGAGATGTATAAAGGGACATTCTATGACCTGCGCATTCAAAAGTACCGTACATATCCGATTAAGGCGGTGTCTTAGTGAAGGCGTGTAAGTGACATATACTTTTCTAACTCACAAACTCGCGAATATCCTAAGGCAGTTTATTAAGATAGAAGATACATGCGTTGGTTCCAAGTTTAATACGCAAGGTCTGTTGAAAAAAACCCCAAAATAAAACAAAACAAAACAAAAAGGATGGTTACCATTGATTTTATTGTACCCATGAAGTGCCATTCTACATGGGCCAATTGATGTGGCTTCGCATCGCCCAGAGGGTGCAGGCTAGGACCGACTGTTGTATGTTGTATGTCAAAACAATTAAATATATCACTGATCGAGAATAGCTGCTGGAAAGTTATTTTGTCAATAGTGTATGTTGTAATGTTAGAAGCACACATCTAATGTTCTTTTATTAGCAGATTTTGTCCATACATTTTGTAGAAAAATATTTTGTTTGACAAATAGTTTAGTAGGCAATCTAAAGTAGAAGAATCTCCATCATATGGTTTTGCATACCACGCAATTCACGAAAACTAAAAGCACGTTGAGTGGTGAGTAACCGCGAGAGTTTGATAGAAGTCTCAAAAAACAATCATATCAAATGTACAATTTGTCAAATCAATCAATCAAAACCTGTTCAGCTCCATGGAAAGCATATGTCTTAAACAAATACATACAAAGTCATCAAATGTTGACATGTCCATATTTGTTGAAGTTTTTGTGACTAAAATTGTCTACGGGATGGAGTGATCGGTCCCATGCGCGATCCTCCGTAGTAGCTTCTTGTGGAATGTCTGTCAGGTTACAGTGTTACAATTCTTTGCTCCCTTTCTGGGCCTCAGTAACACTAGGAGATCAATGTGTATGTTGTGTATATTAACAAGTAAACGGAATTGAAAGCCAATGAGAGAGGAGTGAATGGACGACAATAATAACATTGAGAATCAGGACAGTTTTCATCATCATCTCATGTGTCCCCTCATATCTACATGCGTCCTGGGGAGGTGCAGTCTTCTTTTGTATGCCAACTCTGTGATCGTTATAATTGGCAATCCATGTACTGACAGTCTTTCTTTAATGTAATCAGTACCGACCCTGAAACTTTGCTATTTGGTGTTGTAGGACAGCGCACCGGTAGGTTGGGTGCGGAAGTGGATACACTTGTTTCATATCATCATCATCATCATCATCAGTCCCGTAACTTGAAAGGTCATTGGTGCACCAATCCTGTATATTGTTGGACCAGTTCCCGTCACTTCACTCGATTTTGTGCCAGGATATTTTTTGTGGCTATGGACCTTTCCGTCCACTCTCTTATGTTGCATGCTCATCTATTTTTATGCCTCCCTTTCTTATGCTTCCCATGCATAGTACCTTGCAGGACCGTCTTAGTCAACCCAGACGATCTTGAAACATGCCCACACTATGTGAGTTTGCGTGCTTTACCATAATAAATAGGTCTTTATATTGGCCGACCTCTCTTTTAACAGTGTCCCGAACTGCCTTATTCGTGACGTTGACTAGTTACAAAATGCCGATGATTCGACGTAGTCATCTCATCTCCATTGCACAAATTCTTCGCTCTAGAACCGCTGTCAGAGTCCAAGTTTCGCATGCGTATAGGTACACGGAAGTGACACGTGCATACATTAAACTGAACTTGGATTTCAGGTTGATGTTTTTGTCCTTATATATCGGCCTCAGTTTGGTCAGAGCAGCCGTGGTCATCGCTGTTCGTACCTGAATCTCAGTTCTGGAACCTTCCACATCCATCAGTGCTCCCAGGTATTTAAACTGTTTAACAATTTGCGATGGTTCGCATTGGATCGCAATCGTACTCGTTAGGCCCTCTGTGAAGTTGGCCATGATTTTACCCTTCTCTACACTAATTTCCATTTTAAACTTTTGAGCGTCATTGTCAAGGTTTGAGATTCGATTCGCAAGTTCTAGCTCCGTTCCAGCCAGCCTGGTAATGTCATCAGCAAACCGGAGATTGGTGAGTGTACGACCACCTATGCTGACAGTACCCACATGATCCTCCAGAGCTTTGGACATGGTACGTTCGAGAAAAACGTTGAATAGGGCCCGTGAAAGAATACATCCTTGTCATACACCGGTTGATGTGCGGAACCATCCCCCAGTCATCCCGTAAGGGTAGACTGCACTTGTGGCTCGGTAGTCATTTCTCAATGCCGCAGGGAAGCCGACACCCTATCTTATATTTTTGCATAGTTGCGGACTCATGCCAGACCATGTCAAAAGATTTTGTAAAGTCAGCAAAGATTTAGTATATCTTTAGATTATGCTGAAGGTATTTTTCGTTGAGCAGACGCAAATTAAAAATGTGTTAAATTGTGCTACTACCAGCCCCAAAACCGGCTTGTTCTTCTACAATAGCTTTTTCTGCCCTTGGTTGCAGTCTGTTCAAGGCAACCTTAAGCATTACTTTGCTGGGATGGCTGAAAAGAATGATGGTTTGGTAATTTTTGACATTGTTGGAGGTTACCCTTCTTAGGTATGGCTATAATCAATAATTATGTTCAACTTATTGGCCATTCCCCCGTCTGCCAGATCTTGTTAAAATCTTCGTGAGAATGTCTATAACCATAGTCCGTCCATGAGTTAGCAGTTCCCTTTTATGTTGTCTATACCAGCCGCGTTGTTCTTCTTGAGAGACTTTACCGACACCTCTACCTCTTCACGTAGGATGGTGAAATTATCGTCTTCCTCTTGTCGGACTTCTATTAATGTCACTCTAGGGTCCCCAGTGGTCTGTACGTTATATAACTAGGAGCAGTATTCTGTCCATCTCCGAATAACATCTTCTTCTGCAGTCAGGGTTATTCCTATCTCGTCCTGTATTGTTCTCCCTTTAGGTACGTTCTTTCTTGCCAGGTGTTTAACCTGCTGGTACGCTCTCTTACTATTGTTCCTGGAAATGCGGTCATGAATCTCTGTATATTGATATGATAGCCACTCCTCCCTTGCTTCTGCCGTTTGTTTTCGTATAGTATTATTTATTTTCCTGTTTTTGTCAGCCTCAGAAGGGTTATTTTGCTCTTTTTGAGAACCCTCCTGGTATTGCACAGTAATAATATGTTCTGTAACCCAGGGCTTGGACCTACGTATTTTTTCTCCCCAACATTGTCATAGCAGTGTCCCTGAGAATGGTTTTGAAGGATTCTGTCACTGATTGGACATCTGTCACCTCCTTGTTTGAACCTGTGTTTAGTAATATGATAAGCTTTCCCCTCAACGTGGCCTGAAACACTTCTACAACCCAAAGATCTTTTAACCTGTCAAGGTCATATCTGATTCTGTTGTCTTGCCATTTTCTTTAGTGTGAGGCGAAATGTTAGCATGCGTAGGTCATGGTCACTACCCATATCCGCACTCAGAAAGCTTCTCGTTTGGGTTGTATTAATACTAGTAAGGAATCTAGTCAGCACCAGTATATAGTCTATTTGGTTATGGTGTTTTCCATTGGGAGAGGGCAATGTGGTCCTTCTCGAAGTCGTGTGGTTCCCCAGCGTGTTTGCAAGCACAATGTGATATATGTTGTCATATGTCTAAACCATTATATTATGATAGGCATATGACTCGTCTATATATAAATCAGTTACAGGGCTTCAACTCGCGTCACTGGTCCACGCCAGCTGTACATTGAAGTACAAAGTAATTTAGTAATATATAATTGTGTGAATGTGTGTATGCCTGTGTGTGAGTGTGTGGCCGTTTCCTGTAGATTAAACACAATCGGAGGGCTGCGGGAGACGGAAACGAGAGTGAATGAGAGAGAGAGAGAGAGAGAGAGAGAGAGAGACAGACAGACAGAACGCGAGAGAGAGAGAGAGAATGAACAAATAAACAGCTCAGACCAGAAACAAACAGACGTAATAACATGTGTGGTTGTTGTTCTGTACGATTAAGCAGTGGTACACGTATTTGTCAACTTTAGACATTGCTCCTTCGGGTTATATCCGAGCGCAGCGGGGATGCAACAACCTTCATCACATTAGCCTAAGCTGTTAAGCAGCAACAAAAAGCATAAAATATGAACACATCAATCAAAGACTTGAATTGTAAATCTGTTTGCGACACGTGTGTGTACCACGGCATCGCATATTTTGTGTTGGGTGTTTCGTGCTTGTATGAGATCAGTCTGACTTCCAAGCCCTATATTTTGTATTCTTTAGACCGTTTTACAAACCTAGTCGGAAAGGCTGCGAACTTTCATTTGTCGTGAGGTATTTTGACCTTCAGAACTTAAAAAGGGACCTGTAGAAACGGATGTAGAAGAAAAAACACACATACACACACACACACGCTCCACTGAATGGTTGTAAGAAAGTTATCGTAGCCTGAAGCAGATAATGTTCACGTCAGTATTGGCTGCATTTCAAAAATAAAAATGGGGCAAAAACGAGAATAATAATCTCGTGAGCATTGCATTGACGTGATAGGACGACTGGCGCAATCTGGTATTTCGTGAGCTATGCTAGCAGGAGACTTGTGCTTCTAGCAAGTCAACCAAACCGAATGGGTCACCGATTGGGAGACCAGAATAAATGTGCTCGCTGGTCAACCAAGTTCCAGGGTTTGGTTTCGATCAAAATCCGGAACAAACAGAATATTGCAGAAACTACAACGAAAGCTGAAATCTATTGGTTAACTAAAAAATCAAACAGGACACAGCAGCTTGTGAAGTCAAGATATCAGCATGTCCATTGTGTTCAATTTCCTATCCTGAAATTTGTTCAAATTTTTTCCGCAAGTCCCAAGATATCAGTTTTGTAATTCTTCATTTGCGATGCCACTTGTGCAAGCGTCCCTTGTGCGTATATTGCACATGCGTCCCATCTACCGAATCTGGATATTGTCACAACAGGAAATAGGTAATCAAGCCAGCGATGCAAAATCCTGCATCGGGTTATACTTTTACTTAACTTGTTTATACTGGTTTAGAAGGCTCTACAGAAACTGTATTCAACCAGTTTTTTCCATCGATACTAAAAATAACTGTGGGCATCAAATCTATTTTTGAATGCATTAACTCCACCCCATCCTGTAGAAATGCACTCCAAGCATTCACCACTCTCTGACTAAAAAAACATTTCCTAATATCTGATCTAGACCTGTCTTTAAACAATTTGAAGCTGTGCTCTCTTGTTCTTGTTGCCGGTTGTACTTTGAAAAACTTAATATAGTCTAATTTATTAATTTATAAACTTGTCATAAGTCACCTTGAATTCTAATCTGTTCTAGACTGTAGACCAGTTTTAGCCCTCTTGACAGAGAACCTTCTTAATATTTGGATGGTTGAGTTGTATTATTCTATTTCAACGACTTGTCAGTATTTGTGTAAGGTTTTGTAGCTTAAAGTTTCTACAGGATGAACTTGTTCGCTCATGTTCAGCCCTCCTAAGTTGCCTCTTACAACTCACCTGTCAAGTTGCAGTGTTAATATTTAATATTCTGTGCTCTTTTCGGGTTCTGACATCACTCAATATATATATATATATATATATATATATATATATAGTTTTGATGCATGCATAATTTGTGTCATAGACTACTCATATTATATACCCACTATTGTCTCTAATCTATAAATCACAATTATAGATCTATTTTTAACATTAGACTATAGAAGTCCCTTTTCTGTTGTTCTCTATATTTAACTAAGAATTCAAACACATTTCCCGCTGCTTATCTTGTATTCCCTATATAGAAAAGCAGTGCTGTGTAAATAAACTACGCGCTTGAATTCAGACAATGAGATTACAGTTTCCTGTTATTTCCGCAAAGTCCCACCTGGCCTAGGTAAAATTTGGTAGCGTCTGTATTTCGCAAGGTCACATTCACCGAGTTTGAATTTTGTATCGTGCCCTCCTTCAGTCAAGACGGATTATACGTGCAACGAATACTTCGGCCTGATTTAACTACACAACATGTAGACACACTTCTAACAAACCATCCGCTCAGTGGTAAATAAATAAAGTCCCATAGCAGAAATTGTCGTCAGAGATAAAGTGTTCGAGACTTAATTGAACTAAGCCTCTGCTTGTGCGAGGTGGAAGAGGTAGTCCGATTCATCTCTATCTTTCTTTGCCTAACCGTAGGGATGGTACACATACAAATGAATCCTCTGTACAGATGGATCGACTGAAACGTGCCGTTAGCAGAAGTTGAATTCGGTACCTTTGCCTGAAAAGCAAGAGCTCTACCACTACACTAATCAAACCACAGCGTGGTCCAAGGCAATAAGAATGTTAAGAGACAAGAAACTTAAAAGTTGTTGAAAATAGTTAGCGACCGCCAACATAAGTGGCTGTGGTGTGCTAAGTTGGGAGATTTCCTTAAAGCGCCTTCTTTGATGTAAGGGGGGGCGGAGGGGGGGGGGGGGGCTGAATTTCTGTTACCTGTACAGACATCAAATCTGCAGAGTGACTACAACTTTGCTGTCTTTTCTGTTTCGCAGATGTGTTCAGTTTTTTGCAACTGCTGCGTTGCCAGTCGTTTCCCAAGCAAATCAAAAGTTTTGGCATTTTCTGTAAATCAAATGAACGACTTTTGTATGGTTGGGACTACCAACTTCAAGATGTGAAAAAACGGAAGCTTTAAGGGGAAAAATCGGCAACATTGATGAACATCACCAAGGCTCAGGAGTTGTGAATAGACATGACCTCTTAAGTCACTCTGCGAGCTACTTGTTGTCAATATTTATCAAAGTTACTTAGCCCTATAAATCCTTTCGGTAAACCTCTGCAATGGAATTAAACAACAACTTATTCTGCTGTTAATGCGTACTTGTGGAAATAGTACCCTTCCTACCCCACAGTTACTAATTGAAGAGCTTTAACCCGCTGGATCTTAAATATTTGGAGTCTAGGGAGCGCGTCAGTCGCATCATCATTTGTTAAAGTATCCTCAGCAACGGCTCAACGGATACCAGTTTAGGACCCACTGATTTAACTAACATGTTTTTTTAAATAAAGATAACACACGTCCTGAGATGCTCCTATGATCTTTAACGTTACGTAAAGAAGAGGGAACATCTTGTACCTATTACGTCTCTGCATTTATTTACGTGTGTGTATTTTCATTTCTTCATTCCTCCACACTGTTTACTTCTTGCCTTGTATTGTGTTTTTTAAGATCAAAATTCTTTTGGAGATCATTAGCAATTGTGTTTTTAAAATACAGCGATTCCGTTTCTACGTCATTCACTTTTTCTGGTATGTTTTGGAATGATCTATCAATCTCGCTGCATACACGCAATAGAGGAATAATTATATTATCAGTGTTTGGGATAATATTTAATAGGACCATATTAGATTGATTACAAGAAGTCACACAGACAGCTAAGAGAAGAACATACATGCATACACGTAATAGAATAATAATTATATTACCAGTGTTTGAAATAATATTTAATAGGACTATACTAGAGGGATTACAAGAAGTCACACAAACAGCTAAGAGAAGAACAGAAACTCAAAACTGTTTCAGCTCACTGTAGAGCTGAGGTTTTGAAAATATACACTTCAAGTGTCATCAAATGTTGACCTGTCCATATCAGTTAACGATTTTATGGCTCAAAAGTTCTACAGGGTGGGGTAGCCAGCCCCCGTTACAATCTTCATTATTCACCTCCCTCTTTCAAAACACTTGACAGATAACAGTGTTAATATTCTTTGCTTCCCTTTCGGACCACGCTAACACTTTCGCTTTCGACAAAGTAAGTCATGTGCAGACCAGATTTCACTACTGAGAATAATAATTTAGCAAAGTGTGGAATGGAACATCATTCTTTGTCAGATTAATGGACTATAAAAAACAAATGGCAGATTAGATAAAGAAAATCACTCAGAAAGTTGTCCAGACGTGATGGAATGCCCCCCGAAGTTCACTAACGTTAATAAGAAAAGGAAGAAATGAAATGTGGAGTTTTACATGGCAGTCGGCTTTCTGTGCCATTTGGTATGCTACATGGATGTCTCTTACACAATATCTCTTTCTGTTGGTTATTGACTGTATCAAGATAACAGCAGTGACCAACAACAATGGAACTCCATGGAATTTAACAAAACAACTTGATGCTGTCCCCTATCTGCAAGGAAAGTAAGTGTACACGACGAGAGGCTACATCAAAATTGGATCTGGGAATACACAGAGACAAAAACAAAGATGATGAAAATGAATAGTACTAACGACAATGAGATTGTGTTTGGGGGACACACTCCTACAATATGTGGAATCATTTATATACCTTGGTAGTAATATGCAAGGGGATGTATGCAAGCGGGAAAGGAATTATGCAAGCCGGATAGGAATTATGCAAGCCGGATAGGAATTATGCAAGCCGGATAGGAATTATGCAAGCCGGAAAGGAATTATGCAAGCCGGATAGGAATTATGCAAGCCGGATAGGAATTATGCAAGCCGGATAGGAATTATGCAAGCCGGATAGGAATTATGCAAGCCGGATAGGAATTATGCAGGCATCGATTTGGAATCATGGGAAAAGGACGCCATGGATCGTGTTACATGGAGGGGCAGCATTAAGCAGGGAATACAGACAAAGGAGATACTGATTGCTGATAGGCTAAAGACTCAGGAATTTGAGAAGACACGGCACACCATGCGATGCCGCAAACGGTCCTGACTTTCCTTGCACACACTGTGGAAGACGTGTCTCTGCCCGGATTGGTCTTACGAGTCACATTCGTTACCGTCATGGACTGTAGATGCATACCTTTTTTTTCAAACCCCAATTAATATCGTCTGACAAGACGGAAAGAGCTACTGTTAATATGAATAAAGGTTGTTGTTGTATTTCGAATGCCTATAGTAAATATGTTTATTTTTTTGTGCGCCCCAAAAATGACGTTAATTAGTGTCGGTTTGCTGTAGCTTCCCTCAATCATAAGCGTGCTGATGAAGGTAGACCGGGGTCTTCCAGGCGGTTGTACTATGCTTGGCTTCATCTGCGTGTCGCACACTACTATGTGGGTCTCGTCGACCCCTCACTTCGTTGGCGAGGTTGCCATGAAAACAGCCCGTTTCCAGAGAGAACGTCGTGGAAGTCGAGGTGAGGGTCTTGGCTAGTATATTTTGTCTGACCCTAACATGTTTGATCAGTATGTTTTTTCCTGACCAGACGTAAAAAGTAAAAGTACAGAGAAATATATCAAAATAAGAACACAAAATGCAAGAGAAGATTTCATTGTACTGGTGAACCTGTGGAAATAAAATGAAAAGTTAAGCACAAAAATATATGTCTTTAACTCCAATTATATTGTATGGCCCCGAAACATGGAAAACAACAGTGGTGACAACGAAAAACATATACATGTTCATATAAGAGAATATGTGCAGAATAAAGAGATTGAAATGGTAAGATAAGATCACATATGGAACTATTGAAAAGGCTCGATGAAATAAAAAATTTAAAAAAAACTTTAAGCGGGGGCTCGACTTCAGTGCCTCGGGTTTTTCCCCCCATTTTAGCTCGTCCTCTCTCGGCAGATGGGTACCCCACCTGTCTGGGTACCACATCTGTCGAGAGCATCGCACAAAGCACGAACTCCGTAGCTCCAGCGATGAACCCAGGGATCTCCGGAAAAAATTGACATCATGGACAGACCGTCACAGTTCGAAATCGAACCCCGACCGTCTGAACACGAGACAAACAGCTTGACCACTTCTCCACAGAGAAATAGCTCTTGACTATGGTATGGAGATAAACACTGGAAAGACAAAACAACAACACACAGGGATTCAACAGTAGAATAAAAGCTAATGGCCAGGAACTCAAAGTGTCTGACCGTTTTAAACATCTGGGTTCGATTGTCAGTGATGAAGGATCAAAATGTGAGGTGTTGGCAAGAATAGCACAAACAATAGCGGCGCTTGCACGACTTAACACAATCTGGCAATATAAATGGTTAGCACTATGCACGAAAATCAATGTAATGCGTATACTGGTCCTGTCAATATTTCTCTATGCTTGCGAGACATGTCAATTTACAGCTGACCTTCAGCGAAGGATGCATGCCTTAGAAATGAGATGTTTCCGAAGACTTTTAAGCGTCACGTACAAAGATCAAGTTACAAATTAGGAAATACGAGATATAATTACAACAGCAATAGGGCCTTTTAAAGACCTCTTGGCAACTGTCAAAAGAAGGAAACTCGCTTGGTACGGTCACATATCGAGATAAAATGGTCTTGCAAATACGATCCTGCACGGAAAGGAGCACAGCAAACGATGAAGAGGCCGTCCCAAAAAGAGGTGGGAGGACAACATAAAAGAATGGGCCAATCTCCGACCGGAAGAGGCCCAGACAGCGGCCGCTGACAGATAAGGGTGACTTAGGGTGGTGAGAATATCTTCATGTGTGCCCCAACGACCACTCTGGTTACCGGATGACCTGACTTGATCTGAGTACGCTAAACAGAGTAGCAAATGTAGACTTTGAGGCCCACAACAGAATTGACAGGGATGCTTTTGGAAGAATGTGACCAATCAGTTGGGACTGACAAGAAATCAGTGTTGCCACCAAGATAAAAGTTTATCTTGTTTTTGTGCTAATCAATTTTCTCTACGAATACAAAACATTGACATCCAATAGTAGACATGTTAGGAAATTAAACATTCTCTAAGTAAGCTGTCTCCACCAGCTGCTCAGGATCAGGTGGCAGGATAGAGTTTCCAACTATGTAGTCCTCAGCAGGGCGTATAGATATGCGCTGGTGCAGAGAGCCTAGATAAGATAAACTAGGCATGTTGTTCGCATGCCCGATGAGAGTCCCCCCCCCCCTCCTTAAGAATTTTTGCACGATGAGCTTAGGACAGGCAAGCGCTCGTCTAGGGGACAGGAGGACCGATTCAAAGACTCTTTTACAGCTTCTTTAAACAGTTTCTCTATTGATGTCAAATTTCTGGATCTGCTTGCTCCAAACCGCTCTCTGCCATCACACACGTTGCTCACATCAGTGAGGGGAGAGGCATTGCTGCAAGCTGCAAGAAAGGAATTAATAAACATTACTCAATTACTAACCCTACCCACGGTTTGCATTTCACGGTTTGTCGCTCTAAGATGGGTCTGTGCAGTCAATTGCTGTCATATCTGAAGATACATGTCTGATGCTGACGTCGCCTTCGGCAGCGATGGACAGAGTGTTTCCGGACTAGTATATTAAACAAAAATTGATGATATAATGCCATACAACATGGATATCAAAACAGGAGTCTCCATCATAACATCACAAGAGTTTCAAAGAGTCCCATGCCTATTTATGTAGTTATTTCCACCGAGTCTTCTGCCCATGTACTCTTAGCTCCAACTCACGTCCAAAAAAGTGAGTCTTGAAAGTGACAATAGGTTGTACTGAAAATGACGAAGATTCAATATCGGTGAATAGTAGTTAGCGGGCTGAGTCACACAAGCTTGGACAATCGACAGGGTGGACACACGCCAATGGAAGCACTACAGCACGGCACTGCACAAACAAACACACACACACTCACGCATTTACCATCACATTCACGAACACATACTCACTCACACACACATTCACACACACACTCTCTCACACACACACATCTATACAATGGCTACTTCGTCCTTAAGATTATGTATAAAGACAAAATCCTACCCTCGCCAAAAAAGAAAGGTACACATTTTAACGAAGAACAGTTTGAAAGAGGAGAGACCCCGATTCTGTGGTGAGTACATCAAGTGTGTAATCCCTACCAGGAAGGCAGGCTGATTTTGTGTTGTTATTGTTGACTTGACTTCCTGTCAGTTTTAACGTGTTCCTAATGTCCCTGATCATTCTAGATCCCAGAACACTATAATGGCCGGCCAGAAATCAACATCTGAATGGGAGAAGCTATTCAAATCGGCAGATAAGGATAACAGTGGGGCATTAGATGTGTTGGAGCTAAGAAACCTCCTAAGAAAAGGGAACAGCCAAATGACTGACTCGCAGATTGCTGTAAGCATCCTTATTATTCTTTATGATTTATTAATAAAATAGTTGTAAAAACTGACGCTATATTAATTTGGTCTTACCATCGTGCCTAAAAAAAAATAATTTTCCATTTGCTTTTCTAACTGTTTCTTCATCCGACTCACCCCTCCCTCCAACACGTTACACGTCTCATCTGATTGTTTTCTTGTATTTGACATATTCTCCATTTTATTCCACAATATATTTCTATTTATCTAGTTCAATTAATATAACGTTCCATGTCATTTTAATCTTCTCCGCTTCAAACTCGTTATTCATACGTGTATTTTTGCCGTTATTTTGTTTTATTTTTCAATCTTATATTTTGTCTACTAATCTCTTAAATTGTTCATATTATTAGCATTTGCGGTTAATTTTAATCATTGTATAAACCCTCGCCTTTTTAAAACACGCATCCAATGGTGGCTCTATTCGTCACAAGGAACGAAATGAGACCAAGTATGCAGCAGTGAATGAGCCAGCGACTCATAACTGACGGTATTGGAAACAGTCTGCGCTTGTGTAGTTTGTCTAAGAAAATCTGGATCGAATAAGTAATGCAAACCCCGTCCCAAAAATGGTGTGCTGAAACAGGATATGATTGGCTGAAAGGGGCAGATATTGCAGCCAGGGGTCGGCACACAATGACTCGAAGACCAAATTCGGATCTCCACTTTTTCTTGTGCGGCCCGCGAGATAAGAATAGATTTTATATTTTCAAATTCTTAAAAATCTAAAAGCACGCCGAGTGTTGAAGGACATTGAAATCAACAGGTATAGCTAATTAAATAACAAAGCAATTGATTTGGAGGTGTTTTTCTTTGCTCTTGATGAATCGACATACGTTACTGATACTGCTCAGTTGCTGCTGTTTATTTGCGGAGTCAATACTGAGTTTAAAGTGACTGAAGAGTTTGCTTTTATGAATAATCTGCATGGACCTACTACAGAAGAAAATATTGTAAAGTTAGTTGAGAAAACGTTAACAAAGTACAATCTGAAGTGGAAGAAGCTGAAATGTGCCACAATTGAAGCTGGTAAAATAATATGTGTGGAACAAAGAAATGCTTAGTTGAAAACATTTACAAGGCTTGTAAAAATGGTGTTCAAAGCCTTTTGTTATTCATTGTATTATTCACTAGTAGGTACTTTGTGTGAAATGTCTTTATCTATGATATGTTCTTGAACCAGTTGTGTCAACGGTGAACTTCATTCGTTCTACATTCGTCAGTTCTGTGATTTGTTGTCAGAAATGGAAGCTGAATAACCTGTCTTGCTCTACCATACAGCAACTTGATGGCTCAGCAGTGACAAAGTTTAACTGACATTTTTCCAACTGAGTGGGGAGACTTACATTTTTCTCATCGAGAAAAACTGCCATTTACCACTATTATCGAACACTGAATGATTTGAAAATTAACTATAACTGCAGATATAATAGGATATCACAAGTTATTCAAAGTAAACCTACAAGACAAAACGTTGCTCATATATGAAATGTAAACTGCGTTAAAGTCGTTTTGAGGACAACTGGTGTTGATTGAGTCCCAAATCCTGTCAAGCTGTTTTGTACATTTGCCATATACTGTCAACAATTAAAAGAAGTGAAATCTCTATTCTCGCACACATTTGCATCGGATATATTTTCTGAGCTCAAATTACAGTTCCATCAGCGTTTTTCGGATCTTGATGCAAGGGCAGAAGGCATTTCCATATTAAACAGACTCATTTGACTGAACAATTGAGAAGTTTCCACCTAACCTTCAATTAAAAGTAATTAATCTGCAGTGTTATGCCATACTGAAAGACAAATTTCAAGAGAAGAATCTAACACAATTCTATAAATGTCTTTCAAGCGATAAATATGGTCAATTAAGATCATATGCTCAAGGATTTGGTATTTGGCAGAACCTGTCTGTGTGGAAAAAAAACATTTTCAGAGTTGAAATACGTAACATCTCAATACAGATCAGAATTAGCAACGGAACATTTGCAATCAATTTTGATGATAGGGAGTTCGAACTTCAAACCTCAATTTGATGAAATGTTATCACAATTAAAGCAATTTCATTCTTCTCATCTGATGAGTAAAGACAATTGTAGTCTACTTATTAGTATTATTACGTAACATTTTGTTCACTAAAGTTTCTTTACACAATTGTTTTCCTGTTATTTAAGTAACATAAATATTCTTGAGTTTGCCTGTATTTGACCCTTGAAAAAATGTTTGCCAAACCCTGCTGTGAACTATGACACAATGTCACAAACATCCGTGTCAGTTCGAACACAAGACAGAGAAAGAAAGACCAAGGAGCGAAAAGAACAAGCTTGCCTGAATGATTCATGTGTTGTACTGCTAATTCCAATATTTTATATCTATACATTTCTTTCCAATTTTTTGGTTTATTTATGTTGAATTTCTTCGATTTTGTTATACTTTTTTGCGTTAATCAAATTGCTCAGTTTAATCTGTTCAAACTGTTTATATTGTCTTTCTCTTTTGTGAATTGTTAAACATATATATTTGCTTTTTAAATAATTACAGGATGCATTTATCTTCTTTGATGGACCAACAGGAGATAGACGGATAAACCTGGAGGAGTTTATTAAAGGTCTCACTGCTCTAGAGGATTTGTAAGTTTAACAAGACATTTTAATCTTTAATAAGCATTTATAAATATAAAATTAGAATTGCTAGTAACAAAAACTGAAAATATAATCAGATAAAATAATTAGGAAAATAATAAGATCATAAATGTGTTTGACCTATGAAATCTTCTAAGCACAGAAAACAGCTACATATGTGTAGTTTCCTGCTAGTGTCAGGTCATTGCAGATGTCTTAAATACGAGAAGTTCCTTTCAACCTCGGTAATTACATGCAAGTAGCATAGAAGAAAATGTTAAATATAGCTGTTATATTAGTAGGGGGAATGGAAGAAAAATATACAAGATAAACGATAGATGGATGTACAGAAACAAAAAAAATGTTGTTTGCGAATGCCTACAATGAGTAGATTGGTCAATTGTGCGCCCTGAAAAAGACGTTAATTGGCGATTTGCAGTAGCTTTTCTCACATCCCGAGCGTGCTGATGAAGGTAAACCGGAGTCTTCCAGGCAGTTTTGCTATGCTTTGCTTCATCTGCGTGTCACTCACTCCTACGGGGATCACGTCGTTCCCTCACTTCGTTAGCCAGGCTGCCATGAAAACAACATGTTTCCAGGGAGGGTTACTATGAAGCCGAGGTGAGGGTCTTGGCCAGTATGTATTGTCTGACCCTGACTAACGTGTCTGATCAGTTTATTTTGCCTGATCAGACGTTAGTCTTCCTCCCCACAAATAATGTAGACTATTTGAATCAAAAGATGGTGTTCAAAAAAATAATCAAGAGTTAACTGAAAAGTATTGCCATCATGAGGTACAACGATAACTCCAGTATATTATATTAAGCAAGTCAAAGTATTCATAACTGTCTTTTAGATCAGCACAAGTGTTTGGTAGGGATATGCATTATAATCTTTAATGTCCAACCTATCTGTGGTTATGGAAGCATCAAAGATAAACATAGAATCACACAGCTTAAATAATTGATGCCTATTACCAGTTGAACAGAAGAGAGCAGGTCGTGGTCTTCAGACTTCGCACTGGCCACAATAGACTGAGGTACCACCTATTCAACAAATTGAAGATAGGTGGCACCGACGAATGCCCGTGTGGTACCGGGAAAATGACCGCTGAGCATTTGCTGCAAAACTGCCCGACATACGAGGATCAGAGAGAGCAGATGTGGCCATCACCAGTGGCAACACTAGACAAGCTCTATGGCAGTGTCGACAGCCTCAGGATGACCGCTGCTTTTTTCGAAAAAATAATGGTTACTGTCTGACTGCGTACGAAGAAGAAGAAGAAGAAGAAGAAGAAGAAATGGTTGATCACTGTTTATGCAAAAAATCAGATCATATCAGATTCATATAAAGTTTAAGATCACAAACCAATATGCGTAATGTTCCATGCAAACAACAGAACATATCGATTAATGCATGTAAAATGGAAGTAGTGAAGGGATTAAACGTGTAGGACAATTCAGCATTCATATATTTAAAATAAGAGCCTGAAATGTATTTTTACAAAGTGCAGAAGAAAGGTCAGAAAATTAGAATCATGATATCGATGGGCTAATCCAGTGGCTTACCAAATGGATACACCGCTGAGTCATTCATATATCTAAATAAAACGTGACAGCTGATAAAGAACTAAAGTCATACCAAATAGAACGTGACAGCTGATAAAGAGCTAAATTCATACCAAATCACTGCTATCAATGTTGACTAAACTAAAAGTGGGACAGAAAGATGGTACAAACAGGCAAACAGATTTCTCAGAAGATTGCTAATGTCACCTGAACAGATTGACTACACATACAAAAGTTGAACAGAATCCAGCATTAAATTAAAAAAAACTACATTCATATCACATAAAATGTCTGGGCTCCCGATTAGAACGAAACTTCCCATCAACTACAAGAAGCAGTTAGAAAGCACCTTTACTATTGTGTGCTATCGAAAAATGCTATATTAAGATCATTTGTTGACTCGTCCTCGTACATCTGCATGAGCGCAGAAGGAGAAGACAGACTGAAGATGAGGACGAAGATGCAGCACAATGAATCAACTGACAAACAGCCAGCGAATCATAGCTGGCTAATCAAGGTCAGCGAACCATAGTGGACCAAGACCCTATTCCGCCTCCCAGTGGAGACCCTGGAACAGACTGCACTAGTGTAGTCTAAGAGATTAAGGATCGTATAGGGAAGGCAAACCTGGTCCCAATAATTTCGTGCTGAAATTGGGCGTGTCGAACCGAAAGGCGCAGATATTGCAACCTCTCTGTAAACTGCGACACAACGTCACAAACGTCCTTATCATGATGAATGCCGAAAAAGAAGACGAAAAAAGAAGTAGAAAAAAAACTGACTTCAGAAAGGTTAAAACGAACATGTTTAGTTGGTATAACCCAAACCACCACGGGCAGTTAGTCCGGTCAGGTATAACATACTGAACAGGATGTCGCGTCAGGGTCAGGTATAACATACTGAACAGGACGTCGCGTCAGGGTCAGGAATAACATACTGAACAGGACGTCGCGTCAGCGTCAGGTATGAACATACAACAGGACGTCGCGTCAGGGTCAGATATGAACATACTGAACAGGACGTCGCGTCAGGGTCAGATGAAATATGCTGACATTGACCACACCTCTTTACAATGTAGCATTCCCAGGCACAAGCTGTTTTCAAGGCAATCTGGCTGAAGAGATGTGAATTGACGTTATAGCAGTAGTAGTAAGCATCAAGCAGATGAAGCCAGGTATAGCAAAACCGTCTGGAGGACTACGGTCCACCTTCATCAGCACTCTCGGGATGGGAAAGACTACCACAACCCGCACGTACTCCCGTTTAAGGGGGCACAAAATAGTAAACGTACTCCTCTTGGACATTAACCAACAGCAGCAACAATAGCAACAACAACAACAAAACCACAAAGAAATATGTCTTACATCAGTTTTGGAATCACATCTATCTGAAGAATCTAGACAGTATTTTCATTGTCACAAAATAGTGCAAGTACTGCAACCAGTAATGGATATTGTTGGAGCCGACTAAGTAAGGTTGGGCATGTGACGAGCTACCTCATTCCGTAGAAATGATGTTGTTCTATTCTGAATAATCGATTTTACTGCACTCTGGACGTACCCAAAAGTGCTCAGTATCTCTCAGTAAATGGCGAAGGGTGTGGATACTAATGGTTCCCATGACTGGGTGACCGTTAACAGATCTGCTCCGTTTTTACATGCAACCCACATCACTTTAACCTCGTTTGATTTCACAACTGTGCAATATGTGAATTGCTGATTCATCTATCGAGGGATGCATTTAAGAATAAACTGGATGCGCATAGCTTTTAGAGCAAGGTGATGCAAATGTAACTGGTTGTATACAGACTCTGCAGGGTCTTCTAAACCAGTATAAAGACGTTAAGTTATCATCATCTAGCATGTCCCTTGCAGACCGTCGCTCCCATCACAGTCCGTCTGAAAGAAACTCAATCTCTTTTTTGCCAAATCTCCAGCCTGTTACAGAGTCATGTCCAAGCATTCCTTGGTGCCCTAGCCTTCTTAGTCTGCCTCTGCCTCTCTTGCCTGACGCCATACTATCCATTACCGTTCTCTCAAGACCGTTGTGTCTTTTGATGGGGCCGAAGTATTTAAGTTATCTGTTCATTATGAAATTTATGAACCAGTTCTCCTCTTTGCTCATGTCTTGTAATATGTCTGCATACTACTTATTTTCGGTCCATGGTATTCTTGGAACCTTTCTATAACATTTCTTCTCGAAGGACTCGATTATCTTCCTTGACGTTTGAATAGCTGTCCATGTTTCGCAGACATATGCTGGCACGAGAGGGAATACTTGTTCTAAAAATTGTTCCTTTTGTTGTTATTCTCCCATAGTTTCCTCAGCTTGTGAAGCCTCTGATATTCTATCATAGTTTCCTCAGGTTTGTGTAGCCTCTGATATTATGGCATAGTTTTCTCAGGTTGTGTAGCCTCTGATATTCTGTCATAGTTTCCTCAGGTTGTGTAGCCTCTGATATTCTGTCATAGTTTCCTCAGGTTGTGTAGCCTCTGATATTATGTCATAGTTTCCTCAGGTTGTGTAGCCTCTGATATTCTCCCATAATTTCTTCAGCTTGTGTAGCCTCTGATATTCTCCCATAATTTTCTGAGCTTGTGTAGCCTCTGATATTCTACCATAGTTTCCTCAGGTTGTGTAGCCTCTAATGTTCTCCCATAGTTTCCTCAGGTTATGTTGCCTCTGTTATTCTGCCATAGTTACACCAGCTTGTGAAGCCTCTGCATTACCATTGCCCATCTTCTTCTAATTTCCTTTGAGCAGCCGCCATTGTTGTCAGTTCTGGAGTCCACGTACTCGAAGTTCATGACTTGTTCTATTTCCACACCCCCAAACTTGAATTTATGTTGATATCTTGTTTTGTTGGTGGTCATTATAGTTGTTTTGTTGATATTTACAAAAAGGTTTAGATCCTCGTTGCATCTGCTTACTGCTGCAATTAGCTGCTCTAACCCATTTGTACTGCTTGATAGTATCACAGTATTGTCTACGTATCTTAGCTCTGGGATCTTGTATCCGTCAATTGTAAATATTAGCATACCTTTCGATATTCTCATCCTGTGCAACGCTCCTCGTTATGCACTGCATTCTCCATAAATGCTAATAGGTATGGGGATAGGATGCATACCAAACAAATCATACAATAGACTTCACAATAATATAACCCAAACAAATCATACAATAGACTTCACAATAATATAACCCAAACAAATCATACAATAGACTTCACAATAATATAACCCAAACAAATCATACAATAGACTTCACAATAATATAACACAAACAAATCATACAATTGACTTCACAATAATATAACCCAAACAAATCATACAATAGACTTCACAATAATATAACCCAAACAAATCATACAATAGACTTCATAATAATATAACCCAAACAAATCATACAATTGACTTCACAATAATATAACCCAAACAAATCATACAATAGACTTCACAATGTCACTCCCATTCATATATAGTGCCCATGATGGGTGCTTGTGAAGCTGTCAACTCTATCGCTGTCCGCATACTAGAATTATTAGGACAGTAAATCCACATCCTCAGGAGGTCTGAAGCCTCTCCACCTGCTATCCCCTCATGTCTTAGCAAGTTCTTCTGTTCCTTCCAAAGTTAGGATTGGAAGTCCGACACGAGGATTACCTTTGGTAAAGAGATCTCAGATAGCCGTCTCAGAACTGAGATCACTACTTCCATTTATCTTCTCGTACTGGAGGCTGTTGCTTTGTATCCCACACACCTCCCAGCAAAAACTGGACTTCTCACTCAAACAGAGAAGCACCATGCAGTAATTATAAGCTACAAGAAAAATACAAAATAATTTAACACTACATGATTGAAAAGGAGTCAAGAAGTCAAGTCATCTTTGAAATTTGAACGGTTAGTTTTTTTCCTGTTTTTTGGGGGAGGAGGGAAAAAAAAGGGGGGGGGGAGGTTGGGTTCTGCGTGTAACTGAGACACGAATAGGTTCACTGTCACACTGAGAGCACCTCATAGAAGACGGCAAACATTGTTGTCTAACCCTCTAGGAAAGAAGACTTCAAATCATGACACATTTGACCTCACCTTTAACTCAGGTCAAAAGCCTGCTAAGCGTAAATTAACCTTCTAGGCCTTACCTAGAAACAGTACCCCAAATATTTGGTTTTGTTTGCTTATCTGTTCTCATTCGCCTTGTTTCATATAGCGGACAAAACATAAATAGGTAATGGCTCAGTAATGGCTCACCACAACAGAAACAAAAAACGAAACACACGTTACAGCTTCGTGGTCTTCGTCAGGGCAAAAAAATAACAAACGAAAACAACTAACAAATCACAACACAAGCCAAGACATGATGTAATTGGAACTGTACTAACTGTATCGTCATACATGACGACTTGGTTTTTGTTGTGTGTAAGTTTTCGTTTTTTGTTTGGTCTTGACGAAGACCTGGTGATCATAACATTGGATTCAATTTGTTCTTACCCTTGTTGGGTCACTGAGTCATTATCTCCCTCTTGTCATTCTTGCACCATGTGAAGTCTCAGAGTCAATGAACGCAATCGGTTTACCAGCAACGATCGACTTGTTCTTCATTTGTCGGTGACGTTGGTGAACTTGTTGCGGCTTGTATCAGTATTAGCGCACGTCATCACAACTTGACTGGACTACCTCGGCATCCCGAGTCGTTTGCAAGGGTCTATGTATATGAGAAGGACGAGAATAGCACCACTGACCCAGGGAGAACATGTCGTAATAGGCAACTAACCGAGTGACATGGCATAACACCGGTCATGGTTAGGTGGTTTGTTAAGAGCATAGATGGCACCTAACAGGCTGCGGGTCTACTTTGCTCTAGTGTTTGAGTCTATTAAGATAGACTCGCACATCAGTTAACCACCCTCCATTGTGGAGTAATAAGCTGCTCGAGCCTAACCCGCTAAGCAGGAAATCCTGCTCCTGGCTACATCTAGTTCACATCAGAGATGGGACCTGCACACGGACTTATGCTCCTGTAAAAGTGCAGGTCGACTAAGACTAAGATTAAGACCTCGGCTACCTTATGTGACTACAAACACACCCTATTAATCATAGTGCCTTTATCACTATGTGGGTAAATTTGATTCTCAATATGTGACAACCCATTGTGAATATCTGGAACATTATTTCGGTGCCATTCGTTGTGAGCATAGAGAATTGGTCCTGGTCATGCTACTTTCCCAACCTATTAGATGTCACACCTCCGCTGTTTTGTGGGATACCTGTTTACAGGAAAGGCTTCGAGAGTAAACCCTGAGGAAAAATCTGCATCATGTGCTATTGCCAGTTGTCTTGATAATGTCTTGCCACTGGCCAAAGATAGCTCAGAACAAGACAGTGAGGTTGACTTATTGCCCAGTCCTTTCCTCCCTTTAATCCTAATCACCACGCAAGTCACGCATTTCAGCGGACAGAGCAAAAGGAAAGGTTGTCCACACGGCTGAACAAAAAGAGTGGTCTTAACCACACGTGATGAACAAACATCATCTCTCCCTCCCTCTCCCCTGCCTTCTCACTCCCTCGCTGTCTCTCTCTCTCTATATATATGTATATGGTTATTGACCTGACGTATCGCCGCAGCTTCCATTTATTTATTTATATATTGGAGTACGTTGTACTGTGTTTTGTGCCCAACTAACCAGTGCTTCCAACTTCAGCACGAATATGCAATGGATTTACTTCAAATAAATGTACCAATGTTGCTGTTTTCTGAATTTGAACACAAACAAGTTTCGGGATTATATTACGCCACTCGGCCTCCTTCCCAAACCAACAAAAACCCGCTTAATGCGAATACCGTTAATCCTGATCTGTTTATTGTGTATTCATTTGCTATTTGCAGCATCCGGAAGCTGGCTGTCCTTTTTAAGAAGTTTGATGCTGATAACAGCGGCTTTTTGGATAAAAACGAGTTGAAGAAAGTATTAGGTTCGTGTGGCCACAAGTTCACAGAGGCTGAGGTGAATGATATCTTGAGACAAGCAGACAAGAGTGGAGATGGACAAATTTCTTTTGAGGAATTCATGAATGCTTGCACATAGGTTTCATAATGTTTACTCTGTAGAACTAATTGGAAACATGAAAAACTGTGTCTGTATTCTGCATTATTTACTTTGGTGATTTTATTTACTTGAAGCTTATCAATGTTATATGTTGCCCCTTTGTATTGGTTTGTAATCTATATATGTATGTTGAAGAACTATCATTACAAATATAAAGAATATATATATATATATATATGTATATATATATATATATATATATATATATAACATAAATATATATAACATAAATAACATAATATGTATCGCATCAGTTATTATATGCGATCCGTTTCTGACTATGGTTTTAGCCAATCTAAACCACTAAGTAAGTGTTCCGATTATATGTATGTTAGTTTGACAGTTGATTTCTTTCGGTACCCATTTACAGCTGGTTTGATTGAGAGAAGCGATCAATCCATTAAACAAAAATCCACGGCATGCCTGGTCACAGAAATTCGAGTGTGATGGGATTTGAACCTTTGTACGTTAGGTTTGTAAGCCAAGCTCACATTGCCTTGTCCACACGCTCCTCCTATTGGAAATGTACCCATGTTCTAGACAAGCTATCGCACGGCCCAGTCTAACCAATTGTAAATGGGTACCTGGCAGAGAGGAAGGGAACTGGTCACCCCCACTTCATAAAAAGCTAACACCTAGTATAATGAAGGGTCTAACGCTTCATCAACGACAGCAGTGTGCTATGTGACTACATTTTCCTGTTCTTACATCTTATAAAGTATATGGCCCTAGCTGTAGCAGGTTCCAGCCACAGCTGGCCCCAAGCACAACTAACCCTCACCACAGCTGACCCCTATAACAGCTGACCCGAACCGCAACTAGTCCTAACCGTAGCTAGCCCCTACTGCAATTAACCCTCGCTGCAGCTGACAACCACAGCTGACCCCAACCGTAGCTGATCCCAACTGCAGCGGGCCCCAAATGAAACTGACTCTCATTGCAGCTGACCACAACCACAGCTGACCCCAATCGCAGTTGGTCCTGACCGCAGCTGATCCTAACCGCATCTGACCCCCACCGCAGCTGACCCCAACTACAGCTGACCCTTTCCTGAACCTAGCATCAAAACACCTTGTGTAATCAGTCCGTAATAATTTCATTAGCAATTCGTTTTCTATTACGAAGTTACACAACCGTCTTAAGCCATTTCCTTCGACTAGCTTGGAAGGCTGTAATAGTCCTATCCTTTACTCCTACTGTACAAATCGACGAATTTATCGTTAGATAAGTTAAGTACATCATTAAACCATTAAACCCAGGGATTGTGCTCAAATAACATGTTTCCAATATGATTATCTTCAGTTAAACTTGTCATCATCTGTGTAATTTGTTTTGCTTGTACCACTGGCACATCTTTTCTTTCACAAACGTGGTTATAGTACTTCTGATGGATTTTTAAAAAACTGCTTCCAATTACTTCAATCAAATTCTCTCGTTCTAAATCTTTCTCAGCTGTGTTGTGTTCTATCCAACTATCTGTATTATGCATTAACACTTGAAACAAATTCCAAAAACACACACTACCTTTGTTGCCTTTGCTGTTTCTTAGGATTTGTAAGTGAACATTAATGGGTTTTTCATTGATGATTGTAAGAACATGTTAGAGAGAAATGAAAATGAAGTATTTGAGAACCATTAGAGATTGTGTGACAATGCTCATAAATATTTATCCCTACGTATAAATGAAAGATCATTTATTTTGAACTTATAAATCACAAGTATTACTTTGTAAGTTACACCCTGAGCATCTTAATAAATAAATAAATAATTTTCACTTGTTTTTGGTCCAGCAAAAAAATTAACTGATTCCTTACATAGCTTACATCATGTATTGACTAGTCAATTTATTATTGGTTACATAACTCAAGTAAAATAAGGTAATTAACTGGGCCTGTATTTTTGTCCTTGTGTCTGGCAGAGAGTCAACCACCAATAAATTTTACGAACCACAACTTGAAGACTTTTGCTTTTGTTGCTCACTTCTTCGTCGTGTGTGGGGAACTGATACGCAAGACTGGTCTGGCACAATATACTGACCACACTTCTCTCCCGTATAGCGTTCTCTGGAAACATGCTGTTTTCAAGGCTGTCTGGCTGACGAGATGTGAATAGACGTGATAGCCATAGTAGTGAGCGTCATGCAGCTGAAGACAAGCAATTCAACCACCTGAAGCACCCTGGGCAACCTTCATCAGCACGTTCAGGATAGAAGAAAAGCTACTGCAGCGCGGCACGTAAGGCTCTTTTCAGTGCGCACAATAGAGTGAACTCATCTTATGCATTCAACAACTTGGTCGTGTGAATCCCCAGGACCACTTATTTGTGAACACTGAACTCTTTCTTATACAGCCTATAAGCAGTTGATAGCTTTACCTACCTAGACAGTTTCCTCACCAGAGAAACCAATGCCGATTCTGAGGTCAACAACAGGATTGCACATGCAAGATCTGCGTGTGGCGGCAACGAATAAAACCGATCATTGTCGACACCAAAGTAAATCTGTATCGTTTTGCAGTGTTAACCACTCTGATGCATGCATGCGAAACTTGGACAGTGTAAATGACATCTAAATTGCTTCCAGGTTGGTTGCTAATGCCCACAATGGGTTGGTAACGCTTTTGTGCGCCCTGAAAAAAACGGAACTTGTGGCAGAATATATAAATGAGCGCCTCCCCAAGCAGTAGCTATTTGGACAGGCAGACGCTCATAAGTAGAACATATGAAATATTGTAGTGACTTTTAAAAAGTGTCTGTAAAGCTTCAACATTAATGTCACCACTGGGGGATGCTTGCACAGAACTGTTCCAACTGACGCGCTACCATCCCACGAGGTGCTCAGATCAAAGAGCGACATCCCGCCATGACTCAGAGACAGCAAACCACTCGATTCAACAGAAAGAAAGACAACTACACAGCCTACTCCTGACATGTGTGCCCCTAGTACGGAAGAGTCTGCCGTGCCAGGTTGGATTTTACGGTCATATTAGATCATATCTCGCAACTCAAGCATGATGATGTCGCCATCTTTGCTTGCGATGGGCAACTACTATTATTGCTGCTGTAAAAGACAACCTTAAAATTGTTGTGTATGAAGTGGACAACCTCATCCTAAATAACAAAGTACCTGGAAACCACTTCTGCATTCCTCATCATTTCTCGTTTTCGTTCTATGCTTGAAAGGGTGCAGTGATTCTGTTCTTTCCACCTCGTATTCCATTCCAGCCAACCGCCACCGTGGAGCATTCCAATAATTTGGTGCAGACCGTCTTGGAGCAGAAACAGGAAGGGATAATGATGATGATGATGCCCATTATCATGGGGATGATGATTGTGAAAATGACTGTTATGATGAGTATGATGATGATTATGTTGGTTATTAAGTTGATGATGGTTATGATGATAATTCATTTGAAGGTGATTAGGATAATGATTACAACAAGGATTAAGTTTATGACAATTATGATGATGAGGATTACAATGGTGATTAAGTTGATGATGATTATGGTGATGATGATTGGAGGGGATTATGATGATCATTATGATGACAATGAAGACTAGGAAGACAATTTGAGGAGGAGGATGATGATGATGAATACTATGATGTTAACTGTGATGATTATGTGATTGTGTTGATGATGAAGACTATGATGTTGACTGTAATGATGATTTTGATAAGTATGATGACGATTGAGATGATGTTGATGATTATACTACTAATGAGGATTTTATTATGATGACTAAGTTGAGGATAGTTATGATTAAGATTTTGATGTTGACACTTGTGATTATAATGATGATGATGATGATTTTTATGATTAGTAGTAGCCCCATTTCAGCCATGCCTGGCTATAGGTTGATGCGCCTTTGAGTACCAACTCTCTATTAAGTTTTTGATTTTCCTTTCCCTTTCGGTGTTGTCTCTTTACTTCCCTTTGTTGCATGAGCTTATTTTCGCTCAGCCTAAGGTGGCTCTTAGATTCCATCTCCATTTGGATCGGTCTACAGCTATGTCTTTCCAAGATATCAGATCCACATCCAGAGCCTTCATGTCCAGCTTACATGCGTCTTTGAACCGCAACTGTGGTCGGCCAGCTGTTCTTTTACCCCACACCAGCTGTCCATAGAGAATATCTTTGGGGATGCAACCGTCTTCCATGAGACGAACATGACCAAGCCATCGCAGTCTTCGCTGGCAAAGGAGGGTGTACGTACTTGGAAGACCGGTGCGAGAATGCACTTCTACATTTGTCCCCTTGTCTCTCCATGAGATGCCAAAGTTGGAACTCATGCGCCATTGGTGAAAGGTGTTGAGCCTATGATCTTGCTTGGCATATGCTGTCCACATTTTGATGCCATATAAACGCGTACTGACGACACATGTATTGTAGACCATAGCCTTGGTCTTGGCTATAAGTTTGGGTTTTCACAGACACGTGTTGTAAGATGAGAAAATATGGTAGCAGCTCTGCCAATACGATTGCTCAATTCAGCGTCTAGCGAGAGCTTATCACTGATGAGTGACCCCAAGTAAGTGAACTGGTCCACAACAGTTGCCAGTTCATAGTTATTGATAGTGATGGTTGGAGTGGTATCTACGTCTTGTCCCAGTATATTTGTTTTATTCAGGCTTATTGTTATCCCGAAATCTTTGCACGCCTTGGAGAAGCGATCTATCAATCTCTGGAGTGCATGCCTACCATGAGTGACAATTGCATCGTCATCAGCAAATAACAAATCCCTAGCCGTAACTTCCCTGATCTTGGTTTTAGCTTTGAGTCTCGCAAGATTAAACAGACGGCCATGTGTCAAGACACATCCCTTCTGTAGCATTACCAAATGCGTGCTTTATTAGCAGCGCAAAGACAATTCCTAATAGTGTTGAGGCCGGGACACAGTCTTGTTTAACATCACATTGAATTTTAAATGAAGGTTATGTATTACCGTCGAATTAGACGGTTCCTCTTATATCCTCATGAAATGACACTATAAGCTGCATCAGTTTGTTAGAGCATCCTATTTTTGAAAGGATTTTGAAGAGGCCAGCCCTGCTAACAAAAACGAATGCTATTGTCTGGTTGTTGAAAGCGACATAAAAAGGCTTGTTCTGCTCACGTGAAGTTTCTTGTAGCTGTCGTAGAGAGAAGATCATGCCGATCGTTGATCTTCCAGATCGGAATCCACATTGCGTCTCTGGATACACGCGCTCAGTCAGTTTGTGTAGCCGCAGTAATATCACTCTGGCAAAAACTTTACCAACAACAGTGAGATGTCTCTGTAATTATTACAGTCACTTCTATCACCTTTATTTTTGTATAATGTGACCATTTTTTAATCTCCCATTTCTTGGGATATGATGGTTTCTTTCCAACTCTGGCATAGTAACACGTGTAGCGGTTTCAAGAGTGTGTTTATACGTTTGATCAGATCAGGTGGGGATTCCACCGCTGCCCGCTGCTTTACCCAAAGTCAATTTGTCAATGGCTGTATTGAGATCTTCTAAAGATCGTTCGACGTCCAGTTTCTCCATTTTAGGATAGTCTTAAAACAGCATCAAGGGCTGCGGGAGGGACCGTACTGTCGCATTAGTAGAGCTCAGAGTAATGCTCTACCCATCGCTCCATCCGCCTTACTTTGTCAGTTATTTTCTCGTCACTAATCGATTTGAGCGGCACTCTTCCTGTGCATGTGACCAATAGCTTTTTTAAGGCCATCATACAATTCTCTGATGTTGCCTGTTTATGCCGCAGTCTGGATAGTTCCACTGAGGTGGAACCAGTACTCATTTGCACAGCGACGAGCTGTTTGCGGAAGTTGGCTTTTGACGGATTTTAGGGATTGCAAAGTAACAGCATTTGGAAGGCACTGGTAGTTAAGAAGAGCAGTGCGCTTTTCCTTCGATTATGAGTGTCATTTAATTTTTGTTGGCTTTGAACCAATCATTGGATTTTGTAGTCCTTCCAGAAATAGCAAGCGCAGTGCTGTGGGTGTTGGATCGAAGTTGTTTTCCAGGTTTCTGTAACCATGTCGTCACTTTGTGTAATTCTTATAGTTTCATCGAAGGCGTCGTTAAAACGAATGATCGTTGCTGTATCTGACATTTTGCTCGTGTCGATGCGTCGTTTACCTTTGTGTCTGGTGTGATACAACTTTCTTGGTTGTAATTTGATTTTACATCGAGCCAGTGGATGGTCCGTGTCGCAGTCTGCGACATGGTAGGAGCGCGGGAAAAGAACAATTTTGAAAAGAGACCTTCTCACAAGAATCAGATCAAGCTGATGTCAGTGCTTGGATCGTGAATGCATCCATGACGCCTTATTGTGGGGGCTTGATCTGAAAATAGGAGTTGGTCACATATAGCCCATGGTAGACAGAGAACTCTAAAAGCCTCTGCCCATTTTCATTAACCTTTGTTGCCAAGACATACAGACTACGAATCGTGATCAGATCCCTCTTTAGCATTGAAGTTGCCGAGTAGAACAAGTTGTTCCTGACTCAGTATGTTTCTAATGACTGCTTATAGGTTCTCATAAAAAGCATATTTGGGTTCAGCTTTTGAGCACAAGGTAAGAGTATATGCACTGACAAGGGTGACGGGACCAACAGTAGTATGGAGACGGGATGTGAGCAGGCGCTCTTAACCATTTTCGCCTCGTTCAAGCATGCGTGATATTGACTGTGGATTGGTTATAAACTGTATACATGCATTACACGTGTCCGTGGATTGGCTATAAACTGTATACATGCATTACACGTGTCCGTGGATTGGCTATAAACTGTATACATGTATTACACGTGTCCGTGGATTGGCTATAAACTGTATACACGCATTACACGTGTCCGTGGATTGGCTATAAACTGTATACATGCATTTCACGTGTCCGTGGATGGGCTATAAACTGTATACATGCATTACACGTATATTCCTTATAAACTGTAAGCATGTACTTAAACTGCCCGTGGATTAGCTTAAGACCGTTCTTAAGGGTGTTCTTCCATCATGTGTTGTCTTTGATAGATTTGATGACTCGTTTGACGTATGGTGTGTTCTGTTGTTCGCTAGCTAATATACTAGTTAAACTACAGTTCCCATCTTCTGCTAATTTTCCAATTTTGAAAATATGTCAAGCCTTCACTCAAACTAAACATATCCCACATGTTCCCCAGGTCTTGGTGCTTTTAAAATGATAACTATCAATCTTTCATTACAGTTTAAATGTTTCCATTTGTTTTTCTTCATATAAATAGTTGGGTTCATATAAACGTAGATTGCTTCATTGATGCATGGCGAGCCTTCAACTCAGATGAAACGTACACAAATCTGAAGTTAACCAAAATACATTTATTATTTTTTGCAATTTTTAAATTGTTTTGCCACGACGAAAATCTTGAGCAGTTGTAATATTGTTGTCTCAGATGTCTCTCAAATTGTACTTCTCTCGCAGAGTTTTTGCTGCAGTTACTTTCCTTTGTTATGGTCCTGATCTAGCAAAAACTTATTGTGTCTAGGGTCAGCGTGAGGGTACAAGACGGTTAAATACAGTTCACAACAAGCAAAGCACAACCGCCTAGAAGGCCACGGTCCACCTTCATCAGCACGCTCGGAATGTGAGGAAAGCTACTAGAACCCTTCACTTAACGCCATTTTCAGGACCCACAAAAGAGTAAACTTACTCATTGTGAGCATTAAACAACAACAACAATATACGATAATGTATTACAGGCCATTGTAGTGAGTCTCAACTTGTTCTAGGTCGAGAATGAGTAGCTATCTTCCTGGTCACCTTGCCATCCCTAATTGTTAGTCAGGTTACACATGGCTATACGAGAAAGTGTCGAGGCCTGAGATCAAATTCGGTTCATGTACGGCTTCATTTTTCTAATATAGATATGTTATTTCAGGCAAATGACACATTTTAAGAGTACACATACTCATATTCAGCTTTAGTTGAATTTCCTATTTCTCGCATTCGCTTGTAGATATCCAATAAAACTTCATAAACCGTATATACGAAACAACAAATATGTAATTAAGCTTCATGCAACCCGGCAACTAAGAAAACATAGACTCCATTATGAAACCATTGGAGCTTGAACTAATATATCTAATATAGTATTATATTTCTTCATTACTTGTTGACTTCAGCGGCGGATGTACTGCCGTGGGTTCCAACTTCGCCTCCAATTATCTCTAGTCTGAGCTATGGAGGTCCAGTGGGTAATAAGGTTTCCTCCTGGCGTATCATGGATGTTGTAGTCTGACCAACAATTTGGAAGTCTACCCAGCGGTCTTTTTCTGCATCGGGGATACAAGATTGCTGTTGAAGTACTTCAACGTTCATCATTTCTTCTGAGTATGCGATCTATCAGTTTTGTTTGTGAAAACAACTGTGTCGCTGGACAATGATAATTGTCACTTGACTGAATTGTACAAGAGCTGGTTGCGTCTCTCGAGATAGGCTTGGGTCACAACAATTTTGTTCTCCATTGCTTCTGTAAGATGCCTTGTATTTCAGCAGCAAAACACATTTCAGAGAACACATTCAATTTAAAGAGAAATGTGGGCCGGTTCCGATCCAAGCAACCACCCAGCACTATCTGAATGAACGAGAAGGCTGGGTAACCCTCTCGGCAACACCTTGTTAGTTTTGGATATAGAGACTATTCTGCATACTGAGGAGATGCCCAAGATAGCACTATCCATGAACGACTTCTACGCTTTCCTCATCGAGGATGACTTTGTCATAACGGGCGAAACAGACTTTGGTCTTGGACATCTTCACTTGTTGTCCTGCTCTCCTTCTCTCGATGTTGAGCACCTCTCACATGTGTCTGACTTCTGTGACTGACTTTGTGATCAGCGCTATGTCATCCGCGAATCGAAGATGATTGAGTGGTCTGCCACCATCATTGATACCAAAGTCCTTCCAATCGCACCGAAAGGTGACTGATTCCAAGCTCGCGGAGAAGAGGTTTGGGATGATGGGATCTACCGGACGGACCCCTTTTGTATTAGATCCATAACTGGGAACCGGAAAGGCTGGAGGGTGAAAGTGCAATTTGTGCAGCAGTTAGCAAGAACTTTGATGCAGCCACAATCGACACCTTGTACTATTAGTGAATCTCAGAAAAATTGTGGTTTTAAAGAATAAAACGTAAACTTTATTTTTGGTAGTCAATGCAGGTGATATTCAATGTAGCCTGGAATTCTTGAACTGCCCACAAAAAACGACAGCAGGCTGAGATGTGGTCTAAAGTGCTACTAAAACTTTGAAAACCAGCTCGTACTATTGAGGATGGGACGAATTCTTATAAGAATTAACGTCCTGAACAATTGATAAATTAACGGGGTAAGTGTAATCAGACCATAATTTCTAACGTCTTTTTTGTCTCCCTTCTTGTGTAAGAGTATCGTCTTATAACCGAGCCAAGAGGTATAAAGGTATTTCGGAAAATAGTGAGCTATAGCAAGATAGAGCATACATGAAAGTCCTCTGCATTGATGTCATCATAGCTAGTGATTTTCGAGGACGCATGTTCTCGAAATCGAACGATTTTCTGAGGGCATGCCATCTGGAAAAGGGAAAGTAAGAATAAGAGACGATTAGAGGTGGTTAGGAAGATTTGAGTGGTTCGGTATAGTAATTTGTCCAATCTCGACGTGGTGCCTGATCCATCTTAGGCTTTCAAGAAATAACTGGGTGGTGTCAATGAGATACACGTGTAATGCTGCTACGAGGTTTGGCTGCCACGAGGTTCTGCTGCTGCGAGGTTTTGCTACAGTGAGGCTTTGCTGCTGCGAGGTTTTGCTACAGTGAGGTTCTGCTGCTGCGAGGTTTTCCTACAGTGAGGTTCTGCTGCTGCGAGGTTCTGCTGCTGCAAGGTTTTGCTACAGTGAGGTTCTGCTGCTGCGAGGTTTTGCTACAGTGAGGTTCTGCTGCTGCGAGATGTTGCTGCTGTGAGTGTCTGCTACTCCTAGGTTCTGCTGCTGCAAGATTCTGCTGCTCCGAGGTTTTGCTGCTGTGAGGGTCTGCTACTCCGAGGTTCTGCTGCTGTGAGGCTCTGCTGAGAAGACGCTTGCGTGAAAACTCTTACTCATGTTCTTTCAGTTTTTGACCTAAGATTTTACTTAGGGTGTTGGAAGCTATACATGAGTGCCGGCGAACGAGTCATTTTTCGCTGCCTCTCTAACAACGATCGTGTGACATGCGATATTCGATTTGTGAGGCGTGTAGGTGCAGGGAGCCTGGCCACTTTTGAGATGGATGTAATATTTAAATTAAGGTTAGTATAGTCCAGGACACGAAAGATCTTGGACGCCAGATCGCCATGTCACTTAGAAATGTTACCGTAGAGCCTTACATTTTTGAACCAGTCTGGTATTTACTCTCACATTTTCCCCTAATTGTGTCTACATTTTTTATCTGGCTCCTAGATATCAAACAGATTGGTCACCCTCTGGCATAATCACCATAAATGCTCGTGTCCCTGGGTGCATCGAGTTGCTTGCAATCAGTGCGGATGACAGCAATCAAAAGGTCATCGAGTGTCGTTGAGACCCGGTATGAACGCAGGCGTCAGAGCTCAGCAAGTTTGAAGTTGAAGTAGAAATGGGCGCGGACTAAGCAATGGTCTCTCGCAGTGCAGTCAAACCAACAATTGAGACATCCGTTGCTAGCTTACGATTTGACAAGACACAGTCAATTCCATCTCGACTTTGCTAACTTAGGATTTTATTTGTTTTGTTTTGCGTTCGCCTTATTTTTCTCTAATCCCCAAGGCGGTGTGCTAACTTAGGATTTGACAAGACAAGGTCATTTTTTTCTCCATTGTTTTGAACGCCCACACTGAGTAGCTTTACTCTTTTGTACGCCCTAAAAAGGATGTTAAGTGGCGGGTTGCAGTAGCTTACTCACACCCCGAGCGTGCTGATTAAGGTGGACCGGGGTCCTCCAGGTGGCTGTGCTTTGCTTGGCTTCATCTGCGTATCATTCACTACTACTGGGATCACGTCGATACCTCACCTCGTTAGCCAGGCTGCCATGAAAACAGCCTGTTTCCAGGGAGGGTTACTAGGAAGCCGAGGTGAGGGTCTTGGCCAGTATATTTTATCTGACCCTGACTAACATGTCTGATCAGTATATTTTGCCTGACCAGATGTTAGTCTTCCTTCCCAAGACAAGGTCTATTCCATGACGAGGTTGTCCATTTGCCCCACGTGCGTGTACCTCTTGTAGAGGAGCTACGATTGAAAAATAAAAATTGTTGCAGTAGAATAGCCGACTAGTCTAGCAGAGCGTAACAAGATTATCATGTGTCGTTTCTATATTATATATTATATCATAATTGGTATGTCATCAAAACATCCCAGATGCAGAAGAGAATATTATGTTATGTTATCGTGGGCTAGTGGTTAAGTGACACGGCTCACAATCCAAAGGTGCTGGGTTTCTTCCCCATCACAGCATCGCCCGTTACTCCGGGGAAGCATACCCTTAGAAAATGCAGGAGAAAGCAGACCCTTACATAAAATGTATGCCGAAGTCGGATGCACTGGGATGATGGGCGCAAAATAAAAACCACAGTGCAACGCACACGGCCTTGGGGGAGTAGAGAAATAAGGAGAAGGCAAAAAAAAAAAAAAAAAAAATGTTTTCCAGAGTAACTGCACTCAGACAGACTCATAGGGATAGTGTCTCTCATTAAATCACGAAGAGTATGGATAAAGATGGTTCCAGTAGCTTGCTGATTGTACACACTCCAACTTCATCATTTCTGCTCGACCCACATTTGGTGCCAAACGTCTATGTTATATGCATCACAAATAAATCGATAATAATATAATCATTCACCAGGCGGTCATAGACTGATGTCAATGTCCCTCGTACTATCCACATTCAATACTAACACAACGAGTGTTTTAAAAACTAAAATAACAGCTATTTAGCTGCCATTTACCAAATCAATATATAAACTAGATCCACACAAGGTATTGAAGGTTGGAGACTTCCAACTCCGTCATCCACTTATGCTCTGCACATCCGTTCTGTACCTTCGAAATCTAATGACTGCTCAGAGGCCTTGGAGAACCACATCAGAGCTGACGCACAGCCTCAATCTCCACTGATATCCTGGAGGTTGTTGTCATGGATACCCTGCTGCACTCGACGCGGACACCGCGTCTCATTCTAGCCGGGAAATTGCATATTGTTTTCGTACCCCATATTACATATCCATCAGTATATACGACAACATAATACTTCCAAGTAGTATCAATTATATGATGGCTTTGACTATTGTGGATCTACTGGGGGTTTTCTGATCATGCTGAGGTTCCGAGCAGGCAAAAAACTGATATCTTGGCTACACAACCACCCTTATGGGCACATTAGACATGGATAGGATGACATTTTGAGGTCTATCAAAAACCATCTGTTGGATGATGACACAGCAATAGATCCCGTCAAGGACGCACACCCCGAGGACGTCCCAAAGTACGTTGGGAAGACAACATATGACAGTCCCTAAGTGATAGAGGCTGGATTGGAAAGAGGCCAGGAAAAAGACGGCGGATAGAGCAGTGTGGCGTTGTCTTTGGCAAACCTCTACACCTCACGGCAGAAGTGGAGCGACTAAGTAAGTAAGTATATTATATCCAAATATGCTTATATGGTTCAATCATGTTGAAATAATTGCAAATAAGAGAAATAAAGAAGACATTACTGAATATAATGAAGGTTTTAGATAAAGACATACAACGTATAGGTGATACTATATAATGTGTGATTACATAAATAATGAAGGTTTTAGATAAAGACATACAATGTATACGTGATACTATATAATGTGTGATTACATAAATAATGAAGGTTTTAGATAAAGACATACAATGTATAGGTGATACTATATAATGTGTGATTACATAAATAATGAAGGTTTTAGATAAAGACATACAATGTATAGGTGATACTATATAATGTGTGATTACATAAATAATGAAGGTTTTAGATAAAGACATACAATGTATAGGTGATACTATATAATGTGTGATTACATAAATAATGAAGGTTTTAGATAAAGACATACAATGTATAGGTGATACTATATAATTTGTGATTACATAAATAATGAAGGTTTTAGATAAAGACATACAATGTATAGGTGATACTATATAATGTGTGATTACATAAATAATGAAGGTTTTAGATAAAGACATACAATGTATAGGTGATACTATATAATGTGTGATTACATAAATAATGAAGGTTTTAGATAAAGACATACAATGTATAGGTGATACTATATAATTTGTGATTACATAAATAATGAAGGTTTTAGATAAAGACATACAATGTATAGGTGATACTATATAATGTGTGATTACATAAATAATGAAGGTTTTAGATAAAGACATACAATGTATAGGTGATACTATATAATTTGTGATTACATAAATAATGAATGCATTGCTTTTTAAACAGAGAAGAATTCAGACATATTTTCTTGCAACAAAGAAGTTTATTAACTTTGAATATTGAAATGAATAAAATGACAGTATATATACAAATATTTGTTATTTGTGCTTTAGTTATACAACCATAAATTGAAATGTGTTTTTTTGTTCACCTCTTTTTCAAATGCAGTGTGCGTTGTACTGTTTTGTGTGCCTAATGACTCAGTCCATCCTCCTGCAGCACACAATATCTTAATGGGGGTACTTACCATGGGGGTACGACATTGTTGTTTCAAGACTGAGAACCCTGAAGGTCAGGGTCGTGAACCGTGTCACTAACCTCTTCGTTACGGCTCACCTACTCTCCCTTCTGAAATGTTTTCTTTTTCTGAATTCGACCTGAAAAGGACGTTTTGTTACGTTGTGTCGCAGTTTACGGCAAAGCTCTGATAAAGATGTCTTCTGACCCGACACATCCTGTTTCCGCACGACACATTTTTGGAACCGAATTTGTCTTCCCATTCGATACTTACACCTTCTATGAGTCCCATACGAAAAAGGACAACCATTTTTTCCCCATTTGAAATATGATATCTACCTGTCAGTTTATTTCACGTTGGGATTCCGCTTGCAAGTTATATCACTACAACTGTCCACGGAGTCTTCTAACGGTCTGGCTTCTTTCGGCACTGTTTTTTCGCAATAGTTTTGTTTTTTACTCCTCATTAATTATGTCCTGGTATATACTGGTCAATGACATGTTTGTTTACGTTGGTAATTTGTTTCCGCAGGTATGTCCTACTAATTTTGGCCTTTTGTCTTTGCTATCCTTTATATCTTTATTTGACTGGATTATGAAGACAACAACATCAACAAACAAATAGGAATCCAATGTCATAAAAAAAAAGTTGATAATCTGAAATTTCTCGATGATTTTATTCCTCTGTCCCAAAACCGCGTTCAGGTGCACAATAACATAAGTATACTTGACGAGAGGTCACAGAAAAGACGGGTAAGAATACACAGAAAAACAAAAACACAGTTATAAGAATAGGTAAAGCTGTGCACAGTCAGAATATTTTAGGAGACACACTCCTACTGGATGTGCAATGAATCGTGTATTTTGGTAGCAATGTAGACACAGTAAGAGGTACAGATAAAGATATCAGAATTAGAACACTAAAGGCGAACGAGAGAAACTTTTGAGGCACTGGGGAACTAGTGGAAATCAAGAAAGATTGAGTGCAACACAAAAATAAAAATGTTCATCTCCAATGTAAAGTTCATTCTTTTGCACTGCAAAACAACAACTACAAAAAAAAAACCACACACGCACATACACGCACTTATACATACGCACACACATACGCACTCACACACAATGTTAACATTCACACAAAAACGAAGAACGTGCACTTTCATTAAATAGTGCCAGCGCAAAATGGTCACACACAATGTTAACATTCACACAAAAACGAAGAACGTGCACTTTCATTAAATAGTGCCAGCGCAAAATGGAGAAATAGAAATGGTATGACAAGATCATTAATGTGTGACTGTTGGAAAGAACCAGACAAAATGGAGAAATTGAAATGGTATGATAAGATCCCTAATGTGGAACCGTTGGACAGAACCAGACCGATACCAGTGGCACATGTCGTAAGAAAACGGCTCTGGCGTTGGATATGACATGACCCACATTAAGGAAACCAGTTGATAGTTCATATAAAGAAAACAATGAGCACGTGAAGAAAGCTGGAACAGAAGGACCAGAACATGAGGACTTGACCTATATTTTCTCAAGACCTCTGCTCCACAGGGAACTGAAATGTTTGGACTAGATTGAACTCTGAATTTGTACAAAGAATATGTTTTCTGCTGCAAGATTTATAGAAAAAAAGGAATTAAATTACCTTCGAAAGAAGAATGTGTAAAATTCATACTAAAGAAAGAATAAGACGTGTATAAGTAGAAACCAACATATCGATAGCAAGAAAAACAAACGGCACAGAGAACACACGGAGCCTAAAATAAGAGATGCATTACCATTCTAAGAATGGATCAAGTGAAAATAGGCAGACTGCACATGGTATTTGTTTAAAAAATGTATAATCAGGGCACATACATGTGCCTGTGTGAATGAGGACAGACACGCAATAGGACATGCCGTGTTCTTAACGTCAATCGACTTCAACGGGAGCATGGTCCGCTTCAATCCAGATGAGAGGGGTCGAAGATGAAGCACAATTGTCAACGAACGACAGCTGACCATGACCCTATTCCATCTCCAAGCGGCGGCCCTAGAAACAGCCTGCATTCGAATAGTCTGGCTAGAAGAATAGGGATCGTAATTTGAAGGTAAACCTAGTACTATACCCAAAAAGCCAGCTGAAATCAGATGTGTTTGGCTGAAAGACGCAGACATCGTAGCGTCGCTGTAGTTGTGTCACATGATCCTTGTCAGATCGAACGCCGAAGGAGAAGAATCCAGACGCGGTTAAAACTGTGTATATGATGACAAGTGCTAAGTTTGCCGTGTCTTAGCTTGGCTTCGTTCGTTCTCAATCTCCTGCTTCAAAGCCCTAAAAGGGCTTAGGTAGCAGAATGTAGTCCAAAGAACGGAATGCGTTGTGTCGTAGATTACAGCTTGACTGCGATATTTGCACCTTTCGGTCCAACACATCCGACTTCAGCAAGCATTTGTTGAGTACCGGGTTAGCATTCCCTCTTCAATCCCTTCCCCTTAGCCAGTCTGCCCTGCTGCAGCCTGTTATCCAGGATCACCGCGTGGAGGTGTAGAAGGACATTGGCAGCTTTGGTTCGCTGGCCCTGACACTAACAGTCAGCTATGAGTCGCTGACCACCGCAGCTCATGCGCTGCTCAGCATCTTGATCCCAGCTGGCCGTGTCTGAGACAAGTACAACATACTGAACATTACCCCCACCTTTCTTAAGGAAATAAAAATGACTAATTAAATGTAGACAAAAAAGAAGAATAGCTCAATTTTTAAAAAACCAACACAGGAACAACAAGGAAAAAATGGCATTGTTGTAGAACATGGTACGTTGATGAACCATCAAAATATTGTAGTCTTTCATAATTCGCCAACTTTGACAGCAGCTTAACCCATCACCGACTGGCAGTACCCAATGACTCCATAGGTCGTATCTACTTTATTGGCCCTCTGACCTTGCCCGTTGCTGTTAAAACAGTAGTAAGAGTAGCCACAGGGGCAGATATCTGTTTTTGTCCAAACTCCGGAGGGTCGTGTATCGCCATTTTCCCTCACGTCGACGTAACACCTGCCACGAGCGTGTCCGGTTTTACTGCACGTTCCATTAAGACAACATTCGTTGTTTTTACAGTCAGATACTTGAGTGCACCGATTTGAATTTGGGACACCCTTTATTGACATAGTGTTTCCGGTGCTGGCTGCTAGTATCTGCGTGAAATATCCAAATAATTGCATTAATAATCGCAAATCAATATACAAATACGCAGATTTAAAAAGAAGAACATTTGAATGAACATGCTCTTAGAGACAAACGAATAAAACAACTAGACATGTGTACGCATAGCTGGTGCCTACTAGGGCAAGAAGACTTACGATACCATAGAAAAGTTAACAAGGAAGACAGGAATTTTCAGTTTCAAGAGCGAACCAGAACTAGGCGGCTCAAATAAGAAATATGTGGAAATGCGCGTGTCTGATTTTACCATTGTATTAATAGAAATGCGCCTTTTCCGCAAAGCACGTCCGCTTCCGACATAATCTTTTGAATTCGTGTCAAATTTTCCTAGCTACTGTCCGTCACTAGACATTCTTCAAGGTAACGCTGCTTTAACTGATTCAGTCTGTAGAGCCGATATATTTGCTCATAAAATATATATTAGCTCGAGCATTTGTCATATTATATATTTATATCATCATCATTATGAGGCCCGTAACCTAGAAGGTCGTTGAGGCACCGTTATTGCAGTTTGTCGAACCAGTTCACGCCAAACGCTCGATTTTTCGTCAGGGTAGTAGTTTCAGCTATAGACCTTCCCGTCCACTCTTTTATATTGTCCTCCCATCTCTTTTTTTTCTGCCTCTACCACGCTTCCCAGGCACAGTGCCTTGCAGGACAGTCTTGGTCAGCCCCACCGATCGTGATCTATGTCCATACCATGTCAATTTTCGTGTTTTTACTATAATCAGTAAGTTTTTATACTGGCCTAACTCCTTCCTAACAATTTCAAGAACACTTTTGTTTGTAACGCGATCCAAATATGAAATGCCAAGAATTTTTCGCAAGCATCTCATTTCTATTGCGCAAATTTTACGTTCTAGTGCAGCCGTCAGATTCAAAGTCTCACACGCGTAGAGGTATGTCGAGGTGACTATTGTATTCATTAAAGTCAGCTTCGATTTAAGGCTAATGTTCTTGTCTTTTCAGATTATTCGCAGTCTGGTCAGGGCGACCATGACCATCGCTGAACTTGACTGGATCTCCGCTCTAGACCCCTCCGAATTCATTTCTGCTCCTAGATATTTGAACCGCTTAACACTTTCCAGAGGTTCACCTTTGACCATAATCGGGGTTTAAAATACCCTTTGGGGTGTTGACCATAATCTTACTCTTCTCTGCACTGAGTTCCATCCCAAATTTCTGGGCAGCATTGTCCAGGTTTGCGACTAACCTTGCAAGTTCAGGTTCTGTTCCAGCCAGACTGATAATGTCATCAGCAAACCGGAGGTTGTTGAGTATGCGTACACCTATACTGACCGTCCCTACGTGTTCATCCAATGCTTCTGACATAATGCGTTCTAGAAAAACATTGACAAGTGTCGGAGAGAGGAGACACCCCTGACGAAGGCCGATTGTTATGCGGAACCACTCACCGTGGTCCCGTTGAGGTAAACTGCCCTGCTGGCATCGTAGTAAAGTTTCTCAATGACGTGGGTGAGCGGCCATCCTATCTTTTACTTGCGCAGAGTCTCCAATAGTGCCTCATGTCCTACCCTATCAAAAGCCTTTTTTAAAGTCAATGAGGACCTGGTACAATTTCTGTTTGTGCTGAGTGTATTTTTCACTGATCAAGCGCAGGTTAACAATTTGTTTTATCGTCCTTCGACCAGCTCTGTAACCCACGTGTTCCTCCGCAACAATTTCATCTGCTCGTGGCTGCAGTTTCTTAATGACAACTTTGTCGCTGAATACACCTTCATTGGTGAACACACACAAAAGCATCCAGCTTAAAACAACATAGTCAACTTATCTACCTAACTACACAGAAAACAATCATATGAAGACGTTTACCACAACAGCTCAACAAAAACAAGTTAATAAATAATGTACATTTTGAATCGCCATTCCGATTTTTTGGCGGGAGGATTTTATGTTTGTGTTGTTTCACCAACAATCAATATACAAATAGTAATTGGTTTCAAATTAATCCTAACACGTCCCATCCCATATCACAATTACAAGTGGATTGAACATGGTCAAACTGGTACCTTTGAACTTAACCACGACATAGGAACTTGCGAAACGGTTGACAGAAAAAGTTAATCAAAGTAGTGTCTCAATACTAAGGAATGCAGTTGTTAATACTATCTTGTACATCTTTTTCTCGCCATTTTATCAGTCCAGCCGGAGTATACGGTCACCACTACAGATAACCGCCTCTAGGAAGCATGCACCAAAACACTTCTTGTGCTTTTGTAATAGAGGCTTCTGTAGCAATTTGTTTTACTCGACAAAGTCGCTAGCCCCTTACACACTTTCTTGTACTGTCTCTTCTATTTCAGAGGTGGGATGGGCAGGTCTCTTTCTTGCCATCTTGCTTTTGTTAGCTGTAAGATAAATACTCATTTACACATTGGTAGACTGAAGCTTACCGCGACCAAGGTTGGAACCGGGTGTCTCTGCTGCAAGAGGCAAACGCTTTAATTGTTCTGCCACTCAGTCGCTTTTGGTTACCGTGTAAGTAAATGAGTAAAAAATATATAGGACAATTTTCAGCAAATGGAATGGAAGATGGCAGAGCAACGAGAAGATTGTCAGGCAATGTACAATCTAGACTTGCAAGAAATGGAATGTCAGATGTGAAGAAAAACTAGAAGAGTAGAAAGAATAAGCAGGCATGCATGCATATTGGAAGATGTAGGTGCAGCAGGGAACTTGAGTTAATATTTTTTCTAAAGAAGACTGACATAACAAAGCAAGCACCTCACGACTTCATTGGTTGTAGCAGACGATTTTTGTTGCTAATCAGCAGGGATATCTGTTACAGACTGATGAGGAAGTATTAGGTGAGAATATGTGTTTTGTTACGATTTGCAGAAAATACGATGCATAAATACGTCCCATAATAATCCTTTAACACCCTTCACTATCCCAGCAATGGGAAAAATGTCGTTTGACAGTTTTTAAAAATACGTCCTTTAATAGTCCTTAGCCCATATATTTCATTTGACACAGTGATCTCGGGAATGTCATGCAATTTAAAGATATGTACGATTTGATAATTATGATGATTGCAAATATGATAACAAATTACTCTTTACCACAAATGCAGCTATTATGAAAATCGTCTTGCAATGTAAGTGATTCATGGTGACTTGGAACTCTCAATTCTTGATTGTATATCTGTGGTAAATCAAGCAGGAAGTTTTGTTTTAAAAAATGAAATGGAAATGTTCACAAAATTATGAAATCATACAATTTCGTGTCAGTGGGCATGTTTTTGTTTTCTTAATTTTTAAGAATGTATTATACAAATATTGTTATTTATTACTGACGACACTTTACACTTTGATACTATTTCCACAAATAACAATTAAAGCCATCCTGCAATATCTGAATGTCAAAGAGAACCGGCTTATAAACCACGTTATGTAGCGGAAACTGAGGTTTTTCGGTCACATGAAGCGTCATGACGGACTGGAGAAGACAGTTCTGGAGGGCATTGTTCCAGGAAGGCGTGGCAGAGGTCGACCAGACCAAGACATCAAGGGCACCTTAAACACTAACATGGAGCAGGCGGGTAGACTAACTGCTGATCGATATTCATATCGAATTTTTGTGATGGGAGCGACGTTTTATCAAAGACATGCAACATCATGATGATGATGACTATTTCCTCGCTAGAGTATATCCATTGAAAAGTTGCAATTCTGTTTGATACTTCAAACTGTGCTCACCGGTGTAGTCCCGGATACAGATCATGAACATTGACCGAAGATGTTTGTTATGAGCAATATGTGTTTCACCGTAGTGAAGAAATCTCATAAGAAATGAGAGAATCGCAGTAGGTGGTAGGCAAATGTAAAATCATGTTACACAAGAATTGTTACCAAGGTAACGTATATTGCACAGATTAGTTAACCACCTTAACATATATTGTGTAAGAACAGTTAACCACGTTAACACATATTGTGTAAGAACAGTTAACCACGTTAACACATATTGTGTAAGAACAGTTAACCACGTTAACACATATTGTGTAAGAACAGTTAACCACGTTAACACATATTGTGTAAGAACAGTTAACCACGTTAACACATATTGTGTAAGAACAGTTAACCACGTTAACACATATTGTGTAAGAACAGTTAACCACGTTAACACATATTGTGTAAGAACAGTTAACCACGTTAACACATATTGTGTAAGAACAGTTAACCACGTTAACACATATTGTGTAAGAACAGTTAACCACGTTAACACATATTGTGTAAGAACAGTTAACCACGTTAACACATATTGTGTAAGAACAGTTAACCACGTTAACACATATTGTACAATTGTTCCACCATACCACTGAAGCCGGAAGGAGGCGAAGAGGCCGAAGATAGTCCTGGGTTGAGAACATAAAAGAATCGACAGGTCATGATTTGTCCCCACTCGTTTGCAGGAACAGGACAGAGAACTATGCGGTACTTTTTGAGGTATTTCCTCAATGACACTCTGTAGGGACTAACTGGTTAAGGGTTTACAGATTGATTGATTGCAAAGTTGGCCACGCTAAAACATATTGCACCGTAATAACTAGACACACACCACATGGCCACATTATCATCGGCGCCAATCCTGCAGGTATGCCGTACTGGAGGAAGCCAACAACATTGTATATGCATCCTGATCCTTTGCTGTGCAAGTACGGACTTGGGTCTTTTGTTGTTGTTGTTGCTGAATACCCACAATGAATAGGATTACTCTTTTTGAGCGCAATGAAAACGACGTTAAATGGCTGGTTACAGTGGCTTCCTCACATTCCGAGCGTGCTTATGAAGGTGTACCGGGGTTCCCCAGGCGGCTGTACTATGTTTGGCTTCATCTGAGTGACGCTCACTACTCCGGGATCACGTCGATCCCAACATCGTTAGCAAAGCTGCCATGAAAACAGCTGGTTTCCAGGGCGGACTACGGGGAAATCGAGGTGGTTGTCTTGGCCAGTATCTTTTGCCTGCACCTGCTAACATGTCTGATCAGTTTGTTGTGCCTGAACCTGACTAACATGTCTGATCAGTTTGTTGTGCCTGACCAGACGTTAGTTCTTCTGTCAAACCATCACGCCACTTCAAAGTTGGGGGACCCTGTGGACGTGTATAACCATACGGTCACCATAGAACGTCGTTAGCCGTGTCTTTCTGTTGTCAGGCATGCGTTCCACATGACCAGCCCAGCGGTATTTGAAGGAATGATATTTCTATGACGCCTCTGAATAGCGTTTCCTGTCGAATTTCCTTATTTCGGTTCTGATCCCTTATCGATATATTTAGTATAAGTCGTCCCATAGCTCTTTGAGTAACTCGTTAACACATATTGTACAAAAATAGTTACCCACGTAAACATATTGTACAATAATACCATGCCCCTTTTACACATATTGTATAAGAACAGCTAACCATGTTAACACATGTTGCTCACGAATAGGTAGTTACATTAGCACATGCTCAGATTGTGATGTATGGCAGGCGAATTGTTCTGATAGAACATGCTCATGCAATACGGGCTTTTGTAACATAGTGCGTCACTCAAATTCCTCAAAACTTAACAGGAGTGTGTCACTCAAATTCCTCAAAACTTGAGAGTAGTAGCACTCTGTGTTGATTGGCCTGATATAGTGTATTCATTATGTGAAACTCACTCCGGATCGAAAATAAATAGTCAGCATCGACCATTGTTTTTATTTTTGCTGGTTGAGAGCTTTCATGACGTTCTTCACTCTCAAAACGTTCACGGCCATTTTAAAACGTTTGCACCACACATAAATTTGTGTGCGACTAACAATATGCTCTGCGAAAAATGTCTGTAACTTTAAGTACGTGTCTTTATATGTTACAACAACTGTTTTGAACAAAATCGAATGCAAAATAGTTTGTTGATTTCCGATGTGACAATGTGATAAGTGCAACTCGCAAACGTATGTGCAAACAAGCCAGCCGAGCAGTACTCAGGTTATATGTGTATTAGGATCAAAGGTTAACCAGTGCGAAGCAGATTCCAACTGTATCCCGTGATTTTGGAATTATGATGGCGATCTTGATAATTTGTCATCATCTGACTAACATTGTCTGATCAGTTTGTTTTATCTGACTCTGACTAATATTGTCTGATCAGTATGTTTTATCCTGACCCTGACTAACATTGTCTGATTAGTATGTTTTATCTGATTCTGACTAACATTGTCTGATCAGTATGTTTTATCTGACCCAGACTAACATTGTCTGATTAGTATGTTTTATCCTGACCCTTACTAACATTGTCTGATTAGTATGTTTTATCCTGACCAACATTGTCTGATCAGTATGTTATCTGACCGTGACTTACATTGTCTGATCAGTATGTTTTATCTGACCCAGACTAACATTGTCTGATCAGTATGTTTTATCCTGACCCTGACTAACATTGTCTGATCAGTATGTTTTATCTGACCGTGACTAACATTGTCTGATCAGTATGTTTTATCTGACCGTGACTAACATTGTCTGATCAGTATGTTTTATCCTGACCCTGACTAACATTGTCTGATCAGTATGTTTTATCTGACCCAGACTAACATTGTCTGATCAGTATGTTTTATCCTGATCCTGATTAACATTGTCTGATCAGTATGTTTTATCTGACTCTGACTAACATTGTCTAATCAGTATGTTTTATCCTGACCAACATTGTCTGATCAGTATGTTTTATCTGACCGTGACTAACATTGTCTGATCAGTATGTTTTACCTGACCCAGACTAACATTGTCTAATTAGTATGTTTTATCCTGACCCTGACTAACATTGTCTGATTAGTATGTTTTATCTGATTCTGACTAACATTGTCTGATCAGTATGTTTTATCTGACTCTGACTAACATTGTCTGATCAGTATGTTTTATCTGACCCAGACTAACATTGTCTGATTAGTATGTTTTATCCTGACCCTGACTAACATTGTCTGATTAGTATGTTTTATCCTGACCAACATTGTCTGATCAGTATGTTTTATCTGACCCTGACTAACATTGTCTGATCAGTATGTTTTATCCTGACCCTGACTAACATTGTCTGATTAGTATGTTTTATCTGATTCTGACTAACATTGTCTGATCAGTATGTTTTATCTGACTCTGACTAACATTGTCTGATCAGTATGTTTTATCTGACCCAGACTAACATTGTCTGATTAGTATGTTTTATCCTGACCCTGACTAACATTGTCTGATTAGTATGTTTTATCCTGACCAACATTGTCTGATCAGTATGTTTTATCTGACCCTGACTAACATTGTCTGATCAGTATGTTTTATCCTGACCCTGACTAACATTGTCTGATTAGTATGTTTTATCCTGACTAACATTGTCTGATCAGTATGTTTTATCTGACTCTGACTAACATTGTCTGATCAGTATGTTTTATCTGACCCAGACTAACATTGTCTGATTAGTATGTTTTATCCTGACCCTGACTAACATTGTCTGATTAGTATGTTTTATCCTGACCAACATTGTCTGATCAGTATGTTTTTTCTGACTCTGACTAACATTGTCTGATCAGTATGTTTTATCTGACCCAGACTAACATTGTCTGATTAGTATGTTTTATCCTGACCCTGACTAACATTGTCTGATTAGTATGTTTTATCCTGACCAACATTGTCTGATCAGTATGTTTTATCTGACCCTGACTAACATTGTCTGATCAGTATGGTTTGCATGACCAGACTTGTGTGTCCTCTCCCATGTATGTCTATCTATCTATCTGTCGGTCTGTCTGTCTTCAATCTACTTATGTCGTTAGACGTCGTGGGTAGGTATGACCAAGTCAATCCCAGCATCTGTTAGCCCCTGAAATATACGATCGCATATTCTTGGGACTGGTGGCGGTGGAAGCGTAAATTAGAGCAAGGTAGACCCGCAGCTTGTCAGGCGCCATCTATGCTGCTCTGCTATCCACATAACCAAGTCCCCTTTTTGCGACATTTTCTCTGTAGGGCGAGAGTCCCTAGAATAATTTGAGTAGATTTTTAACTTGAATTTTGCCTGAGAAGCCGCCGTTAAGCCTACTCTTTTCGATTTCCAACTGCTAAGGTATCACTACTCAGAGATCATATAGGGGATTATATTTCAGGGGACATATTTACCGGATGACCACGTGACAAAATCCTGGTGTCTTAACCGGGATTTGAACCTGCGACCTCCAGCACCCGAGGCAAACACCCATATGGGTCCCCCATAGTACTTTCCCATAATACTCTCTCTATAAAATCAATATTTATAAAATGACTTTAACGTAGCATATGTTCATTGAACATTTGTTTGCCAGAATATCTTCAAATATACAATCGTGTGATTCCATAATTCCAACAAATAAAAGAAATGTAGCTTAAATATGTGCAAAATACATTTCACAACATTATATGCACTAATAGATGCTATCCAGAATAGTAATTAAACAAGTATGCGCACCTATGTAACTGTAAAACCTCTTGAAGAAAAGGCAAACATCTCGTGCCGAATCTAGCTCAGTGCAGGACTTTTGGCGCACATATGTCAATGGTTTGGTTAGTTAAACGCTGACAACAAACATGGCGTCCTTCGACGACCTTCTCTCTCCCATAGGATTGAGTTGTGCATTTCTAACCGCAAGCAAGCAAAGGACCGGTAATCTTGAAAACTGACCATCATAGAAGTCAGTGGCTATTACTCCTTGTGCAGTGACGTCTTATGGCAGCAACATATTTTTACGAAAAATGGCAAAATACTTAAAAATTACTAAACATACACCTTATCTATACAGCATATATGCGGAATGTATAATGAGAAATGTTCGAGAAGACGGAACATTGAAAGTTTCGACCTATTTACGATTGGCGGGTACGAGATTCCAGAGTTACATACGCAGACGATACAGTGATACTATCAAGAAGTGCAGAAGGGCTAGAGCAGCTAATTTCAGCCGTAAATGGACACAGTAAAGATAAAAACCTATTTATAAACATAAATAAAACAAAGATAATGAACACCGACAAAACACAATGTCAGCATAAATTTACATTGGGTGGTGAGGAAATAGATCAGGTCACACATTTTGAATATCTGGGCTCCAGAATTGACAAAAAGGACGACTGGTCGAAAGAAATCAGAAGAAGACTAGCCATGGCAATGCAGAGACTGAACAGCCTGAAGAAATTATGGCAGAGCACCAACAACATGATAAAAGTAAAAGTCTTGAGAGCCTGCATTTTTCCTGTGGCAGCTTATGGCTGCGAATCATGGACGATTACCAAAACTTCCAGACACAGAATCGAATCTTTCGAGTCAAAATGTTACAGAAAGATCCTCAGAATACCCTGGACAGAGAAAAAGACTAATGTAGACATTCGGCAAAAGTTGAGCATAGAAGAGAGCTGGTTTATCAATTCCATTTTGGCTAGAAAATGAAAATACTTTGTTCACATCAAGAGACAACAGTCTCGAGAGAACAGTGATGGAAGGTATGGTACCAGCTAAAAGAGGAAGGGGTATACCAAGAAGATGATCGCACCAAGATATCCATAAATTCCTGAGTATGACTGTGGAGGATGCTGGAGTTTTGGCAAGGGAACGAGTTTCTTTCAGATAGACTGTGATGGGAGCGACGTTCTATAAAGGACATGCTAAAAATACATCATTACATAATATTTGAAAATTGTTCAAGAGTTTCACTTGGGCGTGTGGCGCGCACCTAGCACACATTGAATATACGACACTGTTGCAGATATGTTTTAAAAAAAATATCCAGCTTCAGCTCTTAAAAGTTTCAGTCGCATACTTGATCCATCCTTTACTTGATATCCAAAGCGCTAATGCAAGAGGATGTTGGTGTTGTTCGAAATTACTTGTACTGAGCTGAGTTAACTCCTGACGGAGTGTCTTTCTTAGCTCTTTCTACATACCGCAGCGCAATTGAGAAAGTGTACCAGGGTCCTCTTGTTTATAGTGGTTCTTCGGTAAATTTTCTACTATACGAATTACTGTGTCAATTCCCACCTCGTTGGCCAGACTGATGTGGCATATATTTTCCAAGAGCGGTGCATGCAAGTGAAGGTTTTTTGGTCAGCATGTTTCACATGACTGATTACTTTTCGTTCACTGTCCCATAGATACATTAAACTGTGAAAAGGGAGCCAACGAAACAAAGGTGTCAGAAACATTCAAGTATCTTCTGATGTGCAACTGCCTGGTTTGACAGCTTTCATTCAAATTATTTCTCAAAATCAAACCATTTGACTGATGGCTGGTCTATAAATTTAAAAGATAAATGTAATCTAATAGCAGACACTGCCATAAGGATTAAGAGTCCTAAACTTTGACCTGCGTGATCTTCATCCTTGCTAGTTGGGAAGGGATGGAGTGAAGAACTAGTACCTTTTACATTGTCTTTTCTGCCTCAAAGAGTAACCAGGTACTATATTAAAAATGGATTTACTGGAATAGGCAGCTTATCTTTACTACAGACAGTTCGTTTAGTTACATGAGAACGTATTGTCAAATTAGGTACTTACGAAATGTGATTCAGTTACAATATGCGGCAAGGTCCACAATCAGAAAGTACATCACGATTTTGAAACTCCACCTTTTCAGACTAGACTGGAATAATCTGATCTAGGGTGGTTTGACTATGTATGAGATGTAAAAGATGACTGGCTACCACCGCAATCACGGGGAGTCCCCAGCGCCCAAGATTCAGAACGATCCAAAGTTCGCTAGAATGACAACGATAGACTGCCCCCCCCCCCCACACACCCTTCACCAGAACGATCCAAAGTTCGCTAGAATGACAACGATAGACTGCCCCCCCACACACCCCTCACCAGAACGATCCAAAGTTCGCTAGAATGACAACGATAGACTGCCCCCCCCCCCCCCACACACACCCCTCACCAGAACGATCCAAAGTTCGCTAGAATGACAACGATAGACTGCCCCCCCCCCACACACCCCTCACCAGAACGATCCAAAGTTCGCTAGAATGACAACGATAGACTGCCCCCCCCCCCCCCCACACACACCCCTCACCAGAACGATCCAAAGTTCGCTAGAATGACAACGATAGACTGCCCCCCCCCCCCACACACACCCCTCACCAGAACGATCCAAAGTTCGCTAGAATGACAACGATAGACTGCCCCCCCCCCACACACACCCCTCACCAGAACGATCCAAAGTTTGCTAGAATGACAACGATAGACTGCCCCCCCCCCCACACACACACCTCACCAGAACGATCCAAAGTTCGCTAGAATGACAACGATAGACTGCCCCCCCCCCCACACACACCCCTCACCAGAACGATCCAAAGTTCGCTAGAATGACAACGATAGACTGCCCCCCCCCCCACACACACCCCTCACCAGAACGATCCAAAGTTCGCTAGAATGACAACGATAGACTGCCCCCCCCCACACACACCCCTCACCAGAACGATCCAAAGTTCGCTAGAATGACAACGATAGACTGCCCCCCCCCCCACCACACACACACCCCTCACCAGAACGATCCAAAGTTTGCTAGAATGATAACGATAGACTGCCCCCCCCCCCCACACACACACCCCTCACCAGAACGATCCAAAGTTCGCTAGAATGACAACGATAGACTGCCCCCCCCCACACACCCCTCACCAGAACGATCCAAAGTTCGCTAGAATGACAACGATAGACTGCCCCCCCCCCCCACACACACCCCTCACCAGAACGATCCAAAGTTCGCTAGAATGATAACGATAGACTGCCCCCCCCCCCACACACCCCTCACCAGAACGATCCAAAGTTCGCTAGAATGACAACGATAGACTGCCCCTAGAGTTCGAATATACAGAATGGTCTTCAATGCTGTCAGACAGGGATTTAAATAGTATACACAGGGGGTACTGGCGACGAGGAAAGTACATTCAGTTTTGTAATATGAAAACCAAACTCTGGATATGACACCCAAACCAACGTGAATTATCTTGAGATAATTAAATCGATAGTTTCAAATTTAATTCAAGAAATTAGGTCGAATTCACTGAAAGTAAATATGATGAAATAAGTATAATCTAATATCAATAATTCACATCACAGGTTGGAATAACCATTTATAAAGCGCATAAATTCAAGGTAATTATCAATTCAAAAATAATATTTCGACTAATGAACACGAAGTATCAATGCTACCACCAGTGTTGTGCATATGTTTATTACAACAACTAATCCCCTGTAACCTTCCCAAGAATGCCCTAAAAGGTAACTAAAGCGAAGTGTGTACGTGACTAACAAACTCATCATGTAAAACTATTACTATTGAACCACCGCTGCGAATTCTCGGATACAAGCTTCCTATAAATGGGCCAGTTATTGATGGCCATGGTCTCACTGAATCGGAAAGGCAAATCAATCATCAATATTACAATTTCTTAATGTTTCCACTTACGTTAATTAAACGTTTTACTGTTTAAGTAAATCAACTTCGAAACTTAATCGCGGTTTCGTGTATTAAGAAAACAAGAAATATCTCTGAAATCAAGTAAAGCTATCCTACACATAAATAAACGACTAAATCACGATTACCTTCCGCCCGTCTCTTCAAGGATGCAGTAAACTATGGAAAGGATATTTTCATATTTAATCCGTTAATAGCCATACGTTGTCAAGTTTCGTGAGTGCGTGCTTTATAATGACTTGGTGTGTGCCTTTTATGTCTGAGTGTGTGTAGTTTGTTTTCAAATAGAGGGCTTTTACCTGCGTCTCTCCTCGAATGTGGTCTCCAAGCACGACAGACAAGCTCTAGTCCAAGATCCTCAACCATGCGCACGATAGAGAGAATGTAGCGGCTGTCTAATATAAATAGTGACATTACCTGCCAGAACTGATGCAAGCTGTCACGAACTAAATTACAAATTATTGTATATGAAACGGGAGTTGCAACATGTATGTGTGTGTGTGTGTGTGTGTGTATGTATGTATGTATGTATGTGTATGTGTGTGTGTGTGTGTGTTTTATGTGTGTATGTGTGCATGTATGTGTGTGTAAGTGTGTATGTGTATGTATGTGTGTATGTAAAAAATTCATATCCTGTCCTCCATGTCAAGCTTGCATGCGTCGTTGGACCTCAGCTGTGGTTGGCCAGCTGTTCTTTTACCGCCAATTATAGAATATCTTCGGGAATGTGACCGTCTTCCATGCGACGAACATGACATAGCCATCGCAATATTCCTTGGCGAAGAAGGGTGTACATACGAATGCTTGGAAGACCAGTGTCAGAATTCACCTCTACATTTGTCGCAATGTATCTCCAGGAGACGCCAAAGAATGAATCTCAGGCGTCCTAGGTTAAAGGTGTTAACTTAACTTAACTTAACGTCTTTATACTGGTTTAGAAGACCCTGCAGAGTCTGTATACAACCATTTACATTTACATCACCTTGCTCTAAAAGCTATGCGCATCCAGTTTATTCTTAAATGCATTAACTGTCCCTGCCTCCACTACCTCCCCTGGCAATGCATTCCAAGCAGACACCACTCTCTGACTAAAAAAATATTTCCTAATATCTAACCTGGACCTCTCTTTAGTCAGCTTGTAACTATGCCCTCGTGTTATTGTAGGTGGCTGTATTTTAAAAAACTTGTTATAGTCTAATTTATCGATTCCTCTGATCATCTTATAAACCTGTATTAAGTCACCACGAATTCTTCTCTCTTCGAGACACTGTAGGCCGGTTTTTCTGAGTCGTTCCTCATAACTGTAATTCTGGAATCCCACTATCATCTTTGTCGCTCTTTTCTGTATTCTTTCTAGCATGTTTATGTCCCCTCTATGATAAGGACTCCACACCTGTACACAGTACTCCAATCTAGGTCTAACTAAAGCTTTATACAGTTTGACGATCACTTCCTTGCTCCTATGTTTAATATTTCTTTTTATCATACCTAACATTGCATTTGCCTTTTTCACTGCTACCTTAACTTGCTAACTCACCTTTCATGTATGATCTATTATAACCCCTAGGTCCCTTTCCTTATCTATCTTTCTAATATTGTTTTCTCCCATTCTGTAATTATGTTCCATATTGGATCTACCCATGTGGATGACTGTACATTTATCTACATTAAACTCCATTTGCCAGCTTACAGACCATTCTAGAATTTTATCTAAATCCGACATCAATATATCCACTTCCGCTTTAGATGAGACACTACTGCATAGTTACTGTGTCATCAGCAAATTTTGCAATCATGGATCTCATATCAATGTCCAAATCATTTATATATATCAAGAACAAAATTGGTCCCAAAACCGAGCCCTGTGGCACACCACTTTTCACTTCACTCCACTCAGAGTACTCCTTATTTATGCCCACCCTCTGCCTTCTTCCCGTTAACCAATTTTCAATCCATTTGGCAACTTCCCCACCTATTCCATGTGATTTTAACTTTCGAAATAATCTTTGATGAGGTACTCTATCAAAGGCCTTTGCAAAGTCTAGATAAATAACATCCACTGGCTCCCCTTTATCTATGATTTTAGTAACCTCCTCCATGAATTCTAATAGATTTGTTAAGCATGATCTCCCTCTAGTAAACCCATGCTGACTATTTCTAATTAGATTAAATTTGTCTAAATGCATTACAATGTTTTCTTTGATTATTGACTCTAACAATTTACAGACTATGCTCGTTAAACTCACCGGTCTATAATTTGCCGGATCTGATTTTTTGCCTTTTTTGAATAAGGGGATCACTCCTGCATCTTTCCAATCCCGTGGAACAATCCCTTTTGTAAGTGATTGAGAACATAATATAGCCAATGGTTTTGCTAGTTGGTCTCTAATTTCATACAGCAATTTTGGATGAATACCATCTTGACCTGGACATTTATTCACTTTCAACCCCTCCAATTTTTAAAAAACCATTTCCTCTGTAATACAGATTGATCTTAATCCCGCTATATCCATGTCTCTTTGAAAAATATCTATAGGCTCTGGGATCTCGGAGCAGTCCTCCTTTGTGAAGACTGTGCCAAAGTACTGATTGAGCAGATTAGCAGCCTCCCTATTCTCACTTATTATTTTCCCTGTACTGTCTATGAGAGGGCCTACTTTGTCTTTCGTTCTTTGTTTATTCCTAACATAAGAGAAGAAGCTTTTACTGTCAGTCTTGATCCTCTGAGCAAGTTTTTTTTCAAAGTCTATTTTTGCTGTTTTATCGCTTTCTGAGATATGTTCTGCTTGTCCAAATATTTTACATATGTTTCTTTTGATTTACCTGCCTCTATATATTTTTTCCATGCTTTATTTTTTGCTCTTCTACATTTCACTACAAATCTAGTTATCCACTTTTTACGCTTGGGGTTTACCTCCCTACATGGAACACATTCCTCTTTTAGCGTTTCTAGAACTGTTTTAAAACTTTCCCACTCCTGTTCAACAGTGTTGAGCCTATGTTCTTGTTTGGCATAGGTTGTCCGCGTTTCGCAGCCGTATAGAATCGTACTAACAACACCAGCAAAGGAGATCATGGCCTTGGTCTTGGCTGTAGATTTGGGGTTTTTTCAGACACGTGTTGTGAGACGAAAAAATAATTTCAGCAGTTTTGCCAATACGATTGCCTATTTCGGGGTCTAGGGAGAGCTTTTCATTGCTGAGGAACCCCAGGTAAGTGAACTAGTCCACAGTTGCCAGTTCATAGTTATGGATAGTGATGGTTGGTGGTGGTATTTATGTCTTGTCCCAGCACATTTGTTTTATTTTCCCTAAATCTCTGCACGCCTGGGAGAAGCGATCTATCAAGCTCTGGAGTTCCTGCTGACTGTCAGTGACAATTGCAACATCATCAGCAAAAAAAACAAAAACAAGTCCCAGACAGTCACTTCCATGATCTTGGTTTGAATTTTGAGTCTCGCAAGATTAAAAACAGACAACTATCCGATCTAGAGTGAAGGCAATTTCCTTCTGTTGCATTACCAAATGCGTACTTCAGTAGCAGCGCAAAGAAGATTCCGAATAGTCGGGGTCCAGGACACAATCTTGTTTAACACCACTGTAGGTATTGAATGCGACAGTACGGTCACTAGCACAACTCTTGATTTGGTTCAATGATATGCTAGAATGGAGGAGCAAGATGTCGAACCATCTTTAGAAGATTTCAAGACAGCTGTTGACAGCTTGGCTCTAGGCAAAGCAGCAGGCAGTCAGATCTACTATCGTCGAAAGTCATCAATGGAAGTCGATGAGGGTACATTCTCATGAGATAACCGAACCAGAGTATTTTGTGCCTGAAAATGTACTCTGCACAAAACGCAGTTACGACCATACTGCAAATGTCGTTATTTTGCATTCTGTCTTTTCTAGTAACAACGATGACCTTCATTTCAGGCGTTGCAATTTTTTTCTCCTGCGCTTTGTGCAGCGGCCATGTTTTGCACTGATAGCACAGAGTCGACATAAATATTATGTTTATCACCTGTTGCTTTGTTGCAAAACTAATGCTTAGGTGCCTAAGCAATAGTTTCTGTTTTCTTCTCGTTAATTCACATATTGTATTTGGCACAGATTATCGCAAAAATGTGCATGTGATTTTGCATTTTATTGTCATCGTCGTACAACAGACACTGATCATCTGCAAAGAATAATTAATGTATTGAGTTCGGTTTTACTTCAGATGTCTCATTTGACTGGTCTGTGATGCGATTTTGTCTATGTAGATGTTAAACAGTACAAGGGAAGCACATAAACACACATACCTCACGCCGGTAGTGGTTTTAAAATCATATGTGACACAATCAGTCGGTCTAACGTCGTTTATAGTCATTGGATGCAATGCTCTGAGATTTTCAACTAGCTGGCATTGTACACCAAAATCGTATAGTATCGTCCAAAATTTACTCATGTCGGCCCTATCAAACGCATTTTCTTGATCAATGAAAGCAATGAATACATTTTCCTTATATTATATGGATATTTCGCTTAATTGCTTTAAAGAAAATAAGGCCTCCGTGCAGCCCATATCCCGGCAAAATCCAAATTGAGCTTTGGACAGTTGAGGTTCAACAATATGTCTTATCCTCTATTCTAGAATCTTCGAATACATTTTACAAGTGAGACTAAGTAGCGATATACTTGTGTACATGTCACTATTTCTTGTGTCGTCCTATTTCTTCCAAATTGGCACGATTGTAGCTTGTTGCATAATTATACATCTGCGAGGAGGCTTCAATTGAAAGCCTTTGAAGGTAAAAGATGTATCGCAGAAAAAGCGATACACAATTGCTCCATTTTTCGACGTAGTTCCAATTACATTCAATACATGTTCTCCAGCGTGTTACAAAGTGCATTGATTCCATTTCAGCAGAACATGAACGTCTTTCCTCCAATGGTCTCTTTGAGTGACCCAAAGACGTGATAATCACTTAGAGCGAGGTCTGACAAGAACTGTGTAGGTAGAAGACACTCACATTATAGCCCCTGGTTAGTTGCAACCGTTGCACGGGCAGTGTGGGGTCGAACGTTGTCCCGTTGTAACAAGACATCTGTAAACAAAGTCCACGTCAATTAGATTTGACTGCAGTTTAAGATCATTTATGAGAAAATGTGTATACGTGACACTGATGACAAAATTTTCTCTCTGGGCATGTAGTACTATACAACATCCCATCGTTCATTCCAAAAGAAAGTCAGCATCATTTTCTCAGCAGATGACTGTGTGCAGAACTTCACTTTTACTGAGGGGAGATGGCGCCGTTCCTTACACGCTTTCTTGGGTCCATCTCCAGAGTCGGAAACTTGTATCTCTTGCATCAAAACGCCGCAAAGGTTCTTGACGGGCACGTTATTGCTTCAATTCTAAAATAATTTGCCGAGGCACCCACCTTGCAATCACTTTGTGGAAATGAAACACATCATGGCTGATGATGTGTACTGAACCTAGACTGATGTCCAGAAATGCGGCTATTTCATTCTCAATCACTAGAAGATTTACATCAAGTTGCGTTTAATTAATACAATGGCACAATGCGTCACTCATTACCCATGTGTCTGAACCGTTCGAGAACAGTATGTCACCGAACTCACGAAGTTTGAGAACTTGTTACTCCACTCGCACACATGATGGAGTGCCCGACATGCATCTCTGCACTGAACCGTCATTTGTCAGCGGATTTCAGTAGTTTCACACGTTTGCTGCTCAAAAAATTAATAAAAGAACGTTGTTCATTTTTCGTGTATGTCATTAATGAGGCGAACGTCTCTAAAGCGCTTCTATGACGGCATGTGGCTCGTCTGCACATATGATATCACCAGTATTACTCTTGAAATCCTTAGCGATGATACTTTCATCTTGCGTGACAATGGCAGTGTCTCGAATTTCTATCGCAATTTTTAGGTTTTAATTTGAAGTCCTCTCGTATATAAGTTTCAATGTGGATCCACGATCCCCAGGGAATTACAATTATTCTTTAAAACCCCAGCTATACAACTCATGATCTTACTTTATATTTCCTCAAACGGCACATCGATGTCCCAACATCTACCCTGCATGTTAAAAACCACAACACTGTTTCATGTTTGAACATGAAGCTCTCAAAAACTTAGTCTGCCTATGTCCCCAGTATTACCCCATACATGTGATTCCTAGTGAGAATGGTGTGTGCAGGAGACCAGTGGCATACTAAGACAGGTTAACACCCAAGGTGGAATGTTGTGGGACACCATCCTCAATTTGCGGGCGAACAATTAAGTTGAATTAAAAATAAATCGCAGTACAGAATGTTTAATTTATACGTGCTTTCGCGCTTTTATTGAACTAAAAGTTTCAATTACATCATTACAATTTTTGTTTTTGGAGGGTTCCTTCTCGATGGAAAATATATATAAAAAACTCATCAAAGTACATTGATCCGTCGTTGACCTAAAATGCAAATAGTTGAACCATTTTAGCATTCAGAAACTTCGTTCACAAGCTGCAAATTATTCACAAATAGTCTCACACCCAAAACACTCGCATGCACGTAGAGAGGTTGGCAGCGACTCAGTTAAGTCATATTTCACAATGAACCTCTACATTTCAAAAGTTGTCAATTCATCTGTCTGGGGATGTTTGCAGCATGCAAGTGACGTCACAATCATCCACATTCTTTAACGATTTTAACATCTGAAAATGATGTGTGTATTTTCATCAGGTTTGGAGCAAGAGAATGCAGTTTTTCTGTTGCACGTAGAAAAGTCTTTGGCTTAATAACTGCGAAGCTGGAAGCAATGTCAACCAGCGGTCGGAATTTATCCAACGTAATTGCTCAACTATATAAATACTTTTGTGTTAAGTTCAATTCATTTAAAATTTAACATTTATTTAAAAAATATAAAACATGCGAAAATACGTTAAAAAGGTAGAAGGCGAAAACAGACAACGTAATTTCGCACGCTTTATTTTTAAAATAACCGGCAGCTACAGCGTTACAGGAGAGTGTGCCCTGCGCTGGTCCTGAGGAAACATATTAATGATAATACAATCTTTATGTGGCATCACTCGCCCCACTGGCACCCGGAGCGGACCGCTATCAACGCCCCTCCCCTTTTGAGTCCGCCAATGCAGGGAACAGCTCAGAAATCCTTTTTTTTTTCTTCTGCGTTCGCATTATTTCTCTATTCCCTATGGTTGTGTGCGTTGCACTATGGTTTTATTTTGCGCCTGTCGGCCCAGCATATCCAACTTCGACATCCATTTTATGTAAGAGTCTGCTTCCTCCTGCATTTTTTAAGGGTTTGTGTGCCGGGGGTAATAGCCGGTGCTATGAAGGGGACCCAACACTTTCGGGTTATGAGGTTGTCACTAAACCAATTATGATATATTAAAAAAATATTGGATGATTACTGCTAATTTAAAAAGAAAACAAATGGCTACATTTATTGGACACATACTGAGAAGGGATGACTAAGAATGCATTATAACAACGGGAAAGACCGAAAGCAGTTGCAGCAGAAGAAGGCAGAAGAACGAAATGAACTGGGATGGCCGACACATTGGCATTACACCTGTTAAATAGTCTGTTTCGAAAAAATATACTGTCGACGTTATGACGTACTCATGTTTGTGACATCCTTGATGATACATCAAGCTCTAAATGACATCCTTGATGATACATCAAGCTCTAAATGACATCCTTGATGATACATCAAGCTCTAAATGACATCCTTGATGATACATCAAGCTCTAAATGACATCCTTGATGATACATCAAGCTCTAAATGACATCCTTGATGATACATCAAGCTCTAAATGACATCCTTGATGATACATCAAGCTCTAAATGACATCCTTGATGAAACATCAAGCTCTAAATGACATCATTGATGAAACATCAAGCTCTAAATGACATCCTTGATGATACATCAAGCTCTAAATGACATCCTTGATGATACATCAAGCTCTAAATGACATCCTTGATGATACATCAAGCTCTAAATGACATCCTTGATGATACATCAAGCTCTAAATGACATCCTTGATGATACATCAAGCTCTAAATGACATCCTTGATGATACATCAAGCTCTAAATGACATCCTTGATGATACATCAAGCTCTAAATGACATCCTTGATGATACATCAAGCTCTAAATGACATCCTTGATGATACATCACGCTCTAAATGACATCCTTGATGATACATCAAGCTCTAAATGACATCCTTGATGATACATCAAGCTCTAAATGACATCCTTGATGATACATCAAGCTCTAAATGACATCCTTGATGATACATCACGCTCTAAATGACATCCTTGATGATACATCAAGCTCTAAATGACATCCTTGATGATACATCAAGCTCTAAATGACATCCTTGATGATACATCAAGCTCTAAATGACATCCTTGATGATACATCAAGCTCTAAATGACATCCTTGATGATACATGAAGCTCTAAATGCATGCACACTGTCTTCTGATATGTCTAACGGCACAAACTGTTGTATCACCTTTGACTCAGGAATTCATTAATAATAATGATCGCGTAGGCGTCAGAAGTCCGTTGCGTCGAACGACCACTTCCCTGTCAAACTGCTGAAGATCGTTCATGCGTAGTATGTCGATAGAAATCCCTACAGACTCCCCAGGTGGAGCCGAGCACTCTGCTGCCTTGAATTCGGGGAAGCGAGGAGTGTGTGTTGGACCAATGTTTTTGTCTGGCTTTCTTTGTCCGTTCGTGTCTGACTCCCTGTTTTCTTGCGTTCCGCCCATGAAACCTCTGGACTCTGCCCATCCTCGAGGCAGCGTGACCCTTCTGTGCTGAAAATACGAGGTTGGGCAAGGCATCACGTAACCTCCGATGGAGGGGAGGGGTGGGGAGAGGCAGGAGGAACGCGGTTTCAGTCCGAGCAGGAAGGCCATTGAGTAGTGATAACCTGGACTGAGTTTTGGCGTGCAGTTAAGTGGAACCTTGAAAGCAATTTTGGACTGGTTTCACACGGTTTAAGCCAGGCATGAAATTCAGCATAACAAACATGATAAGCGATCGAAAGCACACGAATTCCACATAATAAAGTCCTTGATACTACCAGGTGAAGGAGTTGTGCATAATAATCCCAACAAGCACTAGCAAACAGCAGAAGACCACACAAACACCGGAGCGAGTCGAAGCGCAACCATTCAGGTGCAGTCATCTGGCTTAATCCCATTAATTTATTGTCTGCATGCTAAATGTTCCAACTCTATGTGCGATTTGCACAATATGCTGGCATCTGAGTTTTTAACATTGTGAATTCCAGAACATTAATGAACTCACATGAACGCGCTTGCCTCATGCTGTGCAGATCATTGCCATAAAAATGAGATGAAGACAACACACTATGAGAATTAACAGAAAGACAGAACGCATGATATACTCAACACAAGTGTCAATGATATTGTTCTTCAACAGGTCAGTGAGTTCAGGTAGCTGAGCACTATTTTTCAGTATACGGAAGGCTTGATATTGGAATTGAGAGTATATGTTGTGACCTACCAGCTGTCACAGCTGCCTAGACATCCAAGCAGCAATTTCGTGACAAAGCAACAGTTGATAAACAGTGTATTTATGCCTACTCTATGCTACAATTGTCGAAGATAATTCTGGTCCAAGTCATGTGAGAGTACAATTTTGACGTGTGAAATGAAGTGAATTTCGAAAAATAGTCGCCACCGCGCCTTGTGCTGAATACATTTACAGGCAAAATAAAAAAAATGAGTAGATTCGATCATCTCATGAGAATACACTTTGATCAATTCCAATGATGGCTTACAATATTAGGAGACCTGGCTACAGGACAAGAGAAAGGCCATACAACAAGTAGATAGATGATATTTAAATGATCTTGGAATGACACAGGCTCATAACGACGATGCAATACACTTGGCACAGGACAGATAACTTCTTCTTCTTCTTTTTTGCGATCGGTTTCGTATGCTTGTTTTATGCCACCAGATGGGCTGCATCCATGAAGTGACACGTCAGTCGCAGGTCCTCAATGGTTCCCCACAGTTTGTCTTGTGTGTTTCTCTCCTCGGGTCAGGTCTTCTCACGGGAGTCTTGGTGCAGTGGACATGTTTGCAGGATGTGTTCTGGAGTCTGGGGTCCTCTCTGACATGTGCATTGTGCAGTCTGTGCTGCTTTTATTTTATGCATGTGTGCATTTAGTCTGCAATGACCTGTTCTGAGGCGACAAATTGTGGTATACTGTTTCCTATTCAGTCTATTGATTGGGTCCTGTGGGTATTTACTGTTTGTTCTCTCTATCCACTGTTGTTTATATTTTTTTTAATGTTTGCCTTGACTTCTTGCAGTGACACTGGGTGGGTGAATTGTTCTCTTTGTCTTCCCTTCCTGGCTAGCCTGTCCGCCCATTTATTCCCACGTATGCCGCAGTGAGCTGGAATCCAATGGAGGGTGATTTTATTGTGGTCTGAGAGTTTGTTTAGCTGGCATATCAGTTCCCTTTCCATACTATTTCGTCGTTCTCTTTGTGTGGCCTGCAAAATTTCCATGCAGTCGCACAAAAACATTATTTTGTTATCCTCAAACCCCTTTTCATCCAATAGTTTGATTGCTTCAATTATTGCCTGTTGCTGTGTTCTTAGATTTGTAGAGGGCTCTCTGGCAGCACTTGCTTTTTCTATAACGGTTCCATCCTGTAGAAATATTACGAGTCCCGCCCCTCCTTTCCTCAATGATGCCTCTGATGATCCATCTGTGTAGACGTGCGTCCACATGGGTTGAGGATAGGCGTCTCCAATATGCTTTAGAATTGTTTCTCTCAATGTATGGTCTGATTCTTCCACCTTTCTATCGATACCTGGTATTTTCGCTTCTACCGTGAAGTTGGGCTGCTGGTCTGTATTTTCATATACTTGTATCATTTCCCATGTCGTTGGACATTTTGATATGATGTCACTGTTCCTGGCTGTAAGGGCTTTTGATAGATGAATGAAGCTTGTTCTTTTTATGCGGTTTTTTTGTTAATTCAGACAGATAACTTAAGTTCCCCATGTCACTTAACAGTAGATGTAAATGGAAAACTAATGGACAAATGCAAGGGTTTCATCAAACCGTTTCATTTTCCAGTCTTGTTTTTCTTATATTCTTGGCCAAATATTGACAAATCTGTCACTGCCCATTACAACTGAAATCATTTTTAAGTGCAAGCAACACATTCTCTCCATTTCACTCAGTTTGCATCATCCTTCATATAATGCCCAGCTATTGTTCATTTTTTAAATTTCAGTTTCTTTGGTTCTTCGTCAAGTTGTTTTAGGTTGGCCTCCCTTTTGCCTTCACTGTGAGGGCTATAGCTTGGCAGTTCAGGTTCGGTGCCAGGTTCTGTTCTTAGAACTTCCAATTCCAGTCAACCAGTTCTGATGGTGTACATATCTTTTTGGTTGCTCCAAGCAAGCAGGTCTTAGTTGTTGATGATGTTTTTTTACCTTATCTAAAAATGCGATTTAAAAAAAAAACACCTTGTCTTGTCTGCTAAAGTGTTGTCATGATTTGCAAATTCAGCATGCAATATAGCTTTTACAATTGTAATTCAAGTTCATTAACGCAAGGGTTTAATAAAATACCTTTTTTGTTTATTTTATTAATCTAGAGCTTTGCTTACAAAATATTAGAGTAGTTTCTATGGTATTACATCAACTCTTCCTTTGCTGTGATCACCATCATGGCCACGCTATACATCAAATATGCAAATTATAGACAGAAAATGGAGATGGAATGTTACACTATTGAAACAGCCAGGTAATATATAACTATACATACCTTCGACAGAGAAAAAGAAAGTGAGCGTGGAAGCCAAAAAACCAAATTATTCTACATCTATAAGCAGAGCTAAAGAAGACTGCTCTAATAGAAAGTGCTTGCGAGCAACAGATACAGCTATGTGTTTTCTGAATGGAAAGACAAGGTTGGGTGATAACTGCAGAAAAACTATAGGGAAATGTGAACGCAATAATGTATTTTTTTAAAAATATATACATTATAAAAGAAACAAACTAATTGCATGCTGGTTATATTTTATTTCTCATTATAGATATATTATTTAAAGAAATGGAACACTGAACCAGAATATGTCTGCTGGAGACATAGCGAATATTATATGTTGTTTCTGTTGATAATAGTTTGAGAAAACAATTAAAGAATTATCATTGAAGCACACTATTGTTAATTAGAAAACAAACTCCACATAATCCTAGTTTTAGACAAAACCACAGTTACTAGAATACAGCATCAGTATATAAAATGTAAAAAACAATATGTAAGTGATGGTAGAAGGTAGAAAATATACTTTTTAGAGTGTAAAACATTTCTTAGAAGGTTACAACTGAAGAACAAGATACAATTGGAAATGTATTCATTATAAGAACATGGCATGTCTAATTGTGATGTTTGTAAATATCTGCCAAAGAACAAATTATGTCCTTCATATCAAGCTTATGCCTTCACTGCCATGATGTCTTACCTAATTAAAATAACTTACAATCCAATATTTATATTCCTCAGATTATGTGCATTCTTTCTCTTTAAAAATAACAAAAACATGATTAAGCTACAAATATAACTACAGAATATTTTAATAGTGGTTTAGGAAAATTAATGGGCTCTATTAAATTACTTTCTAGGCAACTGCCAGAAATATTTATTCCTCACATGCTGTGCTGACTGACTTCCGCAGGTGACCTATGTAACTAATTAGTGTTAACGGCTTAATAGTATTGCAAAAATAGTGAATATCTTGTAGCATTGTATAGAATTAAACATTCAGTCATATTGTCTGCAGGAAGACAGCAGAAGCTAAACATTATTATAATATCAGATCATGTATATACTACTATTAGTATTAGTTTTGTGCACACACAATTTGAATCAACAAAACTAATAAGAACTACACACAAAACTTAAAAAATTGAAAGGAAATGCTAGTTTTGAATATCACTTCCAGAAAAACTGAATATTAGTGTTGAATGGTACTAAAATAGGTGAAATTCAGTTTTATTGTAAGGATACAATTACAAAAGACTTTGTTTACCCTGCAGCCACTTAAGATTGTCCTTAACCTCTTTTTGCAATTTATGTTAGATATAGTCGATATATTGGACAAAGGTTATAAATAATGACAACTTGCTTCAGTAATGATGTTCATTTCACAATAAAAATAGAAAACTAAAAATTCTGGAAATATGTATACAATGCATTACTGCATGGAGGGCAGAAAATAACATGGTTTATACATATCAATAACAATAGGTTAGCTTAAAAGCAAACAGATTGTTAAGGGACTAAATAATGAGTTTAAACTCTTTAAAAAGCATGATCTGATAGTAGGTAAGACAACATATCTTACAAAAGACAATAAATTGCATAAAAAATATGCATCATCCAAAATGTCCAACAGTGCAGTTAGATGGAAAAGGTTCAGTACCTAATTTCTATTTGTCTTTTCAATCAATATGTGTTCAAAGACTTTAAGGTGCTAGCTCTCCAAGGTCAACCTAAAGTGTGTCAAATTAAAGAGATAAACCAGAGCTTAGCTATATGCTTTCATCAATTTAGTGTTGGAACTACAGTAAAAGTTGTTTATTATGAACAATTATCTCAGCTTCCAAAATTCAAGATGAATTAATGGTGTGATCCTTTTGCTATTCTTTGAAAATAAAGAAATTTAGTTTCTGCAAATAATATTTTAGGTAGCTTTTGAATATGGCAAAAATCAGATGACAAGCAAATCATTAAAGTTGATCACACAATATTCCAACTGATTAAAGTTTAAGTGTTTTTGTGAAAGAATGCAGTTGTGCATTCTTCATCTTCACATATTCTTTAATAGAAATACTTTAATTGACAGAAACCTGTAGCAAATAAACGTGAACTAAATGGGTCCACCATAATTAAGATCATAGTACCTGTTGTTTATACATTTTCATGACAAATTTCTAGAATAAAATATATTTTCTGCCAATTGACTTTTACATTGACAAATTGTTTTTAAAAAAAATATTATTCTAAAAGTTAGCAAATATGGTTTAACCAGCTGTGATTTCTGTGGGCTGTTCTCTGACCATGGAAAGAATTCTGTCCAGTTTTTCAATTTCTCTCAGAATCTTGGTAGCATCATCAACTGCTGGCGCCCCTTTCTTCTCCTGGAGATAACAAATATAATCACCAAGTATGAAAAGAAGATACAAATGTGCAAAGGAAAAATGATTTTTGTGCAATGTACAAAAATGAAAAAAATAAGCACAAAAGTTCATAAAGCTGGAGGTAATAAGCCAAATATATAGATGAAGTGTGTTCAAAAAGTAACTGACCTTAATTCGTTTCTGTGGAAACAAATGAGGCATGGGTGTTGTCCTCCAGCAGTGAGGTATAAGAGAAAGTTATGCACATGAAATTTTTCCCGCTTCCAGATTGCGTCAGTTGCTGGCAGTCAGTCTTGAGTAATAAGTGAAGTGAGTACCCATCAGATTTTCACTCACCACAAAATGATGGAAAGGATTGAACAGCAGTGCTGCATTAAATTTTGCCAGAAGCTAGGCAATACCCAAGTGGAAACCATTTGGAAGATTCAACAGAGACTTTTGGTGATGATGTCATGAGCATCACACAAATTAAGCTCATCGGTGGAGAGTGGATCATATTCTGATAGACCCTCAACAAACTGAAATGATGAAGTAATTGACCACTTGCGGACCTTGGTCTTACAGAACCATCATTTTACCATCTGAAAACTTGCGGATGAGGTGGGGATAAACAATGGTTCGGTACACTCCACTTTGAGCGAGGATTTGGTTATGTGGAACGTGTCCACGAAATTCGTGCCCAAGTTGCTAATTATGGAGCAGAAGCAACTTCATCTGGAAGTCTCACAGAACATGCTGAACTGTGAAAAGGACAACCTGGACTTCATGAACACTTTGAGTCACTGGTGAGGAGTCGTGAGTTAACGGGAACGACCCGGAAACCAGGCTGAAGTCATCACAGTGGAGACTTTCATCATCCTCGAGGCCGAAAAATCAAGGCAGATGCGCAACATGTCAGTCACGTTGACTGTGTACGCACTCCAAGGTAAAAAAATTACCAAAGAATACTACCTGGAGGTCATCAGTTGCCTTTGTGATGCTGTTTGACGCAAACGACCAGACCTGTGGACAACTTGGCTGTTCCATCATGACAATACGCCGGCCCATTCTTCACATCTGATTCAGACTTTCTTTACCAAACACAATATTCCTCTAATTAGCCAGGCTCTCTATTCCCCCGATATGATTCCTTGCAATTTTTGGCTGTTCCCACGCTGAAAATTTAGCTGAGAGGAACCCAATTTTGGTCACGAGAAGACATGCAAAATGCAATGCAACGGCTGTACTCCATTCCAAAAATAGGCCTTCCTGAAATGCTTCCAACAATGGTAGAATCACTAGGAGAAGTGTATGGAGTTCCAAGGTGAGTATTTGAAGGAGATTAGGGTTTCAAACCTCCAGGTGAGTAATTGTATTTTTCTAGTCTATAGGTCGGATACTTTTGAACACACCTCGTCTATGAACAATAGGGTGACATAAATAAGATGTTTACCTACAAATTTAAAAGACTTGCGAAAATATAATATATTTTTTAATGATAATACATTTTAGTTGAAGTAATGAAGGTTTTAAACAGGGTAAAAGGGAAGAAGCTATGGCAAAGAAAAAAAAAGACAAAGTGAAATGCAAAAAAGAAAGAAATGCAGAGAGAGGGAGTGTGTGCGAGATAGAGAGAGAGAGAGAGAGAGAGAGAGAGAAAGAGAGAGAAAGAGAGTATGCATGGGTGTAGAAAATATTAACAGAATCATAATAGTTCTTTAAAATTTACAAAACACAATAGCATTTTACAGATTATTTCATAAAAACATAATGGGTAATCCTACCACAAACATAGTGTGTAATACTAACACAAACATAATGGGTAATCCTAATCCTACCACAAACATTGTGTGCAATACTAACATAAACATAATGGGTAATACTAACATAAAAATAATGGGTATTACTACCACAAACATAATGGGTAATACTGCCACAAACATAATGGTAATACTTCCATGAAATCATTGCACCATAACTATTAAAAACAAAACATGATAACTACAATAAAAATGTATGATTACTACCACAACAGCTACAAAAATAATGTAAGATATTACCACAAAAATTATGTAAAAAAGAAGCACAAAAGTATGTGTTGATACCGAACCACAGCACACCATGTAATACCAGGGTCACAATACAAATAAAGATGAAGAGCCCTAAAAACAGACAGGTTTTATAACCACATTTTAACAAAGCATTACATTGTCAAAGTTCTGCAAAATAGTATATTTAACAACTACACAAAAATATGTGATGCCACAACCAAAAATAATGCAAAATGAATAGGTTATTCAATCACCAAAAAGTGTGTTATACGAGGCGTGTTCAAATGAAACCAAACTAAACTGCAACAAGTGAACATATGGAAGATGTGCATGAAAAAGTCACTTCTGGTGTAAACAGCACATACCAACCATCAAGTTTGCAAAATTTCATTATTTTCCAACTGCTAGTTTCCTCAGCAGATCGTTGAAAACATGGCGGGTGTGATACGGAATCCATCCAGAGTTCATCAGCAAGCGGTGATTCGGGTTCTAACAGCTGAAGGATGTCAACCAGTTGACATTCATTGCAGAATGCAGGCAGTTTATGATGACAAAAGTATGTCGCAGACAACAGTGAAGAACTGGACAACAATGTTTTTTCTTCTTCTTCGTACGCTGTCAAACGTCAACTTGAATTTGTTCGAAGAAAGCAGCTGTCATCCTGAGGCTGTCAACACTGCCATAGAGCTTGTCTAGTGTTGCCACTGGTGATGTCCACATGTGCTTTCTCTGGTCCTCGTATGTCGGGCAATTTTGCAGCAGATGTTCAGCGGTCATTTTCCCTGTACCACAGGTGCATTCATCAGTGTCACCTATCTTCAGTTTATTGAATAGATGGTACCTCAGTCTGTTGTGGTCTGTTCGGAGTCTGAAGACCACGACCTGCTCTCTTCTGTTCAACTGGTAATAGGCATCATTTTTTGTGTAGCCAGTATGTTCTGTTTCCCATTTGGCCATGTATCTGGCCCTAATAAACCTTTTGGACTCTTCGTAGGTCACACAAGAATCTGGTTGTGGTAGTCTTGCACCTCTTTTGCCAGTCTGTCTGCCTCCTCGTTGCCTTGGATGTTACAGTGGGATGGAACCCACTGTACCACTACTCTTTTTGTGTGGACTACTGGCATGGTTGACAGAGTACTGCTCTTAAATCATTAAGTTCAGTATTTTTCTGGCTTTTTAGTGCTGTAACCACGGCCAGGGCATCTGTAAACAGGACTATCTGGCTTTCATTGCTTTCGCCTGTCAGCATTGCTTTTACTGCAGCATTCAGTGCCTCTGTCTTGGCTCTAAAATTGCTTGAGAATTTTCCAGTTGCCACTGACAGTGTTATTTTTCTACCATTTGTTAGGCTCAGGAATACCCCTCCCCCTCCATTCTGTGTTGTGTTTATTATAGACCTGTTGGTGTATGCATGGGTCCAGTCCATGCTTGGGTAGTTTTCCACTATGTACCTCAGGGTTATGTCTCTTCTTTCTTTTTCAGTCTGGCTATTCTTGTTTCCAATACCTGGTATATTTTCTACTACCTCCGGAGTGATATGCTGCTTCCAGGTGGGTTTGTGTACAGTAGGGATGGGCTTTGGTGTTGTTATGGTATTCATAGGGTCTTCGCTCATCTTTGCTTTGGCTATTTCTGCAAAGTTTCTCCGCTTTAGTTTCCCATTTCCAAATCTATTTAGTCTCTGATGAATTGGATCGTCTGTCAGTCTTCTGAGTTTCTCTGCTTGCTGCTGGGCTCTGCTGTCTCTTCTGTCGGTCATGAATTGCAGATTTGTAATCTTTTCAAGTTCTACAATTGGCGTTGACTTCATGCCTCCTGTTACCAGCAAGTTTCCTCATGATTGCCATTCTTTGTCTGGCTCTCATTTGGTTTCTCTCGATCTGACTTTTCCATGTCATGCGCCGATCAAATGTGACGCCCAAGTAGTTTGGGTTGTCGTTTGGCCGCAGATATTTGCCATTAAGACTTATTTTGGTGTTCTATGGTATATTTGAAAGCGAGAATATCGTACATGTTGTTTTTTACTCATTTATTTTGACCAGCCATGAGTTCGCTCACTCCTCCAACAATGTTAGGGCCTGCTGCATCCGATTGCTTGCTACGGTGAGATTTTTTTCGGAGGTCCACATAGCCAGATCGTCTGCAAACATGGAGCTGTGGACTTTTCTTGGTATATTCTCTATGATGTTGTTTATATACACCAGAAAAAGTGTGGGTGACAGTACTCCCCCTTGGGGTACTCCTTGCTCCAGTGTCACCTTTTTGCTCATCTGCCCTTGTACTTGAACTCTGGCTGTTTTGTTTTCGAGGTAGTGGCTGATCCATCTGTACATGCTTCCAGATACTTCACCTCTTCGTAGCTTGACTTTAAGTCCCTCTTTCCACACCTTGTCAAATGCCTTCTCTAGATCCACCCAAACCGCTACTGTATGCTTTTTCTCTTGGTAAGCATCCTCTATTTCCTGTGCTATGAGAGGGATCTGGTCCTCAGTGGTTCTGTGTTGTCTAAATCCTGCTTGCTGTAGAATTAATATTTGTTTTTCTTCCAGGTGCCATATCAGTCTGGTGTTTATCATACGCTCCATCAGTTTACATACACAGCTCAGTAGACTGATAGGCCTGTATCCATTTGGATCTGTTCTATTTTTTTCTTTCTTTGGTACTGGTATAAGTACAGCATCTTTCCATGCCTGCGGTATAATTCCCCTTTTCCAGCTTTGGTTCAGGACTGACAGTAGCTTCTGCTTTGCTGTTTGGCCCAACCCCATTAGCATTTAATTTGTTACCCTATCTTTTCCGGGCGATTTCTTTTTCTTTAAAGTTCTCATGGCCTCATTCATTTCATTCATCGTTAGTTTTGCCATCATGTGCTCCTCTGGTGCAATCTTGATGTCGTGGCTCTTTTGTTCTTCCCTAATGTCTGTATGCCTGTCTGTAGGAACATCAATGTGGTTTGCTCTGGCATAATGTTCTATAAAGGCGTTTGCTGCTTTTTTTCCGGTAAGTATGTTGTCACCTTGCTTGATGGTAATTTGTTTATTTGATGTTGTTTCATAATTCATGGCTCTGACTAAATTCCATAGTTTGTTCCCTTCTTTATCTAGATTGAGGCTTTCTGTTTTTTTTCCCCAACTGTCTCTTGTTATTTGGTTCAGTGTTCTTTTGTATTTTGCAGTGATGGCCTTGAGGGTGATATTTGCTTCCATAGATTGCTCTCTCTCTCTCTGCCATGTTCCTAGCATTTGAGACTTAATCCTCAGCTTTCTGCAGTTCATGATTCCAATATGGCTTGTAGTTTTTCCTTCCCTCTCTTGGGATGGTCTTGGTGGCTGCTTGCAGTATTGCTTTGCTTAGGCTTTCTACCATAGGTTTCATATTGTTATTTCGTGTGTTGACAGTTTCACACAGTCCATCTGTCAGCATTGCAAATCTGTCCCAGTCGGCTCGTCAGTAGTTTCAACGTGGCAGCGGTTTTTTTTCCTGGGGGCCTACTTCCATATCAATTTCTAGCCTAATTGGCCTGTGGTTGCTACCTGCCAATTGGTTCAGCACCTGACGATCTATATTGTGGTGAATATCTCCTGTTGAGAAGGCCAAGTCTGAAATGGAGGTGGTATGCCATGTTCTAGAATAGAAGCTAGGGCTGTCGTCAGGCCTATTGATAAGATAGAGATTTGTGTCTATCTCCCAGTATTCCACTTCATACCCTATGCTGATCTGGGGTAGTTGTCTCACCGCCGCGACTCAATTTCAACCAGTGTTCGTAAAGCGATCTCAGTCCCGCCAGGCGGAGCGATAGCGCGGGCTTGCGGAAAACGCTCGCCTGCCTTTCCCCGTAGAGCGAATTGGGTGCGGTTTGTTGTGGTGTATCCTCCACCGAGGTGCGCTCGTCTGGTCCGTATCAGGAAACGTGGTCCGTCCGTGGTGATTTATCTAAGGCTTATAGCAGAGCTCAACAGTACGTCTCGCTGGTGGTCCGACTCTCGAAAAGAGCTTGTGACCGGCAAATGTAAAGCAGGAATCGTTGCCTCAAGGCCCTGCGTTCTCCTCCGGAGAAGGGCAGGCCGGCAGGCCAAATTGTCTCTAGTCCCAGTGAAATTCATCGCCTAGGTCGTTGGGATCCGTTCTGCACAGAGTGCTGCCACCCCTCCTCGAGCGAGCCCGGTCGGTCGGTCGTCTGGTGCGTGTGGGAGGCCCCTGTCAGGCGGTCCTAGGTCGACGGAGTGAGGGACGGGTGGAACAACCGTCCGTCCGTCCCGTCAGTCGGTCCCTGCGGCCGTCCAAGCGAGGCTTTTCACACACCCTTCCTCCGCCGACCGGTGTGTGCTGTACGTACGTCTCCGACAGATATCTGGTTGATCCTGCCAGTAGTCATATGCTTGTCTCAAAGATTAAGCCATGCATGTCTAAGTTCACACTGTCTCACGGTGAAACCGCGAATGGCTCATTAAATCAGTCGAGGTTCCTTAGATGACACGATCCTACTTGGATAACTGTGGCAATTCTAGAGCTAATACATGCTTACCAAGCTCCGACCCTCGCGGAAAGAGCGCTTTTATTAGTTCAAAACCAATCGTCGTTTCCCCTCGCGGGGTTGCGGCGTCCCCACTGGTGACTCTGGATAACTTTGTGCTGATCGCATGGCCTCATGTGCCGGCGACGCATCTTTCAAATGTCTGCCCTATCAAATGTCGATGGTACGTGACATGCCTACCATGTTTGTAACGGGTAACGGGGAATCAGGGTTCGATTCCGGAGAGGGAGCATGAGAAACGGCTACCACATCCAAGGAAGGCAGCAGGCGCGCAACTTACCCACTCCCGGCACGGGGAGGTAGTGACGAAAAATAACAATACGGGACTCTTTCGAGGCCCCGTAATTGGAATGAGTACACTTTAAACCCTTTAACGAGGATCTATTGGAGGGCAAGTCTGGTGCCAGCAGCCGCGGTAATTCCAGCTCCAATAGCGTATATTAAAGTTGTTGCAGTTAAAAAGCTCGTAGTTGGATCTCAGGCGCAGGCGGGCGGTCCGGCTCGCGCCGGTTCACTGCCCGTTGTCTCCTGCCCTACCGTCTGCCGGCCCTCTCCCACGGGTGCTCTTCGCTGAGCGTCCTGGGTGGCCGGCGCGTTTACTTTGAAAAAATTAGAGTGTTCAAAGCAGGCCTCGGCTGCCTGAATAATGGTGCATGGAATAATGGAAAAGGACCTCGGTTCTATTTTGTTGGTTTTCGGAACTGGAGGTAATGATTAACAGGGACAAACGGGGGCATTCGTATTGCGGCGTTAGAAGTGAAATTCTTGGATCGCCGCAAGACGAGCTACTGCGAAAGCATTTGTCAAGAATGTTTTCATTAATCAAGAACGAAAGTCAGAGGCGCGAAGACGATCAGATACCGTCGTAGTTCTGACCATAAACGATGCCGACTAGCGATCCGCAGGAGTTGCTTTGATGACTCTGCGGGCAGCTTCCGGGAAACCAAAGTGTTTGGGTTCCGGGGGAAGTATGGTTGCAAAGCTGAAACTTAAAGGAATTGACGGAAGGGCACCACCAGGAGTGGAGCCTGCGGCTTAATTTGACTCAACACGGCCAACACTGAAATGATTGACATGCCGAGACCACTTTTCTGGGGTCTAATATGGAACTGGTGCTGGATTTAGACCCTCAGAAATCTGGGGTTATGCCCCCCGTGGCTCGGTTGGTCTGCATCCAGTGTTCTGACAAAGGAATTGACGGAAGAGCACTATCAGGAGTGGAGCCTGAGGCTTAAATTAACTTAAAACGCCAATACTGTAGAATGACTGTAAAAAAAAGAGCACCTTCGTGGGGTCTAAAAGTGAACATGTGCTGGAATTAGACCTTCGAAAATCTGGGGCTACCTTCTAAGTAACTTGATTGTCTCGCTAAGGGAATTGACGGAAGGGCACCACCAGGAGTGGAACCTGCGGCTTAATTTGACTGAACACGCCAATACTGTAGAACGACTGACAAATCGAGAACACTACCGCTTTGGTCTAATAATGAACGTACGCTGGTATTAGACTCACGGAAGACAAGTCAGCTCTCTAACACTCTAATGAAAGAACGCTACGGAAATCGAGTTTAACTCCGCAGATTCCAAATACCTGGTCATTGACAAACAAAAGCCCTCAATAAATTCGTCTGGCCAAATAGTGAACGGGTGCTGGAAATAGACCATCTGAAGACAGGTCAGTTTTACCCTACTAATGACAGCACGTTGCTACGGAAAACCAGCTCATATCGAGAGGAGCCGCAGACACTTTGGTTCACGTACCAGGCTGATAAGCCAATGGCGCGAGGCTACCATGTGGGGGATTACGGCCGAACCCTTGTAAGCCGCAATCCCGCCTAAAATCTCAGCACCACTGCAATGGGAAGCTCCTACATGTTCAGTAGAGCCGCAGAAAGAGGTCTTTGCCGTCCGCCGATCAAAGCGGGCGGACAATTGCTTGATACTCACCTTATATGGCGATGGGGTGCGAAACCACCAACACAAGACTTAGTACCTGGTCGGGGTGTCGAAAACAGTAGAGCAGCCACCTCACTGTGAACTGTCGAGACTCAACCAATGACCATGAGATCTGTCCGCACACCAGGCGAACAACATCTCTGTGACATTACCAGGCTTGTCCTCTGGTTAAATGCACTTCGGCTACGATATCTACCTCTGTACGTTATCAGCCATATAACTATCATGCTGGACGCAGAAGAGATGCAGACCAGCGGACATTGCACACCTGCCCCACTGTGTCAACACCCCAGGTGGCGGGGAATGCTAGGCGTACCATCTCTGCATAGAAGCCAAGAAAATAAAGGGAGAAAGAGATACCTCACTCACATGCAAATGCTACGTTTCTGGCAGGACGTGACGATCCTGGGATACAGACACACTGGACTGCCTCTCTTCCGGGTAAACCAGTCCATCTCATATATCATTTCACATATCATCATTGCACCCTATAGACACGAGTAGTGAAGACTCGATAGTCTGGTAAGACAACTTCCATAAGAGAGACAACTCTGATCATAAACAACTGCTGCCTTGCAGATAGGCTGGGGACAGCCAAAGGCTAAGGAGGGCATCCCTACAGAAACGCCTGTTGAAATCGGATGCACGGGGCTGCAAGCCTAACAAAACAGTGCAACGTAAATCGCAGCATGATGACAGTACAACCGATTAGAAAAACGCATGGCGCTCATCCTGCGGAGTCCCGCCAGGCAGCGATAGTGCCGGGCCTCACGCCTCGAAGGGGCCCACCTTTGACTACTGGTGGTCACCCACCCATGTGTCGTGGAGTCAAGGCACATGGCTATGGGGCAATTTCTATTGACCAAAACCTCAAGACCCTCAAAATACTACAGTGGAATGCGGAGGGAGTCATTAACAAAAAACTTTCCCTAACACATCACCTGCATGAAGGTAAGATTGACGTGGCATGTATCCAGGAAACGCACCTCAACAATAATCATAAATTCTCAATCAGAGGATACCAGACCTTCCGTCTAGATAGAGAAGGCCATAAAGGAGGGGTCCTGATACTGACCAGAAACTGCATACCGAGTAGCGCGGTATCCGTCAATCACACCGGACAAGCAGAAATTGTAGGAGTTGACATAATGGCTCAAGAGACGAAGCTCCGCATTTTCAATCTGTACGGACCACCAAATAGAGACCTATCGCTCTCGAGTATGGAGGTCAGAGACTCGAACTGCATAGTAGTTGGAGATTTCAACAGCCACTCGGAGAGATGGGGATACTCTGACACAGACAGCAGAGGTGACGAAGTGGAAGATTGGGAGATAGATGCAAATCTCTCCCTAATCAATAGACCGGAGGATAGCCCTAGCTTCTATTCAAGAACATGGCATACCACCTCGACTCCAGATTTGGCCTTCTCCACACAGGATATACACCATAAAATTGACCGCCAGGTGCTAAACCAACTGGCAGGTAGCGACCACAGGCCGATCAGGCTAACCATTGACATGGAAGTAGGCCCACAGGAAACAAAACCGCTCCCACGTTGGAATTACAAACGAGCCGACTGGGACAGATTTGCAATCCTGACAGATGGGCTGTGTGAAACCATCAACACACGAAACACCAAAATGAAGCCCATGATGGAAAGCCTAAGCAAGGCAATAATGCAAGTCGCCACTGAAACCATCCCAAGAGGAGGTAGGAAAAACTATAAGCCCTACTGGAATGATGAGTTGCAGAAAGTGGAAGATGCAGTAACAAATGCTAGGAACATGGCAGAGCGAGAAAATTCCATGGAGGCAAACATCGCCCTCAAAGCCGCCACGGCGAAGTACAAACACACTCTCAAGCAAACAGCAAGAGAAAGCTGGAAAAATAAAACGGAAAGCCTAAACCTGGACAAAGACGGGAACAAGCTATGGAAGCTAGTCAGAGCCATGAACGACGAAACCCCGTCAAATAAACAAATTACTATCAAGCAGGGCGAGAACTTGATCACAGGTAAGAAAGCCGCAAACGCCTTTGTCGATCACTTTGCCAGAGCAAACCACATCGAGGTCCCTGCAGATAAGCATACAGACATTAGCGAAGAGCTTAAGGGGCACGAAAACATGAATACGGCACCTGAAGAGCACATGATGGCCAAATTAACAATGCGCGAAATGGAAGAGGCTATGAGAACACTAAAGAAAAGGAAATCTCCCGGAAAAGACGGGATAACAAACGAAATGCTGATGGGGCTGGGCCAAACATCGAAGAGGAAACTGCTATCGGTCCTGAACCAAAGCTGGAAAAGGGGAATTGTACCCCAGGCATGGAAAGACGCAATACTGGTACCAGTACCAAAAACAGGAAAGGACAAAACAGATCCAAATGGATACAGGCCCATAAGCCTACTGAGCTGTGTCGGCAAGCTGATGGAACGGATGATAAACACCAGACTGATGTGGCATCTGAAAGAAAAACGAATACTAATTCCACAGCAAGCCGGCTTTAGACAGCACAGATCCACTGAGGACCAGGTCATCCTCATAGCCCAGGAGATAGAAGATGCCTACCGGGCACAGAAACACACAGTAGCTGTTTGGGTGGGTCTGGAAAAGGCATTTGACAAAGTCTGGAAAGATGGACTTAGAGTCAAGCTAAGAAGAAGTGATGTTTGTGGGAAAATGTACAAGTGGATCAACCACTACCTCAAACAAAGAACGGCCAGAGTCCAAGTACAAGGGCAGATGAGCAAAAAGGTGACACTCGAGCAGGGAGTACCCCAAGGGGGAGTACTGTCATCCACACTCTTCCTGGTATATATAAACAATATTACAGAGAATATACCAAGAAGAGTCCATAGCTCAATGTTTGCAGACGATCTGGCTATGTGGACCTCTGAAAAGAACCTCACCATAGCAAGAAATCGGATGCAGACGGCCCTAACATCGCTTGAAGAGTGGGCGAACTCATGGCTGGTCAAAATAAACGAGGAGAAAACCACATGCACAATATTCTCGCTTTCATTAAAACCCCAAAGTACCAAATTAAGTCTAAATGGCAAAATCCTGCAGCCAAACGACAACCCAACCTATCTGGGAGTCACATTTGATCGGCGCATGACATGGAAAAGTCAGATTGAGAGAAACCGAATGAAAGCCAGAGAAAGAATGGCAATCATGAGGAAACTTGCTGGCACAAGCTGGGGAGCAGACGAAGGCATACTAAAGAAACTGTACACTGGAAGAGTGAGACCAGTTCTCGAGTATGGCATTGCGGCATGGACAACAGCAGCGAAGGCGAACTTCGATAAAGTTAGCAAACTTCAAAACCAAGCCATGAGAATTATAACAGGTGGCATGAAGTCAACGCCAATTGTAGAACTTGAAAAGATTACAAAACTGCAATCCATGACCGATAGAAGAGACTGCAGAGCCCAGCTGCAGTCAGAGAAACTCCGAAGACTGACCGACCATCCAATGCACCAGAGACTAAACAATTTGGGAAATGGGAAACTAAAGCGGAGAAACTTTGCAGAAATAGCCAAAGCAAAGATGCACGAAGATCCCATAAACGCACTAACAACACCAAAACCCATCACTACTGTACGAAAACCTACCTGGAGGCAGTATATGTTTCCAGAGGTGGTAGAAAATATACCAGGTATTGCAAACAAAAACTGCCAGACTGAAAAAGAAAGGAGAGATACTACCCTAAGCTTCATAACGAAAAGCTACCCAAGCATGGACTGGACCCATGCATACACCGACGGTTCTGTAACAAATACTACACAGAACGGAGGGGCAGGAGCATTCCTGAACCTACCAAATGGCAGACAAATAACACTGTCATTCGCTACTGGTAAGTACACAAGCAATTTCAGAGCGGAGGCAGAGGCACTGAGGGCGGCAGTGGAAGAAATGGTGACACACAGTGAAAATGAAAGCCATATAGTCCTGCTTACAGATGCTCTCGCCGTAGTCACAGCGCTAAAAAGCCAGAAAAATACTGAGCTTAATGACTTAAGAGCAGCACTCTGCAAACTGTGCCAACAGTCCGCACCAAAAAGGGTAGTGGTACAGTGGGTCCCATCACACTGCAACATCTAAGGCAACGAGGAGGCAGACAGACTGGCAAAAGAAGGTGCAAGACTACCACAAACAGATACTAGCATGACGTACAAAGAGTCAAAACGGCTTATCAAAGCCAGATACATGACCAAATGGGAAACCGAACATACTGGTTACACCAAAAACGATGCCTATTACCAGTTGAACCGAAGAGAGCAGGTCGTCGTCTTCAGACTTCGCACTGGCCCCAATAGACTGAGGTACCACCTATTCAACAAATTGAAGATAGGGTGTACCGACGAATGCCCGTGCGGTACTGGTAAAATGACCGCTGAACATCTGCTGCAGAACTGCCCGACATACGAGGATCAGAGAGAGCAGATGTGGCCATCACCAGTGGAACTGCAAGACAAGCTCTATGGCAGTGGCGACAGCCTCAGGATGACCGCCGCTTTTTTCGAAAAAATAATGGTTACTGTCTGACTGCGTACGCAGAAGAAGAAGAAGATACCCTATGCTGTCTGTGTCTGAATATCCCCAACAATGTTTAAAGAAGGATGTGAGTTAATGAAAGATCCTCAGAGACCAGGTTAAGCACATATTGTTGTGTTAACTCTCGTCCTTCTTTAAATATCATTCTCCAGTTCTTCCCTGTCGTCTTTGACACACTTTTGTCACCATACACTGCCTGCATTGTGCGATGAATGTCAACTGGTCGATATCTTTCAACTGTTAAAAACTGAATCACTGCTCGCTGATCAACTCTGGACAGATTCTGTATCACACCCGCCATGTTTTCAACGGTCTGTTGAGGAAACTATGAGTCGGAGGATAATCAAATTTTGCAAACTTGATGGTTGGTATGTGCTGTTTACACCAGAATTGACATCACCATGCACATCATACATATGTTTACTTGTTGCAGTTTGGTTCGATTTCATTTTAACATGCCTCGTACAACTATAAAATGTCAAACATTGCACTGTGCATCATGTATAACATACTATTCTTTAATTATCAACGCCTTGGTTAAAGATGAATGCAAACTTACAGATTTAATTTTTCTCAGGTTGGGTGAAAGTTTTAAGTTTGTGACATTCCCTCTGTCATCTCCCACAATCACAGTTGGGAAACTTGGGTTGAATTCAACATGGGTGAGCTTGGTCTTCTTTTTCTGTGCCACCATTTGCTCACACAGAGGCTCATATTTATTGACGTTTAAATCATATACAAAGGCCTGTATAAACAAATGCAGATATAGTGTCAGTTTGTTATATGTGCACTTGGTGCAGTCTGTGAATGATATCATATGAAAATTTGCACATCAAAGATGAAAATGTTGAAGATTAGCAGATCAGCAGGTCACCTAAACATATGTTTAAACAATGTTTAACTTAAATAGGTACAAAAGTTAAAATACCTGGGAAGCATTTACAAGAACATGTCAGTAAACAGGTCACAAATGACTATTAAAAAGATACAAAGTGAAATACCAACCAAATAAATATTGCACTTACATTGTCCCTTATTTCGCAACATAGATACACCTATTCCATTGCTTTATCAATCAACTAATACCTGAGTTGGATACATCCACATTCCTTGGAGTCACTGATTCAAGACTCACCTGGAAGTCAAATATAGAGAAAATCCAGACAAGGGCCATGATAAGACTCTCTGTAATGAAAAATCTGGCTGGTATATCATGGAAGGGCAAATAAAACAAATTCTCAAGCAAGTCTACACTGAGGAAATCAGACCAATCATAGAATATGCCTCTAGAACTTGGGCAACAGCGACTTAAACAAACACAGGAAAACTAGACCAAGTCCAAAATATGGGTCTCAAAATTACCCTTGGGGCATTGAAAAGCACTTCTGTTACAGAGCTAGGGAAAACTGCAAATATTGAGCCTCTCGAATTAAGGAGAAAATATAAATCCCTTACTCAGTTTGACAAACTAAAAAGGCTACCTGATCACCATCTACACTGGAAGTTCCAAGATATAACTAAAAACAGACTACTAAGGAAAAAAATCAACCATCTAAATAGAGAAAACCACAGAAAACATGCAAATATCCTTGAAGCTGAAATTAAAAAGTGCAAAACACTCATTCTAGTACCATGGATAAGGAGCCAGGACCAGTCCAGGAAAATCTTGGAGGTTCCAAGGATAACAAAGAAAAGTGAGCAGTCGGCAACAGAATAAATAATCCACGTTCTACATGAGTTAAAAAGACAGTATTCTAGCAACTCATGTGTACAATACGTGTGTACACAGATGGATCGATCACGGAGAGGGAAAAAGATAAGGCAGTGGAACTTACATCATACACTCCAACAGCAACATAGAAAACCCCTCCATACCAGCAGGAGAGACATGTGTCAATTTCAGAGCTGAAGCAACATCTGTACATGCAACAACAAGGATTTTTATCAGCCAAACCACAACTACAAGGAAAACGGCCATTCTAACAGACTCCAGGAGCGTCCCCCAAGCCATCTCAAGCCCCAAACAATATAGACTCTCACACAAAATAAAATATAACATCTGGTTGCTGTCCCAAAAAACAGATCTAGTCCTACAATGGATTCCTGCCCACTGTGCGATCCTTGGAAATGAGAAGACAGATGAGCTAGTAAAAGCCAGACGTGATGGCACACAAACTCGTCATCAACAGAGCTATAAAGAAGCAAAAACACTCATCAAACAATCCGTGAAGCCAGAATGGAGATACCTGCACAAGCAATACAAACCAGAAAATGACAGCATAGACAAACTTGGCAGGGATGAGCAGACAAAGATCTTCAAACCCATTGCAGACTCAAAGTCCACTTCCACAGAATGGATCTTAGAGACACAGCTACGTGAGATTGTGGAGCACCCTAGCAAAAACCAGAAGGTATCTTGTAGGACTGCCTCATTTATGCAGACCAAAGAGAGGCAGTATGGCCCGGGGAAGCAACCATGATCCAAAAGCTGTTGGGAACCGGCAAAGTCCTGAAACACAGTCTCTTTCATGAACCTCACCAGGCCAGAGGAATAGCATCAGCTGATCAAAGAAGTTTTAACAGTGCACCAAAACCTGCAGCATAGAAGTCTTTGGCCAGCTGTCTCAGCTACATTTGCACTTCACATTAAACCTCTTCGTCCAATTTCAGAGCGGAGGCAGAGGCACTGAGGGCAGCAGTAGAAGAAATGATGACACATAAAGAAAATGAAAGCCATATAGTCCTGCTTACAGATGCTCTCGCCGTAGTCGCAGCGCTAAAAAGCCAGAAAAACACTGAGCTTAATGACTTAAGAGCAGCACTCTGCAAACTGTGCCAGCAGTCCGCACCAAAAAGGGTAGTGGTACAGTGGGTCCCATCACACTGCAACATCTAAGGCAACGAGGAGGCAGACAGACTGGCAAAAGAAGGTGCATTACTACCACAAACAGATACTAGTATGACGTACGAAGAGTCAAAACGGCTTATCAAAGACAGATACATGACCAAATGGGAAACCGAACATACTGGTTACACCAAAAACGATGCCTATTACCAGTTGAACAGAAGAGAGCAGGCCGTTGTCTTCAGACTTCGCACTGGCCACAATAGACTGAGGTACCACCTATTCAACAAATTGAAGATAAGGGGTACCGACGAATGCCCGTGCGGTACCGGTAAAATGACCGCTGAACATCTGCTGCAGAACTGCCCGACATACGAGGATCAGAGAGAGCAGATGTGGCCATCACCAGTGGAACTGCAAGACAAGCTCTATGGCAGGGGCGACAGCCTCAGGATGACCGCCGCTTTTTTCGAAAAAATAATGGTTACTGTCTGACTGCATACGAAGAAGAAGAAGAAGAAACCTCTTCGTCATTCACGAGACGTCTCCAACCAAGGTGGGATCACGCATAATGCCGTAGACTTAGCCATACAAACACCATATTGCAGCTACTTCACTGTCTTCTGTTACTTGCCTGTCAGATTGAATCATCTCTCCACCCCTTGCCCAAATGCTTCTGATGCAATTTGATCAGTATTCCCAGTTTGGGATTCATCTGCAATTGTTTTGCACCGTTGACAAAATTTATTAACTCAGTTATGCCCTGCTTTACGTGGCAAACACTTCTCACATAGGAAGCATTTCCTTATGAATATTCTTTGCAGAAAGTCTTTTTGTTAATCTAAAAACAGCACAATGGCATGCAGCTCCTTGATTGTGCACATTGTGAACACAGACACCATTTTGTATCTAGGCTGTGCGTGTACATGCAACACCTACTGCCTGATATCTACAGTATGTGAATTTGTAAATTTACCTAGGCCTAGAAATTACAAAATCGCAAATAATAAATTGCAAAATTTCACACAGTATAGCAGCAGCTCCAATCGCATCAAACCAATGCTTCAGAAAATGAGAAACAACAAGGCAACAGCTCACATTATCAACATCAAGGTATCAAACTAATGGAAAGTAGATGCAGAGTGGCTTCGTGTTTCTTAAAGGGCAATGAAGCGATGAAGATTGACAGTCTTTCCACAGTGACTTGTACTTAATAATATGTTTGTGTAAATGAACAAAGAAATATTAAACACTGTTACACAGTCTATAGATATATGGCAATAGTATAACCCTTCCTTAGCTACAATGCAAAACAGGACAACAGCAAAAATTATTAACATACTTCTTCTTCTTCTTCTTCGTACGCTGTCAAACGTCAACCTGTATTTTTTCGAAGAAAGCAGCGGTCCTCCTGAGGCTGTCGACACTGCCATATAGCTTGTCTAGTGTTGCCACTGGTGATGTCCACATGTGCTTTCTCTGGTACTCGTATGTCGGGCAGTTTTGCAGCAGAAGTTCAGCGGTCATTTTCCCGGTACCACAAGTGCATTCGTCAGTGCCACCTATCTTCAGTTTATTGAATAGGTGGTACCTCAGTCTGTTGTGGTCTGTTCAGAGTCTGAAGACCACGACCTGCTCTCTTCTGTTCAGCTGGTAATAGGCATCATTTTTTGTGTAGCCAGTATGTTCTGTTTCCCATTTGGCCATGTATCTGGCCCTAATAAGCCTTTTTGACTCTTCGTAGGTCACACTAGAATCTGGTTGTGGTAGTCTTGCACCTCTTTTGCCAGTCTGTCTGCCTCCTCGTTGCCTTGGATGTTACAGTGGGATGAAACCCACTGTACCACTACTCTTTTTGTGTGGACTACTGGCATGGTTGACAGAGTACTGCTCTTAAATCATTAAGTTCAGTATTTTCTGGCTTTTTAGTGGACTAACTGGCTTTCATTGCTTTCGCCTGTCAGCATTGCTTCTACTGAAGCCCTCAGTGCCTCTGCTCTGAAATTGCTTGAGAATTTTCCAGTTGCCACTGACAGTGTTATTTTTCTACCATTTGGTAGGCTCAGGAATACCCCTGCCCCTCCTTTCTGTGTTGTGTTTGTAACAGAACTTATTAACATACAAATATTAACCATATGTCAATTAACTTTTGTACATGTGATAAATACTAAGCAGAAAATTACTATTCCAAGATACAGAAAAACAAATGACTATTCTAAGAAACAGATATTAGTTTAAGAAGGAGCTTATCTCATTTTTACAGAAACATACATTTAAGAGTTATCAGTTGAACAATAACTGAAACAAAAAATATTGTAAGACTTTGATTAGTCACCCACATAAGCTATAAGGACATTAAACATTACCATTCCTCACAGCAGCCCCAACAAACAAACTGCTCATTAACATATTAATTAAGATTGTAAACTTGATGCCTACCTTCCCATCAGAAGTCACAGCAGCAAACACTGTAGATGAGTAAGGAGCCCAGGCCACATCACCCACGGAGTTGTTGAGATCAAAGGCAAAAAGTGGCTTCCTGTTAGATACACCAATAAAAGATGAATGGGTCTTTTTATAAATTTTGAGCTTTAGTTTATTTATTTGTGGTTTTCAGCTTTTCTATTTGTTTTTGATCAAATGAGATATAATGTTGAACTTGTCAATGATTTGTGGGCTTCACTTTGTTAGACACAGTAACACACAATCAGAGATGTTTAATTTCAGAAGTTTTATTATAATGTTATGATCTTGTGTTTAAAACTTAACTTAACTTCATTATACTAGCTTAGAAGGTTCTACAGAGTCTGTATACAACCAGTTTATGTCACTCCAAGGATACCAAAAATACTGTGAGCATGATTGACAAGTCCGAATTGGGAACTGCATGATTGCAGGCAGAGAAAGCATGAAAAGTTTGCTTTGCGAGACAGTGATCATGATTGTCAGAAAATCCATGTATCTCATCCGATTTATTGCTCAGCCGAGAGTCCCACAACTGACACAGCTATTTTACTGTAGTTTAGATTGTCAGCGGACTTACGCTCTCCGCTTCGTCGCTCGCTCATTGTCATAGGGCTCGACTGTGTTAGTACCAGATAAATGAAAAGAGAATGTCTTGCGCGATGAATTTGATTTAAGTGAGGAAGGGTTGTGCAGTTTGCCGACCTCACACTCTCGCCCGAGTAACTTTAACCAGTGGCAAGACTCGGGTGCAGTAATGATCACGGCTGCTCAAGTGCCTCACCGTGCTCTGTGCGGTCCACCCCGCTCAGCATATTTGTTGTCATGGTAGCCTGAGGACGAATTTCCTGCTTAACTGGCTGGACCTGAGCAGGGCAAGGCAAATCTAAAAAAGTTATCCCTGTTCTTGGCTTCCTACTTTTTCTTTTGCTACCTCTCCTGCTCCTTTTCATTCCGTACGTTTGTTTGGATCTCTCACTGACAAGGACTTTGAGGTAGGCAAGACATCTTGTCAGCTCCAGTGGTAACGAATGACCCCTACACACCTCCGGTCTAATTGCCAGCAAGGTGCATCGAGAGTACGTGTGCAATTTTGCTAAGTAAAAACTCACACATGGATCTATTTAGCCATGGTTCCTCAAACCATCTCTCCAATATATTGTCATTTTCAACACCAACAATGTTAACATCAAAATCATCGCAACCAACAACTATTATTTTTAGTAAAAACATCATCTGTAAATTAGTTTATATATTCAAGATGTATCATACTTGCAGTCACTTCCTCCTTCATTTTTGTCCATCTTGTCTGTCATCTCCCAGATTTTTACTGTCCAATCAGCACTACAGGTGATGAAAATCTTTGGATGAAATTTGTTCCAGCACACCTGAAAATGTGTAAACACCTAATAAAACACCAATTACATACTCAAATCAAATCATGATACCTATGTCATGGTGCACAACATCCTAGACCATTACCATTTATGATGCACAACCACTTTTATCTATAACTAAAATATTACTAAAACTATTTATGAAAACTATTATTATGATGTTTATTCCAATTTGCTGAGATCCACCAGGAGGATTTATAAAATGAGGAATACAGACCATTTGTACCTGCAGTTGCCACACACTGCAAAGCAAGGTTTTCATTTGATCTCTGGTTGAAAAGAACCTATGCTCAACAGAGGTTTTAGATGCAAACCTTCGTAATCAGAAGACCAATATCCAAATTGCTTTGCTAGCTACTCCTCAACCAAAATATAGTACAATAAAAAAATAGAGTGTCTCAATTTCCAGCTTTGCTCTTTACCTGCCAAACAAAAAGCATTTGGTTGGCTGAGAGGTAAGAGTGCCTGTCTCTCGGAAGAGGGGTTGGGCTAGTGAACTTGTCATGGCCTTCTCTAGTTTATCCAGCTATAGAAAAATAGGTGCCTGACTGCTTCAGAGTTAGGAAAGACAAGGCAGCAAATAAGGAAACTGGCTATTCATATCATTAAGGCTAAAGACCTAGCATAATGTTGTTGTTGCTGTTATTTAATGCCCACAATGAATATATTTACTCTTTTGTGCGGCCTGAAACGAGCGATAAGGCGGGGTTTCCTCACATCCAGAGCGTGCTGACAAAGGTGAACCATAGTTCTTCAGGCAGTTGTGCAATGTTTGGCTTCATCTGCATGACACTCACTACTACGGGGACCATGTTGATCCACATCTCATCAGCCAGACTGCCTTAAAAATCGCCTGTTTCCAGGGAACGCTACATAGAAGAGAGATAGTGGTCTTGGTCAGTACATTGTGCCTGACTCTGACGCAACCTTCTGGTCAGTATCTTGTGCCTGACCAGACTAGCATCTCCACTGAAAGAATATAACATATGTTATCCAGGTATTTAACCTCTTTTACACCACACAACTTATTAGTTTAATAAGAAAACTAACTGTACCTAATTAATGTTTCTTGAAATTGTTAATATTTTTACATTTTCAAATGATGTTTTATCCATTGTCAAACTCACAGCCAAACAGAAGACCTAAACTTAAAGCATGAGGTTACCTTATAAACTGCCATTGTGTGGGCATTTATTGTGTCAATGAAATGGCTAGTATATGCCTTTGAACAGATGTGAACCTTGCCCTCTTCAGTGCCCACGATGAATAGATAATCTTTTTGCTGGTGGAAATCTAATGCTGTACCACAACCTGAAAGTGAATTCACAGTATGTAATAATTCTTGATTGTGTCCCATTAACTGTAAATCATTCTAACATTAACACATACAAATTTAAACATAACCAAGTACATTTATTTTATAAATGTATTAAATTAACACTTTTCTACAACTCTGTAGAAAAATAAAATAAAAATAAAATTATACACCAGCATGATGTTATTTCTCTCATGGTCTCCAGAATAAATCCTTAGGGAAAAACTAGACTATAACAAGTTTTTTTAAATACAGCCACCTACAATAACACGAGGGCATAGCTACAAGCTGACTAAAGAGAGGTCCAGGTTAGATATTAGGAAATATTTTTTTAGTCAGAGAGTTGTGTCTGCTTGGAATGCATTGCCAGGGGAGGTAGTGGAGGCAGGGACAGTTAATGCATTTAAGAATAAACTGGATGCGCATAGCTTTTAGAGCAAGGTGATGTAAATGTAACTGGTTGTATACAGACTCAATAGACTGAGGTACCACCTATTCAACAAATTGAAGATAGGGTGTACCGACGAATGCCCGTGCGGTACTGGTAAAATGACCGCTGAACATCTGCTGCAGAACTGCCCGACATACGAGGATCAGAGAGAGCAGATGTGGCCATCACCAGTGGAACTGCAAGACAAGCTCTATGGCAGTGGCGACAGCCTCAGGATGACCGCTGCTTTTTTCGAAAAAATAATGGTTACTGTCTGACTGCGTACGCAGAAGAAGAAGAAGAAGAAGTATACAGACTCTGCAGGGTCTTCTAAACCAGTATAAAGACGTTAAGTTAAGTTAAGTGGAAATTAAAATATAGTCTTAGTCATTTATATATATATATTATTAGATAGTAATCTAATTATTTTATTTAGTTCTTTTATCAAGTCCCAATTTGGTTTTCTTATTGGGCATACTGTCATTAAAGTAGCAGAAGTTAACGAAGCTTTCCCAATTTTCATTTCTGTTTCTAAAACAGTTCTTGCCCATAAACAATTAATAATTACTGTTGTCTGTTTCCCCTTTTGCACTTAAATTTCTAATGATTATCTTGATGTCATATCTTACAGATTTGTCCACTGTTTCTTGGACCATATCATAAAATTATTGTTTGGTATTTTCATCAGCATTGTTTGTTGGCACGCAACACAGTATGATTGTGATTTTTTTCCATTTTTGAGTGAAAATTTTGTATTATTATTAAAGTGTGTATGTGGCCTTCCTTTTCATGTCCTTAATATATGATGTTTCCCTTGTGCTTAGTGTGATTTTTCATGTCTATGTGAGAAACAGGTAACTTAACTTATGTTCCTTGTCAACTTAGGTCACCTTTCCCATTTTGTACAGGGTTTTGATGTTCCAAGACCCTATCTTGGTTCATCCTCAAAATATTTGTTTGGTGATCCGACTTTTATCGGCTGGCCCTCAATAGATCATTTCCTATGCCTGAGTTGTGAATGATCTTTGAGAATCAAAGCACTAGGCAGTAGTAAATTGAATATGTTTGATCTCTGGGTTTAAGTTGTTAGCTCTAACTTAACTCCAAAATCTGGGGGATGGTTATATACTTTTAGTCTGACATCTCTTTTGGTGACCTGTTTGAGTTAGTTGAACCTGTCAGGAGCACACGACTCTCACCGACATAGCAGCCAGGTTAATCAGGACATGCAAAACATACACCATCTCAAGATAGTGCAAATAGGATGAGGCAACATAAAATTTCCACACCTGTTACTTGTTTTCTGTGTGTAGCCAACCAGACCAATTTAGGCCATTCCTGCTTCTGCTCCCTTACTCTTTATAGCTCTTCTCCATAAGCATAAATATGTCATACATTTTAAATTGTAATATCATACTTTTAAAAATACAGATGCTCTAACCTGTTGTAGGCACCTTAATACCATCTGGACCTTCTGCTACCATATCTGGCAACGACAGTCGTATCACATCTTGGAAAATCAATTCATTCTGCATTGACAAGATCAATTACATCATATTATTAACAAGGTACCACTGACAGATGCTAGAAGGACATCACCTAATCAAATAGGGTCTAGAATTGAATGATATAAATCTTTATAAAATACAGGTAATATCAATAATAAATACACCAGTGTAAAATTTGATGAATCAATTTTTAAAAAATACAATCATTACATTTTTTAAACATTTTTTTAAAGTTTTCGAACAGCATTATGAAGGTTTATACTAAATCTCCTATATTTCTTGTCACTGGAAGCATTCTTTTCACCAAACTCCATGGGTGTTAGACTTTTTATACATTTTCCAACACTAAACCTTTTCTGTGCATTCTTATATATTCCTTTTCAAAGTTTTCTCTGGGATTCATATTAAGGCATTGTGAGGCTCTTATTTTTCCTCCTCGAATACTTATATAAGTTATCTTCATTATTTCTTGTTGACTTCATCAATTAATTTTAAAACAGCTATTAATTGCACATTCACTGAGCAATGTCATTTTGTGCGTATGTGTGTTGTAATTTAGTTGAAAAGATTGTTTCTTTTAGCATGCTGTTTTTGTACAATTCATTCCTTCAAACCACGTTTACTTGATGTATTTATACCTCACTTGCACCATTGAACATCTATAGTGACAAGAGTTAACTAACTCTTAATGTTTTACCAAGATTAAATTTCAGTGACTTACTTTTTTCAACAAACAAAATCTACATCTTTCATCAAGAAGTTTTTGCTTAATTATTTAGTTGTGCCCTGTTATATAATTTGAGAGCAAGCCGGTAAGTACTGATATTGGATAGCTGAAAAATGTAGTTGGTAGTTTCTAAAGGTGTCATTAGGTGGTAGCAACAACCAGCTTTGTGATTTTGTGATTATTGTAGGTAGTAGATACTAGGTGACACTTGGACCTGCACAGCTCAGATACAAAATGTCATTCATGCTCACAGAGTGTACAATCAAAGAACAATATACCATTGTGCATATTTTTTTGGTAGGCAAAAGAACTTCCTGCAAAGGAGATTCATAAGGAAATGTTTCTTGTGATGTTCTGTTGATGCTTTGTGATACAATTCGAAAAAAACATTTAGGCTAACTAATTAAAGGAGTACTGCTATATTATGAAACTTCTAGACCACATCTGGCTTGATTAACCCAGGAGAAAATTTAACAACTATGATGGCATTTTCTTGAACATCTACCTTACAACCCTGAGTGATTTCCATCTATTTGGTGCACTTTAATACCAGGTTGGCGGGAAACGTTTTGCAAATGATGAAGAGGTTGAATGTGAAGTGCAAATATGGCTGTGACAGCAGAACAAAGACTTTTTTGCTGCAGGTTTTAATGCACTGATAAAACAATTGGATGTTGTTGTCTAATTCCCACAATGAGTCAGTTTACTCTTTTGTGCACCCTGAAATGGTTGTTAAGTAGCTTTCTTTACATCTCAGGCATGCTCATGAAGGTGGATCAGTGTCCTCCAAGCGGTTGTGCTGTACTTACTTCATCTGCGTGATGCTCACTATTACAGGGATCACTTAACATCTTTATACTGGTTTAGAAGATCCTGCAGAGCCCATCACCGATCCACATCTCGTCAGCCAGACTGATATGAAAACAGCTTGTTTACAAGGAACACTACATGGAAAAGAGTCTTGGTCAGTGTATTATGCCTGACTCTCACACAACACCCTAGTCAGTATGTTGTGCCTGACTGGTATATATCTCAGATCCCCAAAGTGAATAAGTGAATCAATGTTGATGGAAATTAAGCTGAGAAATAAAGGACAATGTAAGTGCAATAATAAATGGTTTTCAAGTTTGTATCTCATTTAGCTTTCTTAAAATAGCAATTAGTGATCTATTTACTGAATTGCCCTTGATTAAAACTTATAGTCTTCTAAAAATCTACAGCTTATAATATAATTGCATACTTAATAGAAGATCAGGAAAAGTGGTTTGTGAATTATTGAAGAAAATGAACATGGATTTTATATGGTGGTGATTTTGATATACCCTCCTTGCTTTTGTACTAGCTAAACACATAAAAAGCTGGTCTGCTTAAAAGCATTTGAAATATTAAAATATTTGTTTAAAAATATAAACACACAGGTATCTCACAAGTCAAAATATCTTTCAGACTATTTACACATTATTTGTTTTATTTCTTTCTCACAGCTCTATGACTTTCTTAAAAAATAACATTGGCAAGACTGATTTTCTAACTACCCATCCATTTTGAAATGCTTTACGGTAAAACAAATAAATGCCATTAAATGTGCTTCACTTTTAGAATTGTCCATAGACAAATTCGGCCATCAGAGGATATGGAGTAAAAGTTCATGTTGTTGTCAGCATCATCTTTCTGCCAGCGAACCTGAAAATTCAATTGTAGTATGTAGTTAATGAGTTTTCAAATGTATGGGGAATTATTTAGAATGGGTGGTTTCCCAAGGAATGTAAATGTAATACATAGGAGCTGATGATTGAAATATAATATGTAGTTATTGAGACTTCAAATGTAATGTGTAGTGACCAAGGATTCAAATGTAATTTGTGGTGACTGAGAACTCAAATGTAATTTGTAGTGACTGAGAACTCAATTGTAATTTGTGGCGACTGAGAACTCAAATGGTAGCTGAGGACTCAAATATAATATGTAGCAGTTGAGGATTCAAATGCAATATGCAGTGACTGATGATCTTAGTCTTAGTTGACCTGTACTTCTACAGGGACAGATGCCTTTGTGCAGGTCCCAGTTCTGGCATGAGCTTGATGTAGCCGGGAGGAGGATTTCCTGCTTAGTGGGCTAGGCTTGAGCAGCTTATTACTCCCCTGAGTTTACACAAGTGCCGCAGAGGGTGTTTAACCGATGTGCAAGTCTATCTTAATAGACTCAAACACTAGAGGAGAGTAGATTCGCAGCCTGTTAGGTGCCATCTATGCTGCTTTTAACAAACCATGTAACCATGGCTGGTGTTATGCCATGTCACATAGTTAGTTGTTTCTTACAATATACTCTCTGTGGGGCAGTGGTGCTATTCTTGTCCTTGTCATACACAAAGACCCCGGCAGACCACTCGGTCTGTGACTGATGATTCTAATGTAAATAGACTGAGGATTCAAATGTAGTGTGGTTGATGATTTAAATGCAAAACATAAAAATAAAAAAAACCCATTAAAATATGATATGGCTGAGAATTCAATGCAGTATGGCTAAGAATTCAAATGAGAATTCAAGTGTATTTTGACAGAGGATTAAAATGTAATATGTCTGTGAATTCAAATGTAATTTAGCTGATCATTTAAATGTAATACGCAGTGACTGAGTAATCAAATGTTATACAGAACTATATATAATGTGTATTGATCAAAGGATTTAAATGTTATGTGTAATGACATCGGAACTTTCATGTAATGCTAAGTAATATATCACCTTCTTTGATATGCTGCATCATAATCCTAAACATGTTCAAATGAAATTCAGCCCTCCTACACACATTGAGTAAAACAGTGACAAGCAGCCTGCCACAATTATACTGTGCACACACAATATTTGCTTGTCTATTTAATAGAGGCTGCTCTTTTTTTTGACCACTTTAGTGGAATAAAGTAATCGCAAATGCATAGGTGGAAATGTGGCACAATCAAAGGAGTGGTGAAAAACCTGAATGAGGTAAAAGAGGGGAATAGAATAGGATGCAGAACCTTTGCTGGCATACAGAAACAATGAAGATAGATCAACTATTGTAAGACAAAAACAACAACGAATGAGTCAAAACCTCACTTTACTGTTTAATTTTTTTTTTTTAGAAATAAGATATACAAAGTGTGATAAAATGAAACCTGTCTGGGCTGCATCACACGCTCAAGTGCACATGGATCATAATGACATCCCAGTTCACATAATAAGCACAGACCAATGAACAAGCACGCACGTGTTCATTTTCCTTTCATGCATGGATTCTGCTGCAGATCGTTGACAACACAGCCGGTGTGATACTGAAACAAACTAAGGTGGGTCAGCAAGCACGATTCAGTTCCTAACAGCCAAAGGATATCAACCAGTGGACATTCATTATAGAATAGGGGCAGTGTATGGTGACAAATGTATGTCAAAGACATTTTAGGGAAATATTTAGGGAAATGGCGTGAGTTAACAAACGATCTTCCGCGGTAAGGATAGGCACATATTGTTGCAACAGAAGAAGTCATCGCCAAGAAACGATGGAGCAATACGAGTAGGCCATCATCAGAGTTTATGTTTGCTAGCAGAGGAATTTGCTGTGTCATTTTGGACAGTTTAAATGGTGGTTTGGAAGAAACTGAAGTATCAGAACATGTGTTCACAATGGGTCCCACAAATACTTACCGACCATCATAAAGTAGAACGCATGAGCTAGAGTTTGAACCACTTGCTGCATTACAAAGCAATAAGTGATCCATATCTGTTATGCATGGTAGCAAACAATGAATCATGGTACCACCATTTTGGGTCATGCAGTAAAACAGTGAGCATGCAAAGGAAAGATCCAGAATCTCCAAAACAGAAAAAATTTAAGTCATCAGTGTCCACTGGTAAGGGTATACTGACAACATTTTTATTTACCACGAAGAACATTTTTTGGCAGACTTTAAAAGCATGGCATGAATATCAAAGCCCTCTGCTTCAAGGACAAACTAGATAAGGCGCATAAAGTCATGAAGGATAAGCATCCTGACATGCTTTTACATGGTTTGATACTGTCGCATCTCATGAACACTGTGTAAAAACTTTAGCATGGTTAAGGTGGGAAGTTCTGCCACATGCAGTCTACAGTCTCGACCTGTCACCATAAAACTTGTATTTGTTCAGACTCTTAAACTATTTTCAAATTTTTTAATTTAAATACTTTCAATAACAATCAAGGTGAATTAAAAAGTAAATCCCTTGTAATGTGCAATTGGATCAATAACTTAATTTCACAAAAGAGAACCGTGTGCACTTATTTGCTTAAAAATAATTTGCTTAGTATACCTGCCACACTGGATCAGTATGTTTGCCATTTTTAGCTGTACTGCGATGAACAGGACCTTCTCTCCTATCTACAATACTGAAAAGTGCAACACTGCCATCATAGAAACCAGCACAGACCCAGTGTGGATGCTGAGGATGTATGTCAAGACACATAACTCCACTGTCTGTCTCAAAGAAATACTCTGGGTAAGAAGGATTCTTCAAGGTCCAAAAGATTATCAGACCACTGCCTTGTTTCATGAAATCATCTATAAATTTTGAACAAAATAAGATGAATTATTGAATTACAATTATTTGATAATGCAAAATAATTATTAGTAAATGTATGAGGGTGCTTGAAATTTGTTTTTCCTAAAAAAAATGTTAAGATAAAATGGCTACAAAAAACTAAAATTTTTCAATGTATCTAGTGTTAAAAAAAAATTCCTTCGCTGCCTACAAAGTGCATACATTTTTCTAAAAAAAAGTCTTTAATATACACTATTGAATTGAGGCTGGAATTACCACAGCTGCTGACAGCATACTTGCCCTTAAATGCTTCAATAGTACCAGTGTTTTGCTTGAACAAAAGTAATGGCTTCAAAGATGAGAGTGAATATATTCCATGTGTAACATGTACATGAGAAATTTTCAGTCCAGCATGTTCCAGTCACATAGCTACATATTAAAATTGTTGGGTAGACTCTCTGTGGGTGCTCTTCATTGACCATTCTGAGTGGCAAAAATTTACTTTGACAATATTTGAGTGCACAAAGCAGGCATTGGATTCCTGAATAAGGGTATATAGAATAATTCCTCAGTTCTATTTTGTTGGTTTACAGACCTATTGGTAATGATTAACAGGGACATTTTTATTGCTGTGTTAGAGATTAAATTCTTGAATCACAACAAGACAAGCAGCTGCAACAGCATCTGTCAAGAATGTTTTCATTAATCAACACTTGTCATTGCACAGTGTGTATACGTTCCCTCTATGGCTGGGAAAGAAAGAAGAAATGTTATGTTTTCTGCCCTAAATGGGAATGATATCCACAAACTCCTCAGCATTATTATCAAGTCTCCAAGTGCAAATCACTCAGTGAAGCTAGTTAACAAACAAACAACAACAAAATATATATGTGAACTTTATGCACAAAACACAAAGATAAGATAAAAACTTGAGTATAAAACATAAATATAATGTTCTCAGATCAATGTATTTTATCACAATTTAAACAAAACCATAATTTACTTCTGCCCCACTTACATTTTAGTTTTCTATCTTAACTAACCAAAAAACTGCCATCAACTCACATGATCCACAAGAAACAGCAAAAAAGTCATTATATTTTGGATTCCAGCAAAGTGAGGTTACAGCCAACTTCTTGGCTTTCTCAAAAATAAACTTCCACAATGGCAGGAGTGTCCCTTCCTGGTCTCTGTATTCATCAGAAACATCCTCCCAGTATTTGAAGTCTGTAAATATTGGTAAGAAAAGAAAATATATGCACAAAAAGACAGTAAATTATATGCACTAAAGGGCATTGTGTTGAAACATATTAAGATGACTTTGCCCTGACTTAGTTTTTTTTATCTTTTACTATGAGGTGTAAAGATCTTTTTCTCAATCTTTTGGCTTTTAGTTTCTACTGGATGCTCAGCCTGCCTTATTTGTCTGTTGTGGCATGCTTGGCAGGTTACAGTGGTACAATTCTTTGCTCTCATTTCATGGGTAGAAAATATGAAGATAATTTTAGTAAATTTCTTGCTGCAAATAATAGGCAAGCAATAATAACATTACAATTGAACAAGAAGTTTACTGAAATTTTGTCTCTTAAAAGATATAAAGCAGTGTTACCTTGAGAAATGTCATCAAACGTGTTCTGGTTAACCATACGTTCCACAATCCTGGCTGATGTCTCTATACGAGAAAGGTCATCACCCTGTGGTAAATGACAGCATTTGGAAATTCAAGAAAAGGTTATATGAATCAAAATATGACAATTAATGAAATATATATAAATATTAATAAAATAAACCCAATAGACAAACATTTATTAGCCATGAGAAGCATGTATTAATTGTAAATCAAATATAAAGAAATGTTCTAATTTAGCCGACCTGTACTTCTACGGGAGCATAAGCCCCTGTGCAGGTCCCATCTCTGGTGTGAGCTGGATGTAGCCAGGAGGAGGATTTCCTGCTTAGCAGGCTAGGCTCAAGCAGCTTATTACTCCACTGTGGAGGGTGATTAGCCGATGTGCTAGTCCATCTTAATGGACTCAAAACTAAAGCACAGTAGACTCGCAGCCTGTTAGGCGCCATCTATGCTGCTCTAACAAACCACCTAACCATGGCCGGTGTAATGCCATGTCACACAGTTAGTCACCTCTTACGACATGCTCTCTGTGGGGCAGTGGTTCTGTTCTTGTCCTTGTCATACACATAGACCCTGGCAAAACACGCGGAAGTGCTATAAGAAAACAGCATGAAAAAATATCATTTAATCTTCACAAGGGTTGCTATGTTAGACAAGTGTTTCAAAATTATGTTTAAAAGTATGTAAGGGTGATAAAAAATGTTTCTGACTTGTTTCTAAAGTCACTAAAGTAACCAGCCAGAAACATTTGTTATCCCCCTTTATTTACTTACATATTTTTTCTGTAAAGTTTTATGAAGAGTTGAAGTTTTCTCTCTTGATCTAAGGATGTCGCTTTGTTTGCAGTAAACCCATGTTGTTGTGTGGATTTATGTTTGTCCTCACCTGTCTGTACATTGGATGTGTTTCTGAGTGTCGTGGAAGACTCCTGGTCTAACTGGGTGGTGTATGTGATAAGTCCAACTATGAGGTATATTCAATAAGTATCCAATCTTTGGACTGAAAAATTATATTATTCGCCTGGAGGTTTGAAACCCTAATCCCCTTCCAAGTACTCCCCATTGGACTCCACATACTTCTCTCAGTGGTGCTGCCATTATTGGAAACATTTTAGGAAGGCCTCATTAGGAATGAAGTACAGCTGAAGTTGCAGTCCGCATAATGTCTTCTCATGACTCAAATTTGGTACCTTACAGCAGGAAGTTTCGGCTTGGGGAACAGCCAAAAATCACAAGGAGAATAGGGAGCCTGGCAAAGCAGAGAAATGTTGTGTTTGGCTAGGAAAGACTGAATCAAATGTGAAGAATGGACGGGTGCATTGTCATGTTGTAGCTGCCAAGTAGCTGTTGTCCACAGGTCCGGCCATTTGCGTCAAACAGCATCACAACGGATGACCTCCGGGTAGCACTCTTAGATAATGTTGTGACCCTGTGGTGTGTACTCATTTTGCCCAACCCCAACGGGATGTAAAACAAAACGGTCAACACAACATGACTATGACATTGCATCTTTTCTTGGTAAATGAAAACCCAACGGGTGCTGACTACACTCAACACTGAAAGGCAGATTGCCAGTGACTGACGCAATTTGCGAGCAGGAAAAAATTCATGCATGTGCATGATGGTACCCTATACCTTTCTGCCGAATGACAAACATCCATGCTTAATTTTTTTCTGCAAAGAAAAATATGCAGGTCGAATACTTTTTGAACACACCTCATATTTGGCATATTTCAACTACTCCATTAAAAATATGATTATCTAGACATTGTGTCTCTAAGTCTCAGCATTTTGGTATTGAAGTTTATGCTGATAGTTGATGTCTCTTGATTCTAATGATGTTGGCTGTAGTCTTGATTCTAATGATGTTGGCTGTAGTCTTGACTCTAATGATGTTGGCTGTAGTCTTGACTCTAATGATGTTGGCTGTAGTCTTGACTCTAATGATGTTGGCTATAGTCTTGATCCTAATGATGGTTGTAGTCTTGATTCTATTGATGTTGGCTGAAGTCTTGATTCTAATTATGTTGGCTGTAGTCTTGACTCTAATGATGTTGGCTGTAGTCTTGACTCTAATGATGTTGGCTAAAGTCTTGATCCTAATGATGGTTGTAGTCTTGATTCTATTGATGTTGGCTGAAGTCTTGATTCTATTGATGTTGGCTGTAGTCTTGATTCTATTGATGTTGGCTGTAGTCTTGACTCTAATGATGTTGGCTTATGTGACATATTTCTTGCTCATGGTGTTGACTGAAATCTATACTAGGTTCCCAAACTGAACATGCAATTTTCTTACATGTTTCAACTTATGTCAAATGAACAAACACCTAAGAAAGTAATTGACTTACTGCAGATTCTACTACTGCAAATTTCTTTTTTGTTCTTCCTTCTTCTTTCCTGCCTGGGGCAACTTTTTTCTCTTTTGACTTTTCCTGCAGATATCAGTTTAAAAATTAAATATAGATTATTTCAATGCAAAAGTTATCAACATTTGTATAATCTTCAGTGTTATTATGCCATGTGACAGAAGTATAGGTAAATTAATTAAATAACAGTTTTTACTTACCATTCTCACTTCCAGACAAAAGCAAAATAAGTTATTATTTGATAGTATATCAGTTTGAAGTGAAGACAAGAATGTTATTTTCACATAAAAACAAATCCTTCTCTTCTTCTTCTTTGGCGTTTGTCCTGAAAAGGACGTTTGTGAAGTTATGTTGTAGTTTACAGTTAGGCTGCAATATCTACACTTTTCGGCACAATATATCTGATTTCAACACAACAATTTAGATTTGCCTTCCCTTTTTGATCTCTATCTCTTAGTCAAGCTGCTTGGTTACAATCTGTTTCCAGGGCTGTCACTTGAAGATGGAATAGGGTCTTGGTCAATTATGGATCACTGACCCTGATACAAGTAGTCAGCTTTGAGTCGCTGCTGCATCTTGGGACAAATTAAGCTTTGACAAACACAAGAAGACCATATCCCTGTCATGTAACAAAAGAACCTACTTGTTTTTCAAAATCTTCTTGGTAAGCATCATAGATATCCCACTGAGTTACATTTGAAGAAAAAGATGCACGTGGCGGAGGTTCAGTCACAGTTCCACGGTCCTGAACAGCAACAAAGATAAATAAGAGAATAGACAGTATACTACAAGGGGGTAAAATCAGTTTACATTAAAATGTGAAGAAAAAAATACTTCAACCAAAGAATCTGTATTGTTTATCATTTCATTTTATTGTTTATCAGTTTATCATTGTTTACCTTCATTTGCATTATTTCTTTTTGTCTTTGTCAACAGAAACAAAATAACAATAGACTACTTATTGATGATGATCATTGTCACTATTAATGTTTGCGTATATATGGCATAATATGTGTTCAAATGATATTTGTATTCTCCCAATGTAAAATAATGAGTTCTGACATAAAGATTATTATCCCTTTATAGCTTATATGGTGGCAAATCCATCGGTTGTCAAGATGGCGGTGGCTTCAATTTGACAAAACAGAGCTTTAGAGATATCAGGACAACTATTAGTGTTAAGAATTAATTTGTGAAACAATAACATAGTTGCAATTGTAGTTTATTGTAGCATACATATTTTCAAATGTAGTGGTCTGCTTGTAACGGCTAGTTAGTGTTCTTGACAGAATTAAACAACGTGGCATGGTGAGCGATAGTAGCTGTCTGTACTGTAACTGTAGTGTAGGCCTAGTATTTAGTGAGAGTTGTTGTTGTTGTTTAATGCCCACAATGAGTAAGTTTACTCTTTTGTGCACCCTGAAAAGGATGTTAAGTGGCGGGATGTAGTAGTTTTCATCACAGCCCAAGCATGCTGATGAAGGTGAACTGCGGTCCTCCAGGCGGTTGTGCTATGCTTGACTTCATCTGCATGGTGCCCACTACTACGAGGATCACAGTGATCCAAATTGTAGCAGATTGGTTATAGCAAAGTATATGTTTAATCATTGTGTTAGAAATTTAAAATAGTAAGGCCTATAAAGTATGAGACTAAAGATAGGCATACAATAGGGTGCTATAGAGAATACAGTCAAAGGAGGGAGTTGGGATCGGGAAGTGTGAAATAAGTGGTGGACAAGCAAAAATAAAAATGATAAAGCAAAAGCAAAAATTACAAACTAAAATGTTTTTGTGAAAATGTGAGAAGCATCGTAAATAAAAGAGAAGAATTGGAACTGTATGTAGAAAAACAAAAACCAGATGTAATAGGGTTAACAGAATCATGGACATATGAGGACATTGCAGATAGTGAGCTTGAAATAGAGGGATATACAATGTTTAGGAAAGATTAGGTAGTTGGAGACAAGGCTAAGGGAGGTGTCGTTTTAGTGTACTGTACAAATTCAGATAATATAACGATCAAAGATGATTTATCATGTGGTAACAAAAATGAAAGTGTATGGGGAGAAATGGAAAGTGGTGGTGAAAAAACAGTGATTGTGGTATGCTATAGATGTCCACCAAGTCAAAAAGAGGAAGATGAGAAGCTGATTAGTAGCATAGCAAAGACAAGTGAAAGGAAATGATTATTAATGAGGGATTTCAACTTTCCAGAAATAAAATGGGATATGGCAGAAGGTTTTGAGAACAAGTTTGTTCTTGATATATATAAATGATTTGAACATTGATATGGGATCCATGATTGCAAAATTTGCTGATGACACAAAACTATGCAGTAGTGTCTCATCTAAAGCAGAAGTGAATATATTGAGGTCGGGTTTAGATAAAATTAAAGAATGGTCTGTAAGCTGGCAAATGGAGTTTAATGTAGATACATGTACAGTCATTCACATGGGTAGTTATGAGGAAAGACTCAGAAAAACCGGCTTACAGTGTCTAGAAAAGGTTGATTAAGAACTAAGAACACTTTAAATATGGTGAAGTATTACCCGGAAAGGATTATTGTACGTTTGTGATGCTCTCTCACTAAAGTTGAATTGATTGGTTAACTTCTTTTCATTTCCTTTTTTCTTTGCTGCAGGCTTTGATGCTGCTCCTTCTTCTTCCTCTCCTTCATCTTTTTTATCATCAGGTAAATTCTCATGATCCTCCTTGGCCACTGAAGTTTCAACATCAATCTCTGTGAAAATATAAACAAATTTTACTCTTACTCCCCACCCTTACATCACTTTGAAAAATATGGGACATTGTTTATTTTATTTTTATTCCTATTGGTGTTCAAACGTTTAATAAGATCTTTCCAAGTGTTGAGGCCTGTTGTATTTTTTCCTTTTTTTTCTGTCTTTTCCTCCTGGAAAGGATGTTGTGTCATAGTTTACAGCATGGCTGCAATATCTGTGCTTTTTTGCCTAACACAACCGATTTCCACACAGCATTTTTGGAACTAGGTATGCCTTCCTTCTTCAATCCTTATTTTCTTGGTCAGAATACATGTGGACAGCCTGTTTTCAGGGACACCACTTTGAGGTGAAATAGTATCTTTGTCAGCTATGGTTTGCTGACCCTGATCCAAGCAGCCAGGTATGAGTTGCAGGCTGCTGTCAGATCCTTCACTGATGCATCTTTGACATAAATGATGTATTATAATGATCTTTTTATAGTGTATGCTTTTTTTCCCCTCTACCCCAAATCACGTTTCCATAAACTTTGTCAATATATATCAAATCAACCATAATCCTATTTTGTTATTGTTTAACAAGCACCTAGTTCTTTCCATCAATACAGTAGTTAATATCATATAAATCTTTAGTTCTGCTTTGGATATGCATTCAATTATGAATATTTGTAACTTCTTGATTGGCATTCTTGTATTGCATTTTGTTGGCTGATGTAACAAAATCAGCAAAATATTGTACTTAACATCTTAGACTTGATCTTTGCTAGTTTCCATACATAATTGAAACCATTATTAAGTTCATGATTGCCAGGTTGTTTTTAAATAGTATTTAATTTGCATTTGGGAGGTTACAAGTAAACGTCTGAAACTGACAAAGCATCAGTGCCATTGTCAAGGTTGTTGTTGTTTCAAATGCCCACGATGAGTAGGTTACTCTTATGTGCACCCTGAAAAGGTTAAGTGACGGGTTGCATTAGCTTTTCTCCCATCTCTAGCGTGCTGATGAAGGTGGACCATGGTCCTCCAGGCAGTTGTGCTATGCTTGGCTTCATCTGCGTGTCGCTCACTACTACGAATATCACATCAAACCTCACCTTGTTAGTCAGAGTGTTGTCCTCAACAACAGCCCATTTCCAGGATGATCAACGAAAAGGTCAGGTGAGGGTCTTGGCTAGTATATTTCTCCTGACCCTGGCTAACATTCTCTGATCAGTGTGTTTTGCCTGACCAGACATTAGCCTCATCGTCCCCATCGCCTAAGTAAAAGTGTATCATTCTGTATTGCTAACCACTTTGTTGCATGCCTGCAAAACATAGGCAGTGTACAGCAAACATGCCAGACAGCCCTATCATTTCCACATGAGCTGTTTGCATAGGCTGCTCAGGGCAAGGTGACAGAATAAAGTACCCAACTCTGAAGTTCTTAACAAGTCAAATTTATTAAGCATCCATATATTTATGCAAAAGCCTAGATGAGATAGATGGAACAAGTTGTTTGCATGCCCAATGAGCACCTTCCCAAGCAGCTGCTATAAGGTGAGATCAGAATAAGCAGATACTCATCAGGGGGACAAGATATACAGAGACTCTGTAAAAATGTCTCTAAAAAGCTTCAACAATGATGTTACCTCCTGGTAGATGCTTGCACAGAACCGCTTCATCTAGTAAGCTAGCATCACACACAGTTTTCTAATTACAGAGTGAAATATCATCCAAAAAGCTCAGAGGAAGCATGCCGCTTGAAAGTGCAGAGCGTACAACTGCTGCACAGTCGACTTCTCACATGGGTGTCCCAAGTGCGGCAGAATTTGCCATGCCAGGATTATACTTTAATATGAGATCACATCTTGTAGCACAAGTAATGCTATTGCCATCTTTGCTTATTTCTTCTTCTTCTTTGTTGTTTATTCTAAAACTCCTGCTACCAAACCCTGAAAAGGACTTTGGAAGTAACAGGATGTTGTCAGGAGCGCTGTGCCATAATCTACAGCTAGACTATGATATTTGCACCTTTTGGTCTGACACATCTGACTTCAGCAGCAATTAATTTTTGAGTGCTGGGTTAGCCTTCCCACTTTTATTCCTTCTCCTTAGCCAGTCTGCTCTGTAGTAGTCTGTTATCCAGGATAACTACGTGGAGGTGCAGAAGAGTCTTGGCAGCTGTAGTCACTGACCCTGCATCTTTGGATCTCTGACAGCTACAGCTCATGCACTGCTCAGTATCATGATCCCATCTTTGCTTACAATGGGCACCTGTTATTTTTATTAGAATTCAGTCTACTAATGGTTTAGTTGGTATGTAACCACAACATTTACCTTAATTTTATTACGAAATAAAAGCTAGGAACATAAACAGGAATGTTCTTAAACACTTACATAAATAACAGAAACTATTCAACATGTACAGAATATTCTATTATTCTATAAAAGAATAATATACTTTTTAGTATCACATGTTTGTGCACTTAAATACTTCCAATAGACTCTTGTCTAACCACCTTCATTATCATGTTTCACTTAATTTCTTTCTAATGCGTCTCTTTTTCTTACCTTCTCCGTTTAATCCTTAGATGCCCTGACCTCTTTTCTTGTAAGCTCCATTCTAAAATGTTGTTAGCAGTATTATAATAATTATTTCTGACAGTCTGGTCTATCTTGTTTCACTTTCTGTTCAGAAATTTTAGTTTTGGAAAGATCATAGTTTATTCAGTATGGCAGACTGTCTTAGGTATCTGAAAAAATGAACAAGCCTTTACCTTGTTCACTTCCACTGATTCCCATGCGAAGGAATTGTTTCTTGGCCTCCTCTGATTCCCTGTGCAGCAGATTTCCATCAATTGCAAAGTGTATAGCAAGTTGGTCAACACTTGGTATCTGCTTATATTGACGCTCCTAAATTAGAGAAAGAAGTTGAAGCCATGACATTGTTTACATTGCTTACCACTCTGAGGGAGAAAATGGAGAGATGGAAAGACTACTTCACAGAGCTCCTCTGTCCAGAGGAGGACCAAGTTCTAGGTATGGTAGGTTCTAATACAGAGAAGGAAATACACGATAGAGAAAACATCACAATGGAGAAGCTGAGTGCAGCATTAGAGAAAACAAAAGCTGGCAAAGCAGCTGGACATAATGGTATAACACCAGAAATGGTAAAGTACATGGGAACTGCAGGTCAACTGTTATTCTTGTTGATTCTCCAGGCAGCTACACCAAAGGACTGGGAGACAGCCATCAATATACCACTTTTCAGAAATGATGATAACCAACATTGTCAATACCATAGAGGCACATCAGTGATGGGAAGCAAAGAATCAAGATTGGCTACCATGGCAGTGATGGGAAGCAGAGAATCAATTTGGCTACCATGGCAGTGATGGGAAGCAGAGAATCAAGATTGGCTACCATGGCAGTAATGGGAAGCAGAGAATCAAGATTGGCTACAATGGCAGTGATGGGAAGCAGAGAATCAAGATTGGCTACCATGGCAGTGATGGGTAGCAAGAGAATCAAGATTGGCTACAATGGCAGTGATGGGAAGCAAAGAATCAAGACCCTGAGGATGATTCAAACATATGACAGTCTATAAGAGACTGTGAACTAGACTAAAACAAAGCCAAGAAGAAAACAGTGAATAGAATGGTTTGGGGACAAAGATGCAGCAGTGATTGAGTTGACAGCAGCCAGCATCTCATAGCTGGCTGCTTGCATCAGAATTAGCTAACCAGATTTAACCAAGACACAGTCCACCTCCAAGCAGTGGCCCTAGAAACAAGCTGCACTAATGCAGTCTGGCTAAGAGAATAGAAATCACAGTGGGAAGGTAAACTCAGTACCAAAAAAGTCAGTTGAAATGGGATGTGCTGAGACAAAAGGCACAAATATCACAGCCTCGCTGTAAACTATGACACAACGTCATTTTCAGGATGAAAGAACATGAAGAATGGTCTGGTGTTCTTTCTGGCAATCCTCTACACCCAAGGGTAGAAGAGAAGCAAGTAGGAAGTTGAAGTAAGAGGTTGCACAATTCTCTTCTGTTTCCTGTCTCAGCCTTCTTAGAAAACCATGAACCTCTTCTTAAGTGAAAAATGAAAGGATGATAATGATAAGATAATTTAATATCCCATAAGTCAAAATATGATTGAAGGCCTATGTTCCTCGTGTTTCTAATATCTTTGACATTTTCTTAACACCTTACATAAGATGTTTCTTACCTTAAAGCTATATCGTACAATGTTTTGAGGGGCATGAGGATTGTTTGCAGTCAATATTCTTGTGAATTCTACTTTCAGCTCCTGAAAATATATATCGTTTTTTTAAAAATCTATTACTTAAAGAAGCTAAATTTTATCACAAATTAATATAATTAACAATTGCTGGTCTACACAGTGGACACATATCCTCATACATGTGCATACCTTACTCTTGAGTAACTTAATACCTATTGTCTCATTATGACAACAGCTAGAAAGATCACTCAGACTAAAAAACAGATAAGTTAAATAACAGACAGACATAAATACTAATGACATGTGAAATTAATTGCAACTAAAAAAGATTTCAAAAGCAGATATTCAGCATATGAAGAAAGAAAATGTATAATATAAATAGCAATATTATGGTAAAAGCATCACAAAGATATGAAATGTGCTGGTGAACATGTTCTTTGACCATCGGCCACCAAGTGCATGATAAAGCGGTATCTATTTTTGGAATATGCATTAGTCAGATATCTAGCTATTTCTTAATGGGAGTTCTTGCCACATAATGAAGTCTGAGGAAGGTGGAGATTCATAATGAAGTTTGAGAAAGGAGGAGATAGATACTGAAATTTGAGGAAGATGATGTATGCTGATGTTTGAGGGTGGTGGTGATGTATACTGATGTTTGAGGATAGTTGTGATGTATGTTAGAGTTTGAGGAAGATGGTGATGTATATTAGAGTTTGAGGAAGATGGTGATGTATATTAGAGTTTGAGGAAGATGGTGCTGTATATTAGAGTTTGAGGAAGATGGTGTTGTATGTTAGAGTTTGAGGAAGATGGGATTGCATATTAGAGTATGAAAAAGATGGTTCTACATGTTGAAGTTTGAGGAAGGGCGGTGCTGTATGTTCATATTTGAGGAAGATGGTACTGTATGTTAGAGTTTGAGGAAGATAGTGCTGCATGTTAGAGTTTGGGGAAAATAGTGCTGTATATTAGAGTTTGAGGAAGATAGTGCTGCATGTTAGAGTTTAAGGAAGATGGTTTTGCACACTTAAGTTTGAGGAAGACAGTGCTGCACACTCAAGTTTAAGGATTCATATCTCACGGGTGCTTTAAAAACTGTTATCCTTATAAACCATTGTGTGCTACTCATATTTCAAGTGTGGACAACATTTAAATGTAAGTAAATACTGCTGCCATTTATTTATATTTCACAGAATTGAGTTTTATAATTGTATCATTAATGAAGTTTAGCTAATAAAAGGTGTCACTCTACATACTGATAATGGAGAGTAGGTGAGTAGCAAAAAATTGAGAGTAAAGAAAATTAAACACTTACAGCCTCAGTAAGTTCTAACTGATCTTCGGGCTTCATCAATGTCTTTGTCTACAAGAAAATTAAAAAAACATTATACAGAAGGCTTTTGTTTCCTGTTCCCTTCACTATCTCTTATTTTGTTTATCTGTCATTAGAGCTGGAATATCCATTGTGTTATATCTCAAGCATAATGATAATCACTGTTATAGTATGTCAGGAAAAAGTACATTTCCTATAGTTGTATAACTCTTGATATCTAAAAAACAAAGACTGCCGCTAGATGTCAGATGCGCAGCGATGTTTTATTTTGTCTTTATAAAATTTTCAGCTGAAACATTATTTTATATTTATACATGTCTGCAAGCAATACTACCTAGTGAAAGTATTTGTGCCAATTATGTAAAAACTTTTAAGTTTTGTAACAAACTCAAAGCCAATGTTTGTGAATTCAAATGAGAAAGCTAAAAGGCCAAGAGCAGCTATTACTTTTGTAACATATATAAAAGTCCTTTATGGCTATTAAGCAGACAAAGAAAACACCAATACCAGATACCATGAGCTCTGTATACAATTTATAACAAGAAAAACAATTACAGCAATCAAACAAACAAAAAAGTTGCTAAATTAGCAGGGCCTTTTACAATTATGTACATATTTACAATATATGGTAGATTTTTGACAGGATAAAGTTCCAAGGGATCACATCTTTAATATGCAAAATTATTATTGAAAAGTACAGAAAGTTTAATGTTGACACACACCAGCTTCATAGATTATACCAAGGTTTTCAACTGTAAGACACTAAAAGCTATTAAAAAATCATGACAGACATGATGTTCACATCACACCTGATTAGACTGATCAAATCATTGTATAAAAGACAACAAGAAATGGTCAGCCTATCAGGAGAGACATTGGACTGGTTTGACGTGGACAAGAGAGTAAGACATAGATGCCTACTCTCACCTTATCTGTTTAATACCTATGTATAAAACATAATGAGAAATGTTAAGAATGACAGAAAGGTATGAAAAGTTTGATCCGTTCACAATCAAACAGAATGAAATTCCAGAACTAAGATATGCAGATGATACAGTTGTCCTTTCAAAGTGCGCTATGGGGCTGGAACAGATGATCCTGTCAGTAAGGAACAAATCTATTATTAAATACTAACAAAACAAAGACAATGAGCATTGACAAAGTGAAAATCAGACCTAAAGTTATAAAGAGAAGCAAAAAGTTGAGAACATCATGCGTTTTTAATATCTCACCTAAACTATATCAAATAACGGTGAGTGCCAATAAGAAACAAAAAAGAGAAGAACAGTCGTGGCATCACAGAGGTTAACTAAAATAAAAGCACATGGCAGAAAATTAACAAAATTACAAAAACAAAGATCCTGAGGAATTGAATCTTCCAGGTGGCAACATACAAATGCAAAACATGGTCACCCCACAAACTCTAAGGAGAAAGATTCAACTCTTTGAGCTAAAATGCTACAGTCCTTAAAATACCATAGATAGTAAATAAGAAAAAAAGCAGAAATCTTACAGGAGCTTGATATAGAACAAAACTGGCTAGTAAACAACATTATGGATAGGAAATTTACATAATTTGGCCAATCAGACGTCACAATGGGCTAGAAAGAATGATACCGGAGGGTATAGCCATAATTTGTAAGGGAAGTGAAAATATAATTCAGTACAAGCTTACTTTGCTTATATTTAAAATAAATACATATTTTTGGGGAACAGGTTTTCTGAAATATAAACAGTTAAATAAGTGGTAAATACTGACTATGGCATTTTATATGCATGAATCTGAATTAAATGATCAAACACAGATCAATACTCTTCAATACATGTCATTCATCCATCAAGCTAGTATATTCCCCACTAAACTACTTGATCAAACACAAATCAATGCTCCTCAACAAATGTCATTCGTCCATCAAAGTTAGTATTTCTTCCTTCAAACTACATAACTTAAGCTCTTTATACTGGTTTAGAAGACTGCAGAGTCTGAATACAATGTTTCTTTAACATTTCTTTAATCTTAAAACAATGTGTAATCAATCTATTCTCAAATGCATTAATTTACCCTGCTTCCACTATTTCCTGTGGCAATGCATTCCAAGCATTTACCACTCTCTGACTAAAACAATATTTCCTAAAATCCAACACTTGATCGAACACAAATCAATGCTCCTCAACAGATGTCATTCGTCCATCAAGCTAGTATAACTAGTATTTTCCCTCTCAAACTACTTGACACACTCTGCAAAGAGGAATGTGCTCACATTGAAAATTACACTCAATTGTCATCCTTTTAATGTTTGAGAAGATGTAAGTTTTAAACATACACCAATTTGTTCAGATCTTTGACAAATCTAGGTATGTTTCTTTTATTTCTTTTTTTGCAATCCTTCAGCGGGGATGGATAGATTTTGTTTATAATTTCAGTGTTATTGTTATCCATCATGAGAATTATTGAGCCACTTCATTATATTGTTTAGGTGAACTTAATCTTTATTGTTCTTTACAGTCCTATTATTTTCTAAGGTCCTATTTGGAAGTGGCAACGAAGTCACCTGATGCCTTACGACAGTTGCTTTCTACAGAACTACCATTGCTATAAACTTTTTCCATCCAAAATCCACACAATATTACTGTTTTTAGCAATTTAAAAGACAAAATGCTCATTAAAACTGAATTTAAATGACACTGAATTATTAAAACAGCATGTTTGATAGGGTGCACAGAGTTTTGTTGTCTCTTACTTTCTAATGACTTGAGGAAATATTCTTCCTTTTAGAAGGAGGTGTACCTCTACACCTCACGGTAGAAGAAGAGCAACTAAGTAAGTAAGAAGGAGGTGTTCTTAGCCACAGCACCTCAATATTTCCTTGTTTATAATCATGATTTCTGCTTCTTTTAAGCAATTTTATAAATCCACTAGCTGCTTGCTAGGTCAGTCCCATTTTCTTGCCAGAGCCCAGTTGGTCAGCTTTTCACTGTGAGTTAAAACCTTTTCTGGACATAAGTGCACATATGAGATCATGATGATATAAGCATACCTTTGTGAGAATAATGTTCTGCCACATATAAAGGACTGCTCAATCAATTATCCAAAAAGAAAATCAATTTAACAGACATGATCATCTTACAGAAACCAAATGTGAATGAATTATTTATTCCCTCTTAAATTGAATAGCAAACCATTAAATACATGTAGATTTCTCAGTGGCTGATAAACAATCATTCAATAAATCAATCAAAGCCCATTGTTTCTCTCGGTGTGTAGCCCATTAACTACCTCACCACCACCCTTCACAGTTCTGGGCTACTGTTTCTGTCTCTCTTCAGTTGTAACCATTTAATCGCAGTTCTCTCTAACATGCTCTTCTCTATACTTTTTTAGGTCTACCTCTCTTTCCTTTCCTCTGCGGATTCTGTGTGAGAGCATGCCTAGTTATTTTGGACAACACCTTTCACTTTGTATTTCCTATCCAGCCTCACTTCTTCTCTTAATCTGTTGTTCCAGTGACTGTTGTTGGCTCCTTTCACATAGATCTTCATTTCTCACCATGTCCTGCCACTTTATATCCATTATCCTTCATAGGCATCTATTAATGAACGACTGGAATCTTTGTTGTATTGTTTTAATCGTTCTCAATGTTTACGCTCCATACAACAGCACCAATTTGATACACAATGGAGCACTAAATCAGTCAGCAAATAATGTAGTTATTATCTCTACACTAAATCAGTCAGAAAATAATAAATAACCACCAGTAACAGACATATGCAAACATTTTGATCTTTAAAAGTTCTTAAACAATGATTGGAGAAACAAAAATGTCACAAAATGAAAGCAGTAAACTAAGCTAAGTTTATATCAGTGTTTCCAAAAAAAAATATAAGTAGAAATAGTTATTAGTCCTAGAAACAAAATTGCTCTCTGCAGCCGCTGTATCCATATGATTTTACCTGCATCCAATCTTCTTGCTCCGTGCCATCCATTGTATCTGCTAGTTCATCAACCTCCTGTAAAACAAGATCATGAAATCTTGAAAATACATTTTAAATTAATTTTTGTTAATGTAAAGGGTGTTCTTCAGCAGACTTGACCGCTGGTCAAGAATGAAAGATTAGAAACTTCAAATTGTGGGATGGGGTGGCCATTTCCCTTTTTCACTGCCTTTTTCTTTCCCAACTATAAGTCAGGTACCCATTTACAGCTGGATCAACTGGAGCTTGACAGTTGCAGGAGTTGAACCCCATATCTTTACAGTGAAAAGCGAGTGCTCTACCTTTCACCAATCATTTAACTATTAGAACAACAAACAAAAAAAACCACTTAATTATTTGTATATTAAGTCATTCTGAGTACCCTATCATCAGGTTGCAGCCGGATAGTTAAGGCCTATTTATAGATCCTTTTTAATTCTGTAACTATTATTTCATTAGCATAAAAATTAAGTATCATGTCCTTTACTGAACGACGCTTCTTACGACTGCCAACCTATCTGATGTGTATAGGTTTCTTGGCAAAGTGAGCAGCACGGTAGGTTTTCATTACTTTCCGTACGTGGAGGAGTGACAAAAAGTCATGTCTGCCAAACTAGACACAAGCATGATTTGAACCGGGTGTGTTGGAATTGTGAAACGTGAAGTATAATATGAAAATAAGCAAAATAAATATCTAAATAATTAAACTCAGCAGAACAGAAAAGCCACTTTATATTCAGTTCAGAAACACAGACCATCTTCAAGTTTGAGAATTCAGATATCTGGGAAGAATGTTGACGGACGATGGCAGAATGGACAAGGAGGTAGAAGTTTGAGCTAAAAAAATAAAATATGATGACATACCAGCTATCCCCATTTCTCAAACTGCAAATTCTATGCTACACTCTAATTCTATTATCAACTTTTACTTGTCATAATTAAGCTCCTCACGAAGCTTAGGAGCACTTCTACAGCTGGCCAATTTACTGGAAACACATGTCAAAGATCCGCACGGAGAGGACAACACAAATGAAACCTACGTTCCAACAAAAAGACCTTCATCAGAGACAACGAACAACAATAAAATGCTGCACAATTTTTTTCACAATAAACTTGGAAGGCAGCAGTTGCCCTTTTCTTTGGTCTTTGGGATCTTCATGTTTGACTCTAATTCAATCTAGATTGTTCATAATAAAGGTTTCCTCCCTCTATGATGTGATCAAAACCAATCTGTTATATCATCATAAATAGCCTTGCTGCATCTCCTATTTTTCTATGCTGTTCCTTAATTGGATCCAGTTTACCATTGTATTTCATGTTTCCAGATCCATTAAGTTATTGTTGTTTCCAAAGCTACTTGTATGTGAGTTCTTAACTCTTGAAGAATTATCTTGGATATAAGATTCCCAGTGGATTTTCTTTCAGAAAGTTAATCTGGGCCCTCTTTGCTGTAGGTCAATGCTAGGTTTCTCAGCATGCTGACCACTATGAGGACAACAGTGTTGAACCCTCCATTGGCCAGCCTGATGTAACATACCCTGCTTCCAGTTGCAGATGGGGACATGAGATGGGATCTTGGTCAATACGTTACATCTGACTCTGAAGTTGACATAAGTTATATCCATAACATTATTCTCAACGTGGGCGATTTACAACATTACAATACTTACTCCACCTCGTCTTGATCGTCTCCTCTCCAGTGAAGCCTGAAATAATAAGCAAACAGATTATGTACGACATTTTTGTAGATTATATGAAAGCTACACAAATATAACGCTAACAGAACTGAAATTCCACACACAGTGACACAACAATTTTATTACTTTACTAGTTTTATACTTGCATTACATATTTACTTGATTTAGTTGGTGTTTTCTGCAGCAGTTTTCATTTTGTCTTAATTGGCCGAAATGTCTGTCATTGTTAATTATTGTTCTCTTATAAAACTGTATGGGATGATGAGACCTGGTAAGGCAAAACACACTGATCAGACAATGTTAGTCAGGGTCAGGAGAAATATACTGGCCAAGACCCTCATCTGACCTCCTTGTTGGTCGTCCTGGAAACGGGCTGTTGTCAAAGACAACAGTCTGGCTAACAAGGTGAGGTTCGACTTGATCCCCGTAGTAGTGAGTGACACGCAGATGAAGCCAAGCATTGCACAACCACCTGGAGGACCCCAGTCCACTTCATCAGCTCGCTCGGGATGTCACGAAAACTACTGCAACCTGCCACACGTTCCATTCTTTTCAGGGCTCACAAAAGGGTTACCAACCCATTGTGGGCATTATAAACCAACCAACCAAAGGGGCTGGGGAACTTGTATCGAATGCAATGGTGACTACGTCAAAAAATGATACAGTTGTGTTCCACTTTTTTCAGAATAAATCTACCCCCAAAAATATATTTAAGGTTTTCATTTGAAGCCTCTTGATATTTCTAAATAAAATGCTACATATAGATGCTTAAGATACCGCGGACAGAGAAGAAGACAAAGACACAAATTCTAGAAAATTTCAATATAAAATAAAATTGATGTATAGACAACATCACAAGGCAGAATCTATACAATTTGGGTCATATGAAAATACTAAATAGACATTGGTCTGGAGAGTCTGATAGCGGAAGGCACAGTGCTTGGGACAGGACGACCTAGTGGACTGCTATCAAGACGTTACTGTCAGTTAAATTAAGTTCTGGAAAGAATACGTCAATTTTGTCCCATGATGATGAATAAATTCTACACATTCAATAAAACCTTCCCGTGCTTTACCATTGATTGAATTCAAGTTATATTTTCTTTATCAAGGCAGTTCAAATATATTTAATAAGTAAGCTCCAACGATTTCGCCAAATCAGCTTTTTTAAACGGCAAAAGCATATAAAATAATGCTATAGCGCACATCTTTTGAGCTAAAAACACCATCAGTAAAATGAGTAAATACGAAATGACTATTATTTGGTTGTGGTAATATATGTTTAGTTTTCAACAGTGCAAATAAGTGCTTTACACTTTTTCGTATATTTTGCACATAAGCGTGGTATTTCCGATCAGACGAAACGACAAACACAAATACCTTAGATTTAGCTTGTTTTTGAGGCATATTTGGAGAGTAAAATTCGGATATAGTAAGTTCCCTAAAAGCAATTGAGGCAACGTCGAGGGCGGTATCTAAAGACAACAGGAAGTGGCTCTCATGTAACCAATAACAACCGCTAAATGCAGCGAGAGTTATAGTCTCCTTATATTGTTTACACATTTATATTTTTCAAAATGTTGCTGTTTGTGCCATTTAAGATTCGATAAAAACGTATACAAGCATGGCTTCGCTTTATTTTTGTCATTAACCTTCCAACTGCAGTCCAGAAAAAGCATTTAGCTTGTAGTGCTTTCACTGTCTTGGTGCTCTGAAGATGGCAAATACTGGGTAAGTACATCTTAATCATTAATCTTTGTCTTAGTCAACCTGTCATTTACAACTACAAGGGCGTTAGCTTTTAGTGCAGGTCCCACATCTTGTGCGAGTTGGTAGCAGACGGATGTATTTTTTTATTTAGCGGACTGGGCTCGATCAGTGCTAGGTTTGTTTGACTTTGTGCTGTGAGTGTCTACATTGAATTGATTATTACAAGAACCGAAAAATGCCTGGGCTATAACTATACTTATAACTTATAAGGGACACATTGGGCTCAATTAGTATAAAGAAGTTACTACTGAGACTGATCGTACTGGGGAAACATGTGTTTCTCAAATGAATAGTTTTCATAGAAATATTTGCGTCATTGTTCTTTAACTCTACATATGACTTTGTTTGCAAAACAGGTAATGGTGGTCTTAACAGATATGGTTTGGGAGGCAACTACATGTTCTGGCTTTTTTTGCTTTCCCTAAACAAAATCATATACCAATCTACATTTCAAAGAAAATATAAAGAAAAGAGAATTGATAACGTAAACGACAAACTTGAAGGCAGACACTATAAAGCGAATTACTATTTGAGTTTACATTTCAGCCATACGAAGAAGATATTACTATTTTGAAGAAGACAAAAATTTACTATACATAGATGTAAACAAACTAAAGGATCATACAAATACATTAACTTTAAAATATGAGACATAAAATGAAATTCAGCATCTCTAGACCAGGATCACAAAAGATCAATAGAAAATAAAACTTCTCTTTACATTCGTGTCAATATTACTTTCACTAATCATGGTAGTATTTTCACAAAGAACAGTATAATCATAGATTTTCATCCTCTTTGAGGTGCAATCTTCTGTCATATCTAATTTTTATGTTCATTTCATGCCTCGGCAGGGGACTTTAAAACACATTTGATTCATAGTTTTTTGTCTTTATCCTGCTCTAAAACCTACCTGTTAGAAGTGAACAATAATCAGTGTAAGATTAAATATGCTGATGAAGACCTCACCTCATGTCCTTTTCATGCTTCTGGAAACAGGCTGTATCACAGCAGTTTGAATACTGCAGTAGGGATCATAACTGTAATCTTGATAATGGTGAGCTTACTGAAAAACTCAACTCAGCATGAGTAGTTTCGAACAGCAATTAACAGACTTTGTCCAAAAATAAACTGCTTCACTCTTTGATACTCAGCAATTTACATGGGAAGGAAAATAAGTAAGTATTAATATCACAAGTCACAAAATGTATCAACAGTCATTATGGTGTTTTTTGGGATGCTATTTAATTACTGGATTTCCACAATTTTGTAATCCAGAAACAAAATATGCTGATTTAGCTATTTTTCTGTTGTCATCGGATTCTTTGTAAATGGCAGAATAGAAATGACACGATTTTCATGATAAGATATTACTGAAGAACAGGTGTATTTTTTTGGGGGTTTTTATTTTGCGTTCGCCTTATTTATCTATTCCCCAAGGCGTGTGTGCGTTACACTGTGGTTTTTATTTTGCGCCTGTCGGCCCAGTGCATCCGACTTCGGCATGCATTTTATGTAAGGGTCTGCTTCCTTCTGCATTTTCTAAGGGTTTGCTTCCCCGGGGTAACGGCCGGTGCTGTGATGGGGATCGAACCCAGCACCTTCTGGTTGTGAGCCGTGCCACTTAACCACTAGGCCACGCCGTCCCCCTGAACAGGTGTATTTGATATGAGCTGTTTGTTTTGGTGATCTACTATTGTAGTCACTTTTTAATGCAAAACCTTAACCAATCTGATCTGTTCTGAAGACATTCAGCCTGATAAATGGAAGCTGCGGAAGTTGATCCTGAACAGACAAGAAGGAAAAACACTAGGTTCTCTCCCCCCTCTCTGTCTCTCTCTCTCTCCCCTCCTCTCTCTCTCTCTCTCTCTCTCTCTCTCTCTCTCTCTCTCTCTCTCTCTCTCTCTCTCTCGTATAATGCAAGTATGAGTTTGAGTCTCAAAACCAAGGACCTGTTAAGGTGACACGCATAAGGGGCTTAACTTCTAAGTCTGACTCAGACTATTGATCAACAGTCATTTGGTATTATTTCCCATTAGCCAGAGATCAGAGCGTGCGAAATCAGGGAGAAACTAGATAGACAGGTCTTGTCGGAAAATTATGGGTTGAAAACACAAAGATCATCAGTATTGTTCAGCTGTATTAATATCTTGACACTAATGAAAGCAGAAAGATACCAGAAAATATATGAACTATATAGAATATGCCTCGAGTAAACATGATCTTTTTTGTTTGTCTAGTTTCACCGTTGGTTATTAGATTCAACGTTGACTGGTGGTCTCCGAAATATGTTTTGCACAGAAGAATATTACAAATTTCGTCAACAGCTACATAGAATAACAGCATGTGATCAGTGTAGCCAGTAAACAAAGATGTATTGCTCACATCAGCAAAAAAAACCAAACAAACAAAACAACAAAACATTACCGCTATATGGCATTTAATGAGTGGACGTTCAGAGCGGCCTTTTAGAACAGTGGAAAGCACTCTCTTCTCATGACAGAGATACGTGGTTCAAACCCAGCTACAGACAGTTTCAGCCGACCCAACTGTAAATGGACGTTTGATTAACGGCTAAGGAAGGAAAAAGACAGTTAGGAAGGGAATTGGACACATTACCTCACAAAGATGTGGTTTAGAACAACGAAAGCTTTAACACTTCATCCCCGACGTTAATGTCTGCTATGGAACACCCTTACCTTTATAGTACACTGTGACATTAGGCATAATTGCTGGAGAAATAGACAGTTGATGGCAAGGCCTTAAGGAAAAAAATATACTGGGCAGATTTACGCAATTTCATGGCGCGCAATCATCAACAGAACTGATAAATGGCAGTAGGAACTCGAACTTGCGCGCGCGCACACACATACACACACACACATACACGCGCGCGCACACACACGCACACACAGATATCTGGTTCCTACGATTCTGGTTCTTCTTCTTTTGATTACATTCTTTTGGACATTGTATCTTACTGTATAATGAATTGTGTTTCCACCACTGTCTATTTATCGCCAGTGCTACTGTCTCGTTCAAGGGTTTTCCCGCCCATTACTGAACATTATATATCCACAGCATCTCATTTTGTTCCCGGGAATGTTACTTAATTGAGTAGTCAATTCGAATTTGGCACATGACATACCATTAGAGTTTGTGTGTTTGTAAAATTGTTTAAATGTTCCGACATTCAGTTGTATTGTAGTTCGTATGCTGACATATCAAATATGATCATTGAATGCTATTAAACGACTCAATAGCCCACATGCACAAGCTGGGTATGATAAAAAGAATCATTACACATAGGAGGGTGAAAGTGATAGTCAAACTGTACAAAGCATTAGTGAGACCTAGATTGGAGTATTATGTTCAGGCGTGGAGTCCTTATCATATAGTGGATGCTAGAAATGATACAAAAAAGAGCTACAAAACTAATAGTTGGATTCCAGAATTATAGTTGTGAAGAAAGACCCAGAAAAACTGGTCTACAGAACAGAGAAGAATTCAACGGGACTTAAGACAAGTTTATAAGATAATCAATGGAAACGATAAATTTAACTATACCAAATTTTTCAAGATACAACCGGCTACAAGAACAACATGGCACAACTTCAAATAGTTTAAAGAAGGTCCAGATTAGATATTAGGAAACATTTGTTTAGTCAAAGAGTGATGAATACCTGGAATGCACTGCCAAATAATATATTGGATGCATGGTCAATTAATGCATTAAAAAATAGATTGCATGCACATAGTTATTAGTTTAGGTAGAGTGAAATAAACTGCTTGTACACAGACTCTGTAGAGCCTTCTGAACCAGTATAATGAAATAAGTTGAGTTAAGCTTCGACAGGATTATTCTCTGCTGAGTACATGTGGATTAAACAACCATGCTACTGAACATCTATTATAGGACTGTCCCCTGAATGACCTGTAACGGAAGATACAATGGTCCAACGAGTCAATACTAAACTCTAGACTGTACAAAGCTAAAGAGGAGCTCAAACAATGGTCAAATTCACCATGGGAGCTCGTTTTGACAGTGTAAACATCAAAGATGTGGTCACACAAGAAGTAGTAGTATGGTAATCTAGTGATCTGTTTGAAACATCACATCTATATTAATTGGATTGTTGGTTCTAGTTCAGCACTGTTTCTGGTTAGGCTAGGCATAGTGATTGACTGTTGCCTTTATTGAGCAATATACAACTGTGTGATTTTATTCATATAAATTATGATTAAAAGTGGAGAGAGAAATCACCTCACCCACAGCCAACTTTAGCTACAGGCCGTCTGACTCAAGGGGGAAATCATTGGAAACCAATTTGACATAAAAACATTTGATCGCACTGCACCTTCGCTGTTTACGTACAAGGCACGAATGCCATCAAGTAATTGACCCTCCACACCATATTCCTCCATTACCTCTCATAGTTTACATCTTTTTATCCTGTGAAATGCCTTTTCCTGGCCAATGAAGACCACGTGAAGTATCTTACTGTATTGTATAGTTTTTCCGCTAACTGTCTGAGCGTAAATATATTATCCGCACATCCCCTGCTTTTTCTGGAATCCCGGAACTGAAAAGTGGCTCCACAATAGCTCGTACTCACTGTTCAAGGACCCGTGCATACATTTTCCAGCCGTGACTAAGGAGGGATATGTCCCTATACGAGCGCAATCCTTTCTGTTGCTCTTGTTTTTGTTACGAATGGGTACTACTACTGCTCTTTGCCAATCACCAGGTACCTTCCCTACAATCTACGCCTAGTTGAAGATCTTTGCAAGTCATCGTACCTCTACATAGTGAGAAGCTTTTATTGCATCTCCCGATATGTTATCTGCACATTCAACCTTGCAATTAAGGCTTCTTATAATTTCTTCCCTGACTTCGAGTATTACATCTGTCGTTATGAGCAATAAAATCTGGGGTTTGTAACAATGAATGATATTGCACGGATTCTATACCGTCCTTTTCTTGAGCACTTAAGACAAGTAAGTCTGTGAAATATTTCTCCCTGCTGTCTCTTATCCTTATAGGCCCATAGAGTGGTTGCCCCTATTGGTCACTGACCACAGTGTAAGAATTGTATTGTTCATCTCTGAACCGCAGAGCACGTTAATTTTTGAAAAAAATCTCTTGGAGATGTTGAACATAGCTCACTTAGTACCTTCCCATACTTCTACCAAGCACTTTCTCTCTCTTTGTGTACAATCACCATGGCTTTTCGTCTAGCCTTCTTGTAAGTAGTATAGTCTTCTGATGTCAGAGATCGCAGCCATTTCTTAAAATAATTTTTTTTCTATTTTACTGGTGCCTTTACACTTTCAAAAGAAATCAGAAAGAGAATAGGTATGGCCAAAATGGTATTCAACAACATGCAACACATACTGACATCCAAACAGATGAATCCGAATTTGAAAATGAGAATTGTCAGGTGTTATGTATACTCGTCACTACTGTATGGCGCAGAAACATGGACAATGAACAACAAGTTGGAAACGAGTATTGAAGCCTTCGAAATGTGGGTATACAGAAGATTGGGTCGCATTTCTTGGAAATAGAAGAAAATAAATTTTGAGGTATTGGAAAAGTTGGGGGTGAAAAGAGAATTAATGACCGAAATCAGGGTTAGACACGTTATTTTGGTCGTATAACAAGACATACCTTCTTGTTGAGGACCATACTGGAGGGTAGGGTGGAAGGCAGTCGTTCAAGAGGCAGACAACGCTTTAAGTGGGTGGATAAAACCGGGAGATGGACTGGGAAAAGTCTCTCAGATTGCACAATTACGGCAAGAGATAGAGTACACTGGATATTCATTGCAGCCGACCTTCGATGCGTAGATGCCACCTAACTGAACTTTACACTTTCATTTCACCATAGCGTCCGTTTCTTTCTAATTTCACCTTTGCTAGTTTTACCATACTCTTTACACAAAACACAATATAGCTGACTTGAAATTCTACCATTGCTCCTCAACTGTACCTCAATGCGCGAAACATTGATATTCCACTGCAATCTGTTGTTTGACGTTTTCTAGTACTAACACACGTGTCAACCTTTCTGTTTTAATTCCTTCGTTTGAGAAAGTGGCGCGTTTAGTATGTTGCACACTCTTACAAAAGCAAAGTACAACGATCGTAACTCTCAAACACAGATTACTTTGAATCATTCTCACCAAAATTATATTTATGAATTATAAAATAAAAGGTCAAATGAAAAGTAAATTATGTATTGAAATTGTTCAAATATATATATTTCAGCCTACAATAACGGTCTTCACAAGCTATTTAAGATAATAGTAATTATGCATGACACGATATCTATTTAACATCCCTCACTTACTAATGAACTTTAAGGTGATCCCTGTGCTTTATGGGACCCAATTGAACAATATCTTGTTCTATATTTGTTTAAAAAAACTATCGTTTCCCCTGTCACATATTTGCAACAATTGCGTTGCTTTTGCAGAACTAAACAATTTCTCTATTAAATATGATATTAGAAATGCTGTAATAATAACTTTAGTTTCTTGCCAAAGAAGATGAAAAGGCAGCCTAATATGGATTCAACATTTTTCGTAACGAGCGTGATTAAACCGTTAAAAAAAAGCCTCGCTCATTTTGAAGCTCAATCAGATCTTCTTGCATATATCGACTAAGAAGTTCCACGTCAGTTTCAAACGGATCAACCATCCGTTCTGGTGTTGAGTTCCTGCAAATCTTTCATCTAATAATCTTATCTTTCTTAATAGTCTCCAAATGACAACAATGGCTTTGCAAATCTGCATCTTTCTTACTGTCATTATCTAACTGAGGCAAACATGGACACTGAGAAAGTTCACGGCTACTGAGATTATTTATAATCAATGCCAATTTTCCGATGAATCCTACGATAACTTCGTTTATTTTGATAAAACATCTGTCGTTTTAACGTAGCTTAAGAGGGGCATCTTTTAAAATGCAAAATATATATGAATTATATGCGACATAATTTCATTGTAGTTTCATTGAATTAAGTAACTACAAAATGGTATCAATAATAATTTCAAAACATTTACCTTTAGATAGACATCATACTACCGTGTGTAGGAAAAGACATTCAAACGCACCATTCCTGTCATTACACAATTTACGATATAATCTGTCGTTTAAGTAGCGAGGCTTGATTTGATAACACTGACAACTACAACCGTTGATTTGTTGTGTCTGTCGTTAAGTTGTTTGTCTACTAAGTGCTACCGACGAACAATACAATAAAACATTTGACGCCGAATTTTTAAGTTGGCCAGAAAACCACGTTGCGTCCAACCATTTAAGGAGCTCCATCTGTCACACATTCTATAAGAAAAAGTTATTTTTTTTTAGGTATTGATATATTTTTCAAATACTGACAGAGCCTTGGAATCTGTTCTCATAAATTTTGAGAGTAACATTTCCTCCACGACTTGTTCATTTTTTACGAGTCTACTTCTTCTTTGCGTTCGGTTTCGTATGCTCGTTTTATGTCACCAGGTGGGCCGCCTCCAGGAAGTGACACGTCAGTCGCAGGTCCTCAATGGTTCCCCACAGTTTATCTTGTATGTTTCTTTCCTCACGCCAGGTCTTCTCTCGCGGGAGCTTTGGTGCAGTCGACATAACACAAGATATGTTCTGGAGGCTTGGGGTCCTCTCTGGCATGCGCTGTGCAGTCTGTGCTGCTTTCATGTTATGCTTGTGTGAATTTAGTCTACAATGACCTATTCTCAGCCGGAAAATGGTGGTATACTGTTATCTATTCAGCCAATTAATTTGGTCCTTTACGAGTCTAACGTGCGAAGAGCAAGGATTCATTGCCACAAACTGTACTGTCATCAAGCTGTAATGAAATTCGGTTGAATGCAAGTCATGACACTGTTATGACATCAGTTACCATCTCATCAATTCTTCTAGACATATTATCATTGCTCAGTGGAAAAAAAAGATTTATTGCCATCATATTACTAATCTCGTATAACCTCTCGTATAACTGTGAATATTACATTTTCTCCAATACTGTGGGGTGTACCACATTTTGCAATAAACTATGCTAATCTACGAGCTCGTATAATATACGGTAAGACCTTTAAGTTTTCGACTAACAACGTTTTTAAACATACTAATAACTTGGTTGCATCTTACAAACTTTTGCTTTAAATAATGAAGGTAAGAATATTTGTACCAACATTATTAGCGTGCATGCTTATAAAAAGTTCAATTCAATATCGACGGTTTCATTGCTTCGTAAGATAAAAAAAACCTGCTGACACAGCAAGGACATTGGTAATAGTTCATTTGTGGGGAAGCTTCGAACTTATTTCAAATAATTAACTGAATAGTGTCACAATTTTTTCTTTTGCTGTGACATTTTAAATATATAGCCGGTTTTTGATGGAATAAGTTCAGATCAATTACCACAATAATTTCTCTCGTTCGACTCGGACTGAAATAAGGCGTTGTTTTTCTTCGATTGAGCAATGTACAAGTATGTTCAGATATTTTAAAGTTTTAAAGCCAGTTTAAAGAAAGTGCCGAGACACACAGCATATATTAATGCCTACACGTTTTAATATTAATCATTAAAAATAATAAGCTAATGTGTCCATTTATGTATGCAATACCTTGCTTCCAAATCCTCATCAACACGGCTCAAAGATAGTCACCGACACGATCCCAAATCACGATATGCATTTTTATAAACAAAAAGTACCCCCAACCTCCACCCCCACCAAGCACCTCCTCTCCATAATTATGACAATCTAAAAGGTCAACTTGGCTTTTCAAATAACGCCTTCGGGAGGGAGGTAGCAGCGTCCCATTTGAGAACCACAGCTGTAATCGTCCAGACATGCCTTAAGAGGCGACTAAGGAGTGCTGAACATGGGGCTGGTTGCCCCATCCAGCAGAGATTTAGAGCCACTAGAACTTTAACAGATATGGACAGGTCAACACTTGATGACTTGGCGGCGTATTTGTCGAAGACCTATGTTTCACATGGAGCCTGAAAGGTTTTCATGGACTGATTCATATATCTTACAATGTATTTTCTTCTTCTTCGTTCGTTCTCAATCTCCCACTACCAAACCCCGAAAGGGCTTAAGTAGTAGAATGTAGTCCAGAGAACGGAATGCGTTGTGTCGTAGTTTTACAGCTTGACTGCGATATTTGCACCTTTCGGTCCAACACATCCGACTTCAGCAAGCATTTTGTGAGTACCGGGTTAGCATTCCTTCTTCGATCCCTTCTCCTTAGCCAGTCTGCCCTACTGCAGCCTGTTATCCAGGATCACCGCGTGGAGGTGTAGAAGGGTCTTGGCAGCTATGGTTCGCTGGCCCTGATGCTAGCAGTCAGCTATGGGTCGCTGACCACTGCAGCTTAACATCTTGATCCCCAAGCTGTATTTGATAGCATAGACAAAAACAAAACAAAAAAACGAGCAAAAAATCAAATGAGTTTCAACAAACTGGTTGAGTGTTATATCAGAGCTAATGAGGAAAAAACCCAATATATTATTCCAGGCAGAATTTTACATTCCTGTTACAAGAAAATGATAAATTACGAAAGATATTTTAATAGCCACAATTAGCCCAGCCCGTTTGCAAAAAATTCAGAAATCAATCAGATCAACTGAAAAGGAAAGGTAAGGTTATCCTATAATAGACGTGGTTGTTGAGAATGAATTATTAAAGACATCATTACGAGCTAGACGAACGCATATTTCATTAGACTGTTATGCTGATTTCACCTGATGTAGTCTGACTGTCGTACTATATTCTGTGAAGCGGTATCGTGGGTTTACTTTCTGTGACACTGTCTGTTTGGTCTACGTTCTGTGATAATGTCTAATTGGTCTACATAACATTATGTGATAATGTCGAATTGGTCTACATAACATTATGGGATAATGTCGAATTGGTCTACATAACATTGTGTTATAGTGTCTAATTGGTCTACATAACATTATGTGATAATGTCTAATTAGTCTACATAACATTTTGTGATAGTGTCTAACGGTCTACATAACATTATGTGATAGTGTCTAATTGGTCTACATAACATTATGTGATAATGTCTAATTGGTCTACATAACATTATGTGATAGTGTCTAATTGGCCTACATAACATAATGTGATAGTGTCTAATTGGTTTACATACCATTTTGTGATAATGTCTAATTGGTCTACGTAACATTATGTGATAATGTCTAATTGGTCTACATAACATTATGTGATAATAACTAATTGGTCTACATAACATTATGTGATAATGTCTAATTGGTCTACATAACATAATGTGATAGTGTCTAATTGGTTTACATAACATTTTGTGATAATGTCTAATTGGTCTACGTAACATTATGTGATAATGTCTAATTGGTCTACATAACATTATGTGATAATTACTAATTGGTCTACATAACATTATGTGATAATGTCTAATTGGTCTACATAACCAAATGTGATAATTACTAATTGGTCTACATAACATTATGTGATAATGTCTAATTAGTCTACATAACATTATGTGATAGTGTCTAATTGGTCTACATTCTGTATAACGGTCTGACTCACCAACATTATGTAATACCGTCTAAATGACTACCCATAGAAGACGTCCACAGAAGCCAGGAGAGCGTTATGTAAAAGTGAAGAAATGGGGGGATTTTATTTATAGGTGTGAGGAGGGGGTGAGGGGGGGGGGGGGTGTGGTGGTGTATTTAAGTTGCAACTCTCACTCACATACTAAGTTAGCAACAAAAATAACAGACCCTCTTATCTTTAAAGAGGTTTATTGTCAATCAAAACAAAACTAAACCTTCGGAAATTGTCATTCTTGTCAGTCTTTTCAATCATTCTAGACTCAAAATTTCGATGACCCTGTTCTCTGGAGCAAAAAACCTTGTTATCGTATTAACTCTCTGAGGACAACACTGATGTTATGATTTAAATTTTGTACACAAGCAATTTCAGAGCGGAGGCAGAGGCACTGAGGGCTGCAGTAGAAGCAATGCTGACAGCCGAAAGCAATGAAAGCCAGATAGTCCTGTTTACAGATGCCCTGGCCGTAGTCACAGCACTAAAAATCCAGAAAAATACTGAACTTAATGATTTAAGAGCAGTACTCTGTCAACTATGCCAGCAGTCCGCACCAAAAAGAATAGTGGTACAGTGAGTTCCTTCCCACTGTAACATCCAAGGCAACGAGGAGGCAAACAGACTGGCAAAAGAAGGTGCAAGACTACCACAACCAGATTCTAGTGTGACCTACGAAGAGTCCAAAATGCTTATTAGGACCAGATACATAGCCAAATGGGAAACAGAACATACTGGCTACACAAAAAATGATGCCTATTTCCAGTTGAACAGAAGAGAGCTGGTCGTGGTCTTCAGACTCCGCACAGGCCACAACAGACTGAGGTACCACCTATTCAATAAACTGAAGATAGGTGGCACTGACGAATGCACTTTTGGTACCGGGAAAATGACCGCTGAACATCTGCTGCAAAACTGCCCGACATACGAGGACCAGACAAAGCACATGTGGCCATCACCAGTGGCAACACTAGGCAAGCTATATGGCAGTGTCGACAGCCTCAGGATGACCGCTGCTTTTTTCGAAAAAATACAGGTTGACGTTTGACAGCGTACGAAGAAGAAGAGGAAGATACTGTCTGACTGGTCTATATTATGTAATACTGTCCGACTGACCTACATTATGTGATACTGTCAGACTGACCTACATTATGTGATACTGTCTGACCGACCTCGATTCTGTGATACTATCTGACTGATCTACATTATGTGATACTGTCTGACTGACCTACATTATGTGATACTATCTGACAGCCCTACATTATGTGATACTGTTTGGCTGACCTACATTATGTGATACTGTCTGACTGGTGAACGATCTGTGATACTGACTGACTGACCTACATTATGTGATACTGTCTGACTGGTCTACGATCTGGGATTCTGTCTGACTTACCTATATTATGTGATAAGTTCGAATATGGTACATTATGTGATATGTTCTTATATCATACCTTCTTTGATACATTCTTATAGCATGTATTCAGTGATAAGTCATACATTTTGTGATACGTTGTTATATCATACATTATGTGATACGTTCTTATTTAATACATTCTGTGAAACGGTTGGGTATTGTTACTGAAATAGATATTTGATGTCTGCCACCTTTTATCTGAATAATAATAAATATTTCCACACAATATGCAAAATGTAACCTACTTTGTCAGTTTAGCTCCTTATTCTAAACTATTTTCTGTCTTCTCCGATCTCATTTCTGCCAACATTCTTCCTTATCTGTTATTGTCCGATAAGGCTTAATCTTCTTTACTGTTTGTTGTTGTTGCTCACGGATGCTACTTTCAATCAACGTAGTTCTAATTGCTTATATCACAGAAGTGAGCTATACAAACAATAGTCGCTACCCAGGCTTAGTCTTGGTCAGCAAAGCACTTCACTCTAAAAAAGGTTGTAGTCTTAACAAATCACAGAACAGTCCGTCAGTGACCTTAATACTTGTTATTCTTACTTCAATCTTTCGCCGTTTCTATATATATTTACTTCTCTCTTTGTACTTCTCTTATCTTACTCACATACTTCAGTCCTACTGCCTCTCTCCCACATCTTCACCCCTCTCACTTTAATATGTCCTCCCACTCCCAGCCGAGCTAGTTACTGTCCGTTTGTCGCTTTCACTCTCTCTCTCTCCGCCACTGGATATATATATATATATATATAATCAGTTCTACATCTGTCAGTCCGTTTCTTTCTCCCCTTTCTTTATTTTATTCCTGTCTGAATGCTTCACAGCGCGCGCATGCATTTACACATAACTAATTAAGAAATAGAAAAATTCAGGTGAATCATTAATTTTACATTATTTTAAAATATTGGCAGACAAATGTTCGAGGGATACAAAATGTGATACATATATGCCCTCTCCCAATTTGCGGTTATATATATATATACATTGTGTGTATGTGTGTGTGACTGTCTCTCTTTCTCTCTCCTCTCTCTCTCTCTCTCTCTGTGTATGTATCTGTTGGGGGTGAGGGGAGGAGGGAACGATAAGTAATCAAGGTAAGGTTACACAAACTGATCAAGACCTCCACGTCACGTCCTCGTCCGTGTTCTTGGAAACAGGCTGTGTTAACGAGGTAGAAGGAGATACTGTAATCCCCAAATGGTAAGCCTACTGAAGAGCCTCGCACTGCACTATAGTCAGGAGAACACAAGTCCACCACTTTCCCAAATACGTCTCATGATGAGTAGAGCCATTGTAACCCGCTTCCAAAGAAAGTTCGTTAAGAGAACTTTCTCTCTCACTCTTTCTCTCTCACTCTATCTTTCTCTCTCTTTCTCTCTCTTTCTCCCCCTCACTCCTCTCTCTCTTTTTCTCTCTCTTTCTCTCTCTCTCTCTTTCTCTCTGTCTCCCCCTCACTCCTCTCTCTCTCTCTCTCTCTATATATATATATATATATATATATATATATATATATTATAATAATAATTTCGTCCATCGTCGTCGAAGAGGACCACCAACATCATCACATGCTATAATGCAACCTTGAGTATATGTTTGCGCTCGTGACTGATCAAGCCAATTCGAGCCTGGAAAAGTCTATGGCACGACTGGCAAACGTAATCAGCAGTTGCCTCTGAAATTTTCTCCGCTCTTGACTTTCTGATTACCCGTCTATCCTGAGCTGCCTGGATACGGAGACCCTCGCTGAGTTCAACGCCGTCTGTGACCGTGCTCTTCCCTGTTTTCTGTAAATTCCCGCATTCTTTTACAAGAAACGTCATCACAACACACTGTCTCATGAAGAAAGTGTTGTTCGCCATTTTTATGCATCTAACCCGTGACTGGTTCATGGCAAGTGAACTATCTAGCAGTAATAGGTCACAAGTACCTCTAACTAAAGATAATACTTCCTTCACGCTATAACCCATTCAGGATTCAGGTAGAAATAAAACAAAACGTCCTGATTTTATTTGAACACCCCTAGTGTGTGTGTGTGTGTATATATATATATATATATATATATATATATATATATATATATATATATATATATATAATACATATACATATACATATATAGGTCGTGGTACTCAGCTGGAAATGGCCAACAGTGAACTCTACTACACGCTCATCTGCCCTGCCGTGTGTGGGTGTGAGCATGTACACACATGCAGCCGTTTTATTCTTTATTACAGTAAAATGTTAAATTCCTTCTTCCAGTAATTACATTTTCAATCTCTCGTGCAACCAGAGCATCACTATCGGACACTTTACCTTTCCTTCCCCATCCCTCCTTACATGTTTATGTTTTACTACTCTCCGCTCAGTTCAAATCGTTCCTCCGATCGTTTATTTATTTATATTCGTTTAAGTTTATTTCTGTCTTGCTTCTTTCTTGCCTTGCTTCTTTTATTCCACATTTCTTGGAATTCTCTAAGCTTAAACATTGCCGGCTGCTCACTGTCAGTTTTACAGTTTTATTCTTGGATTGAGTGGAGGAATTGGGGGTTGGAGGGGGGTGGGGTTCGGGTTGTCATTTTTTAAGACCAGTGATTCTCAGAACTTGTTGTGTGCGGACAACAATTGGATATTTGGGTCCGGAATATTTTCGTATCCATCGAGAGCATGCATGTTCTTAATTCGTTCTGTATACAATTTACAACATTTTTATGGTAATTGGAAAGGGTTGGAATACGATGTCTCCGGGTTGTTTGGTTCATTTAAAGTGGTGCAATTTAGGTAAACTTTGATAAGCTCTGATCGGCAAACATGCATTGCATACGCAGAATAAATCTCCACAGTCACCATTCCAGAATTATGACTCATATGTACTACAAACCAGAGGTAATCATATTATCTACAACGTCACCATTCCTGACCTATGACTCATATCTGCCACAAACCTGTAACAGTCATATTCTCTACACAGTCATAATTCTGGTATTATGTCTCACATCTACGGCAAACTACTGGCAGTTACATTATCTGCAGATTCCTTTGAATCTGACTTATTATTTCATCGACTCATCACCGTTAATTGCACTTTTACTTCCACTGTTTTACTTATGACATTAACATACATACAATCCACTCATTACTTGCATTAATTTTTGCATTTCGTTTGTCTATCATTTGTTATGCATGACATTATCACAGTACTATCCCTCTGTTAAATATCCTTTATTTACCTATCTATTGTCTCAAGTATGACAATATAAAATTAGAAAGATAGATAAGGAAAGGGACCTATGGGTTATAATAAATCATACAGGTAAGGTGAGTGAGCAAGTGCACGTAGCAGTGAAAAGGGCAAATGAAATGTTAGGTTTGATCAAAATAAATATTAAACATAGTAGCAAGCAAGTGATAGTTAAACTGTATAAAGCATTAGCTAGACATACATTGGAGTACTGTGCACAGGTGTCATAGTGGGGATATAAACATGCTGAACAGAACACACAAAAGAGCGACAAAGCTGATAGTGGGATTCCAGAACTATAGTTATGAGAAAAGAGTAAAACTGATCTACAGTGAGAGAAGAAAAGAGAAGAATTCGAGGGGACTTAATACAGGTTTATAAGATGACCAGAGGAACGGATAAATTAGACTATCATAAGTTTTTCAAAATACAACCACCCACAAGAACAAGAGGGCATAACTACAAATTAACTAAAGCGAGGTCCAGATTAGATATTGGGAAATATTTTTTTTTTAGTCAGAGAGCGGTGAATGCTTGGAATGCATTACCACATGAGGTAGTGGAGGCAGAGACAATTAATATATAGCTTTTAGAGCAAGGTAATGTAAATGAAACTGGTTGTATACATATTCTGCAGAGTCTTCTAAACCAGTATAAAGACGTTAAGATAAGTTAATAGCATACGACCACACATGCCATCTCTCGTTTTTATTATTACTTGTCTAGGATCTTTCACGTTTTACACATATCATTAACATCCATCGTATTTATTTCTAGCTAACTATATTTGACATCAGCTGTTTTAAGAAACGAAGCAAACATAGGGTTGTCACGTTAATACAAATAATGTTCACTTAGGCGTCAAAGGCCCGTTGCGACGAGCGACCACTACCATGTGGTACTGAGGATTGTTCGTGCGTAGTGTGTTGACCGAAATACGTACAGACTCCCCAGGTGGAGCCCAGTACTCCGCAGTCTCGGGATGAGGGCCGCGAGGAGTGTGTGTTGAACCAATGTTTGTGTCGAATTTCCTTGTCTGACCGTGACTGACGCTCCATTTCCCGCCACCGTGGCCTCTGGATAGTGTCCATTTCCGGGTCAGCGAGACACTTGCTGTGCTGAGAATACGAGGTTTGGAGAGGTGTATTGCAACCTCCAGTGGAAGAGAGCAGGAGGTAGGCAGCTTCAGTTCACGTAGGAAGGCCCTTGAGTAGTTATAACCTGGGCTGAATTCTGTGGTGCAGTCAAGTGGAACGTTTAACGCCATATTAGACTGTTTTCTCACGGTGTAAGCCAGGCATAGCCGCAGCAAAATGCAGCATAACAACAGGAAAACTGAACGAAAGCACATAAATTCCACAGAATAAAGTCCTTGATACCACCTGGTGAAGGAGTTGTGAATTATAATCCGAACAGGAACTAGCAACCTTGAGAAAACGACACAAACACCGGAGCGAGTGGAGAACGTATCCAGTCAAGCGCGGCCATCTTTCTTTCTCTCTCGTTATGTCACGTTCCAGCCTCGCATTTATAACTTGCTTTTATATCTTCTGTTTGAGACACATGTAAACATAGGGTTGTTCCATTCTAGCCTCGTATTTATAACTCGTATTTATAACTCGCGTTTATATCTTCTGTTTGAGACACATGAAAACATATGCTTGTTCCATTCTAGTCTCGTATTTGTAACTCGCTTTCGTATCTTCTGTTTGTGACACATGAAAACATAGGCTTGTTCCATTCTAGTCTCGTATTTGTAACTCGCTTTTGTATCTTCTGTTTGTGACACATGTAAACACAGTCCACATCTGTCATATCTTGTATTTATTTCTACCTCAATTCATGCAATTATTAGTACTTCATAAACACCATTGATCGCCTCACCCACCCAGTACCTTTTTAATTCTATCTCACTGATTCTCTCATATTTGACGCAATACATTAACTTTGGGAGCCCTGTCCCATTACTTTTATCTCACCTGTTTCAGATACATAATTAAACATTTGAACTCCTCACTCATGCCTTGTATTTATTTGGACTCCCTTTTAACTCCACTATGTAAAACATGCATTAGCATTAAACACTTTACCTTTAACCCTCCGTTAACATAATATCTCATCACCTGCCATTAACCTGTTGTTGGACATCACTGTTACCTCTCTTGTTTAATGTATAGTTGTAACATAAATGCGTACCTCAGACCGCTCATATTCATTTCTACATTGCTTCAGTCTCCCGTTGAAGGCGTGTACCTCGCTCGCCCCTCGTGTTTATTTGTACATCACTGTTATCTCGCCTGTTTAGCGCAAGAATTCAACCTACGGGTCACCACATGGAAACACTCCACTCCACTCACAGTCCTGACTAATATCTAACCTTCCTCTGTCTTTCTAAAAGTTGTTGGCACACATCAACTCTCGTCTGTGTATGACGAAAGAGCTGACATGCACGTATCGTTAAGAAAAGGTCAAGGAGACAATGGTTGAGGCAGATAAATGGCAAGCGTGAGACATAATTAAGGGCGGTATCGATGTTTAATTTTACCTAGACGATACGTACATCTCGATGTGAGCAAAAGATAGGTCCACTGTGGTATTTAGTATTTGCCTTCCTTGCCGGAAAAATGTCCATGTCACTGAACGTGCTTATGCTTTGGTTGTTTATGTATCAGTTTGTTTTACACGATAATGTCTCAAGTGCCACGCACACCGCTATCTAGTCGTCTATTTATTATATATTCTTACTAGGAGATAGAAATGAGAAATTATATTGTGTGCTCGACTAAGAGACTAAGAATCAACACGAGCTGTCACTCACAAAGGATCTTAACGTATTTGAAAATTCATCGGCATCATGTTTCAAGTTTCGTGATGATGTGTTGTTCGAAACTACTTCTGATGAGTTGAGTTAACTCTTGACGACGTTTCTTGGTAGCTGGTTACATGGACTCTTCCTACATTCCGAGGCGTACTTTAGAATGTGGATCGGAATGCTACTAGCTGTAGTGCAATGCGAGAGGTTCATCAGTAAGCTCTTCCACTATGTGGATTACAGTGTCTATTTCTACCTCGTTCACCAGACTTCCCTTACACAGTCGTTTTCCGAAAGCATGAACCAGAACGTGAGGCGGAATCTTGATCAATATGTTTCATCTGACCCTGATTACTCTTTCCTCCCCGTGATGATCAATCCCCTCGACAACCATATGTACTTTGAGGACCTTTCCACTTCCAATGTCCTGTCTTCCCATCCATCTTGCCTCGTCATACTGTAACATGTTTGTATCTGCCTTCCTCGGCCTCACTGATCCTCGATGTCACCCGCTGTCACAACGATTTCTAGACCATCACGTCTCATCAGTTCACATATGTCGTTAGACTCTATGGTGAAGAGCTAACTACTCTCCCGTAAAATCTGTTTGCTCATTGTTAATTCCAGTCCATGTCTTTGTATCGTTTTGTAACACAATCAATCTACCTCGTCTTGGTCTTACCCTTGTTTTGAAATCGTCCTGCCTGGTATTGTACTGGACGAGTACATTTGGAGGCATATTCGTTATAAGTCGACACAATTGAATTCTATACTGGAAATTGAAAGCCAAACTAGCGTCAGTGTCAGGTGATACATACTGACCAAGACACCCCCCCCCCACCCCCAACTCTCTTCGTTCCTATGTGAAAGATATTGATCATAACACCACTTCTGCCTCACCTTCAGATTATATAAAATTATGTTTCCATAATGTAGCATGTCCCTTGTAGTACGTCGCTCTCATCACAACCCGTCTGAAAGAATCTCGTTCTCTTGCCAAATCTCTAGCCTGCTCCAGAGTCATGCCCACACATCCGATCTGAAAGAATCTTGTTCTTTTGTCAAATCTCTAGCCTGCTCCAGAGTCATGCCCACACATCCGATCTGAAAGAATCTTGTTCTTTTGTCAAATCTCCAGCCTGCTCCAGAGACATGCCCAAACATCCGATCTGAAAGAATCTCGTTCTCTTGCCAAATCTCCAGCCTGCTACAGAGTCATGCCCACACATCCGATCTGAAAGAATCTCGTTCTTTTGTCAAATCTCCAGCCTGCTCCAGAGTCATGCCCACACATCCGATCTGAAAGAATATCGTTCTTTTGTCAAATCTCCAGCCTGCTCCAGAGTCATGCCCACACATCCGATCATTGTTCTCAATTCTGGAGCCCATATACTCAAAGTTCCTACCTGTTCTATTTCCACACCCCCGAATTTGAATTTACGTTGACTCCTTTTTCTGTCGGTGGTCATTATCTTTGTTTTGTTTATGTTTATAAACAGGTTTTAATCTTCGCTGCATCTGCTTAGGGCTGCAATTAACTGCTCTAACCCGGTTTGTATTTATGTATTCTATGTTTTTTAATCTATCTTTTCTATCGGCCCTAATGCTTTACGTAAATATCTCCTGCCTACCCCGTTGCATTGTAAAAGCATCTCGTTTCACGTGCAACAATCGTTCATTCTCGTGCCTTGGTCAGAGTCCATATCTGAAACTTCTTATTCGTTCGCTCTAAATTAACAACTTGTTTTTCCCTATACATTTGACAATCTTGTCTCGGGCGCTCCACGCATGTCTGACACTGATAACAGGGACTTACTAAAAATATACTACTGATCATTCCTTTTTTGTCTCCACTTGAATGGTTGCATGTCCTAGTAATGGGGATAGCTGGTATGTCATTGCGGATTGTTATAGCTTTTCTTATCTACCAATTCTGAAAAAAATATGTTACCATAAATCGTTATATATGAGTGTAAGTTAAATGTTTGATCAGAAGTGTGATCCATTCTGCCAATGTCATGGCATATTATAGCGCAAATGGCGATATATGCTAATGTCGTCCAGGGCGACGTATATAAATTATAAATATAAATATGTAAATTAAAATCGTTATATATTTTTAAATTTTTTTAAATTTTTAAAATTTTTTTTTGCGTTTGCCTTATTTCTCTAATCCCCAAGGCGGTGTGCGTTGCACTGTGGTTTTTATTTTGCGCCTGTCGGCCCAGTGCATCCGACTTCAGCATGAAATCGTTATATATTATAATGATTGTCATTTAATTAAGTTATGATATATGTACTAACAAACCCTTGTAAAGTAGAAGACTCCCAAATTCATGACATTTCACACCACACCATTCACATATACTAAAGACCTACAGGGTCTGAAAGAGACCTTTCAATACATTACCCCAAATATTAACACAAACAAAATAGAAAGGTGAATAACTCATTTTCCAGGAGACAGTAACGAGAAATAATGGCCTATGATGATTGTCAAAGTATACGCCATGATTGTTAAAGTGTTTACGATGGTTGTTAAAGTGAATACGATTATTGTTAAGGGGTTTACAATTATTGTTAATGTGCAAATGATGATGTTAAAGTATGTATGGTGATTGTTAAAGTGTATATGTTTATTCCTAACGTGTATATGATGATTGCTAAAGTGTATACGTTTATTGTTAAAGTGTATATAATGGTTACTAAAGAGTATGCGATGATTGTAAATGTATTTTTGAGTAATGTTAAAGTCCATACGACTATTGTTAAAGTGTATTCAATTATTGTTATAATGTTGAAATGTATACGATGATTGTTAAAGTGTTTATTGTGATTATTAAGTTGTTACCGGCGTTTGTTAAAGTGTAAATGATTATTGTTAAAGTGTACACGATGATTGTTAAAGTGTATATGATGATTGTCAAAGTGTTAATGGTAACTATTAAAGTACACGAATGAAAAATTGATTGCTGTCATGAACATATTAGCAATCCTAGAGTGTTGTGTTTGTCTATCTAGTGGTGTGGTTAAACAGCTGCACAGGATCAAGATGCTGAACAGTGCATGAGCTGCGCAAATGCATACCTGCATCAGGGAGTCGCGTGGCGCAGTGGTTATCGAGCTGGCTTCGCATCTGAGTAGTTTTGGGTTCATTCCAGTTGAGGCGGAAATGTTTTTTTTTAGGTCGCAACGAATACCGGGTCGACCCAGCCTTAAATGGGTACCCGATTCAGTCCGGGAAGTAAAAGCGGCGAAGGAGAGGAGATGGCTACCGACCTCACATAGCCGAGCCTTTCAAATGGGAAATAGCTAACACCTCACACCCCTACGGCAGTAATGCTATGGTTAAGGAGCTTGAGCTGCAGTTGTCAGCGACCCAAAACTTACTAGCTTACTACTAGCATCAGTGCCAGCGAGCCAGAGCTGCCAAGACCCTTTTACACCTTCATGCGGTGATCCTAGATAACAGGATGCAACAGAGCAGACTGGCTAAGGAGAAGGAATCGAAGAGGAAAGGCTAACCCGGTACTCACAAATGTCTGCTGAAGTAGCATCGAAGGGTGCAAATAACGCAGTCAAGCTGTAAACTACGACACAAAACATTCCGTTCTCAGGACAACATCCTGCTACTTGCAAAGCCCTTTTCAGAGCTTGATGGGGGAAGATAGATAACGAACGAAGAAGACGAATAAGAGTTGCACGATCTTGTAGTGTTTCAAACGACATATCTCTAGTTACACGAAATATGTAAAGATAATTCTAAAGCAGACACTGTCGGTGGAAATGACATGTACAAGACTTGACTTTACTAGGTTTCAGTTTCTTGTGTGTGCAGGGACATTCAGCTTTACAGTAAGTCAGGTATGCATTTACAGCTGGGTGGACTGGATCATATAAAGAAACTGAGGGTTGAACCCGGTAACATAGCTGTAAGAAGCAAACTTTCTAGCCTATATGTTGTTTATGTGTTCATTGCCATGACAACGACAAAGCTGTAGTTCCTAAATGAAAGTTACAGACGTTGCGGGCATTACCGATCGTCAGCACGTGGAATCGACTAGTAAAGTATGTTGCAAGGACATACATATATTTCTGAAGGCTGAAACCTAACAGAGCCACATTATCTTAATCCGAGTCGGCTGGGACAGAACATAAAGCAGCAAAGTATATTAATTTAGAACATATCGATTTGTTTAATGTTTACCTGTCTCTCGTTTCGTAGGTACACACTGTATATTTCCTTTTATTTATATTATATAATCAATACCCTGTCTTCCAGCATTTACAAGCTGTGTGAATACTGTGATACAGCGTAAATACATGTTTCGCTGTCGATAATATGTTTTAAACCCTCGCTTGCAGTTTTAACCTGTGGCAGATATCCAAGCTTTCGTGGCGATACCTGGGTGGAATTCCCAGCGTAATTCGCTGGCAAATTCTTGTTGTGATTTAAACAGTAGGGTTTTCATCTAGCTTATTAGTTGCAACCAGACTGTAAAGAGTCGTGCCAATTTCGAAAGGACTTCAACATTTCAGAAGGTTAGTGGGTATAGCCAGACCTCGAGTTTGTTAGCCACGCTCTGTTCACCACTGGACCGCTGACGTTACTGTAACTCGTGGTTTACTGCCAAAACTATTATTACCGCGTTTTTATTCTTATTACTGAGGTCTGCTGAGGAATTTATAAGGCTGGAGAATATAGGCTGCTTGTCCCAACAGTCACCGCGGAGTGTGCATGTTAGGTTCTTTTCTACCCTGAGAGAAAAACCTAGGTCATCATTAGAGTTCGAATACAAAACTTAGGTCGTTATAAAATTTCGAATCAGTGTCCTCATAACTAGAATACCGGTACTCTAGTTGCATGTCCATCCACTCTCCTAATCCTGTTTTATGATTTATAAAATTAAATATATAGTTTTACTTGAAACCAGAAACAGACAAGGTCTACTTTTCGACCAAGCAAAACTTTATCATGGACATGGACAAAACGTAAACTGCACATGAGTAATCATTTAATTGATACAAATGAACACTCGTGCGATAAAACTCGACAAGAAATAAGGAGAGGATTAAGAAAAAAGAGACACATGAACTACAATGAACGTACCATAAACACGAAGCAGCAAATAGTGTTAATATATAAGAGGTGTAAGAATTATGGTAGGATTATTGTGTTTCTGGATTTTTTTTGTTTATATTTGGGCTGTGCTGTAAGTGACAGTTTGTGACCAATAATATATACTACACAATTTGCATTGTTTTATTTTTCGTTTAACTTTCTTTATGGCGCAGCGAGTTTGTCAACAGTTTTCTGCTAACACGAATCTTAGATTGTATATTACTTTACAAAACAAATAACAAACAAATACAATTTATGAACTGCACTCAGCTTAAATTTATCAGCTAACTAGACTGTGTAAGGCCAGACCTAATCTTCCTGTCATAAATTGTTATATATTGGTTAAATAGACATGTAATTCTTGTTGACAGTGTGTTGATGAAAGAAGCTGAAGATTGATGTTAGAAGAGCATTCAGCGTGCTTGGGAGTGTGTGTGTGTATATTTATGTATCTGCATCTGTTTGGGCGCATGCGTGTGAGTACTGTCAAACTCACTCGTTCCATTCTACGATAACACCACATTTCAAACGCTTCCAAGCTGTTCTCACCATTCTTTGCCATGTGTCAGCACCATTCAGTACAGCTGACCATACATGAGTAGCGATTATTCTTTTACTCAGTTCTATCCTGATATTCTTTGAGGTTAGCAATTTATATTATTATCTGAAGGCCTTTTTGCCAATGCAGTCATTGTCTTAATTTCCGTCTCATTGTGTGCCTCTTCTGTTATGGTTTGCTTCAAATATGTAAACTTCTGTACTTGTTCGATTACTTTTCCATTAATTATTATTCTTATTTGCCTATTCTGCTTATCTGTTAACATAGTCTTTATCCTGATGTATATTTGCATCCCAAACTCCTTGGCTGTGTTGTAAATTTTGTCAAGCAGTATTTGCAACGTTACACTATGGCTTGATCATCGGCAACTTTGATGGCATTAACTTTGATACCATTGTCTTTGACACATCAATTACTTACAGCTCCGAACAACTCTTTCCATCATCATCTCAGAATATGTGTTATATAGACTTGGTAAGGAAAGCAACCATGTCTAATTGAAACTAGACATGTTAGCCCTTTTTTGATTTAAATAATTGTCTCTTGATTGCCATCTATACAAGTTTGTTGTAACATCTGAAAAAGTTTGTTTTAGTGGACTCGATCAAAGACTTTCTCGTAGTCAGTAAAACAGAGAAATAGTCGTCCTTGATCAATCATTCCTTCTACGACAAGCACAGATCCGATGGCATCCTGTGTTCCTCTAGCCCTTGAAATCAAAACCTGGTTATCGTTTAGCACCTTCGTATCTTCAACCATCGATTATCTCCTTAATTATCTTTAATATAATTATAGATGCATGTGGTATTAAGCTTGTCGCTCGGAATCTGTCGCATGCTATTGCATTCAAATTTTTTGGGGTGGGGACAGAGGAATTATTATAGAAGTTATGTGTTCCCTTGGCCATATTCCAGTGTTGTAAATGTTATTAACATGCTTAAAAAGTAGATTGTGTAAAGTCTCCCCCGCTGTTGTTTTTTTTTTTTGGGGGGGGGGGGGGGGGGGGGACTCAATAGGCATCTCATCTATCCCTGGTGCTTTGTTATTCGGAAATGAGTAAAAGGCCAAATTAAATTCTTCTCTTACTAAAGGTAATCTCTCTTATTTCAAAGACATGTTATTTAAGGGAGTGTTAGCCTGATACATACCCCCATCCTCATGTTTCATCATATATTTTCTCAATTTTGCTATTTGTGTATGTAATTGGTTTCCCATTTTTATAATTAATCATACGTGATTGTATTTTTACTAAACGGTGGTTTTGCATTTGTATGCCATTTCCAGGTCTTCACTTTTCTCACATTGGTTTATCCATCATGTTTCTCATTCCATCTTTCATTCTCGATCTAATTAATTCTTGATACTTTTACTCTTAGCAATGCCTTGCTCTGTATTACTGCTCTTTCATTTGTATCGTTGGCGCATTTTGTTTAGCGTTTCAACTGTTACCAATGGTAACATTCTAGGCGTGACTAGAAAGGATCGTATCAAGAGATTGGCAGAGAGCGGTTGTGGTGCATATTTGGAAGAAAACAGAATGAGGCTCATATAGAGGCATATCGTTTCTAAGTCACGTTGGGAAAATGTTTGCTAGGCTCCTCGAAAAGAGAGTTTGGGGAATGGTTGAACCGATGCTTAGAGCATAACAATCCGCTTTTAGAAAAGGCCGAGGGTGTACGGATGCCATATTCACGCTCCGGCAGTTAAGCGAATAAACCATCGAATACAATAAAGAACTGAAAATAGCTTTCATAGATTCGGAAAAGGCCTTCGACAGGGTAAATAGAAGTAAGCTATGGAAGACAATAGCGGGATATAGTATTAAAGGTCAGTTACTTGATAACATTCAAGCTTTTTATGTTAACAGCGAGGGTGCTGTGCGAACAAGCGCTGACTTGACTAACTGGTTCTCTGTGAGGAGTGGTGTACGTTAGAGTGATGTGCTCTCTCTTCTTGTCTTCATTTATATGGATAAAATTACCCAGTTAGCAAATCCCCTGGATGAAACCTTAAATGAACTCATGTTCGCTGATCATCAAAGCATCTTCTATTACAACGGGGATGACCTACAACATCACCTCACCTCCCTCAATTTCGCCTGTCAAAGAAATGACATGAAGATCAACATAGAAAATACTGTATATGAAAATAACCCGTAAACATGTGAGGCAACGCTTCCACAGCGACCACAAAAATGTCCAGCAGTTTCGACAGTTCAAGTACCTGATGATGGCGGAGTGGACAGAGAGATATCACGACGTATTCAGAAAACAAGCAATTTCCACTACCAGCTTGCACAGATTCTAAAACATTCCGGGGTGCAACTTTCAACAATGTGGAGGTTAACCAACACGTTTTTTGTTACCAGTGTCAATCGGGGTCCTTATTGAAACGTCACAAGAGTAGGATTCAGAGCTGTGAGATGCCCCGTGCGCGAAGTGCAGTTGGCAAGTCCATCCGAGGCGATATCTGAAACACCACGTTGAGGCAGATGTTAGGAACGAACACAGTAAATGGTACATTAAAGCCACTTGGTTCGAATGCGCTATGACCAACCAGCAGCAAGCGCCTATCACATGCAAATATCAGGTTCTCGTGCAAGAGGCCGGCCTCTTCGCTTATGGATAGAAGGTGTATCTGAAACACTCGGAAGGTTCCACTTGACGACCACACAAGCTTTTCACCTGGCCCATACAAGATATCTACGCATCCCGCCTCTCTGTGACGCAGCATGGCAAGAGCAGTAGGAAAAAAGAAAAAAGAAGACCAATAGTTTCTTGTTTTCAGCTTTCTTCTTACCCAATGTTATGTTATATCTACTGCTTCTTTTTTATTCTGCAACTGTTAATTTATATATATTTTTCATCCTAAAGCATCATTCACTGGGTTTTGAAAGTTAACTTTATTCTCCAACTCGTTTAAGGCACGTACATTCAACTTTGCTGCTTTTTGTGAATTCTCTGGTTTCTTCCATCTTAGTTGCCATTTCAAAACAAGCAAATTATGTCGAGTATCAGCCTCAGCACTAGGGTGGGCAATACATTTATTTACTTGGTTTCTATAAGTTGTTTTACTTGGTTTCTATATATTGTTTTACTTGGTTTCCATATATTGTCTTACTTGGTTTCCATATATTGTTTTTCTTGTTAGTTCGGTTAATACAGAGGCTTGATGTCTTACTCTACCCATGTAATGATAAACGCCGTGTTCTGTATTTGAGATATTGAGAACGGCTGCGAGTTTTTACAATTGTTTCATCTTCGCATGCTTCTGGTGTCAACTTGAATAAATCGATTTATCTAAAGAAATCAGTGGTTTAGGCTATTGTTATCTCTATAGAACTTGTTAATGAATGGTAAAGGTGATATCCATATGTGATTTCTCTGTTGGACACCTTTTCAGCACATGTTCAGCTGTCATTTTATCAGTGTTGCAGATTTCATTTCCTTAGTTTGTTGAACATATGGTATCTGTTGAGGCATATGGAGTTTAAATAGTATCACCTAGTCATCTCTGTTGAGCTGGTAATATGCGTCATTTGGGTGTTGACCTTTTGACTTTTTGCTTACTATTTGTTTCATTTCTACGCCTGGCAAACTATTTGGCCTCTTCAAAAGTTGTATCTATACCAGTCTGAGTTAACTTTTCACCTTCTCTTGTCAGTCTATCAGTCTCTTCCTTACCAAGAATGTTACACGCCCCTCCTGAACGCGTGAACTAGTTTATATAGTATTACTTTGAGTTCAATTAGATTTGTATCCCCGAGTACCACAACCACTGATAATACAGCAGGTCTGTGGTGAGTACTATTTGTCCTTCTGTATTTTCTTCTGTCATTAGAATTGATGTTGCAGTTTTCAGGGGCTCTGCCTCTGCTGTGAAGTTATTTTAAACATATTCGGTTGTCACTGATAGCTTTCTTTGTATGATGTTTTAATGTTCAGAAACGTCCCCCCGCTCCATTCTCTTGTTGCAGTTATTGCGGTCTCATCTGCATATATGTGGGTGGTCCAGCCATTTGCTTAGGTAGTGTTTCTGTGCGAGTTTTACAGGTATGGATCTTCTTTTTTGTTTCTGTCTGACTGTTTTTTTTTCTCAGTGTCGGGAATTTTTAGCATCGGCTCTGAGAAACGCTGCTCTCTCCGAGTGGGAGGCATGCGTGTCGTATTGATGGATTTTTGTGTGATGTTTTTTTTTTCATAAGGTATATTTTCCACTTTGTTTTCACCGATGCTACAAAATTGCTCAGCTTAAGACTTCTCTGTCAAAGTCTATGCTCTGGTACAATTGAGCGGCCTATCAGCCTTCATAATTTCTCACCTTGTTGTTGAACCATGCTGTTCCCTCTGCCCTCCATTGCTTGTAGGTTCGTAATATTTTCAAGTTCTACAATGGATGTAGTCGGTCCTCAATGCCAAATGTTATGATTCTTATTGTTTTGGTCTTGAATTCTTCCATATTTTATCCAATATCGATTTCACTATAGTTGCCCATGCTGATGTGCCATATTCTAGTGCTAGACTCACACATCCAGTGTAGTAAAGTAAAGTAAAGTATCCCATAGCATCACTGCCGTAGGAGTGTGAGGTGTTAGCGATCTCACATTTCAAAGGCTCGGCTATATGTGGGCGGTAGCCATCTCCTCTCCCTCACCGCTTTTACATCCCGGACTAAACCGGTACCCATTTAAGGCTGGGTCGACCAAGGAGCCATTTCGGTCTGAAAAAAACATTACCGCATCAACTGAGGAATGAACCCAGAACCACTCAGATGCGAAGCCAGAGCGCTAACCACTGCGCTACGCGGCTCCACATCCAGTGTACAGCTTCTTTAATACAATTTCATCTGCTCCCCAAGTTGTACCAGCCAATGTTTTCTTGATTGACATTCCTTGCCTTGAATGCATTCTTTTTGTTGTCTCTCTATCTGTATTTATATCTGGTAATAGTTTCTGTTTTCATCCAGTTGCAGATTTGTCTTCATTTAACGTTTGTTAAGCCCCCTATGGCTTGTTTATAGGGAAATGATTGTATATGTGTTTCTTCGCTCATTTATAAAGATGTTAAAGCATACTGCGTCCAAATCCTTGCTGTGGCGATGTTTTATTCAGAGCTCCGCAAGTAAAAATCGTTCACAAAAACTGAGGTATATGCACTGCTTGGGATGTGCTTTTATATCATTTGTATAAGCGAGGATGACAGTATTCGTAGATGACAGTATTCCCCATTTGGTCACGACCAGCTCTACCGTTGAATTTCTGCTGATCTGTCCTTGAACTTGATCTTTAGCTTTTCTGTTTTCAAAATAGTGGCCGATCATGTGTACATTTCTAACAAACTTAAATTCCTCGTAGCTTGATTTTCAATCCCTATTTCCATACTTTATAAAAACATCTTTTTTTTCCTTCTAAATCTGCTCAGACCACTGGCAAATGTTTGATTTCTTGAAAGCATCTTTCATTTCCTGAGATATGTGGGTAATCTGTTTTTCAGTTGATCGCGGTTTTCTTAATTCAGCTTGCTGTTGAATTAAAATACGTTTTTTCTTCAACGTGCCATATCAGTCTGGTATGTATAATGCATCAGTTGTTACACACAGACAAGTAAATTGATAGACATGTAGCCATTTTGATTTGTTAAGGGGGCAGTATCGCGTGAAATAAAAAAAAAATTGGCTTCAAAATGGGCTGTACTATTCCCTATTTCCAACTCAAATATTAACTTGCCAGTAGCATTTTTTTTTTGCCTTTGTGTCTAGACTTATTAACAATTAATAAGTTATCCTAACTTTTCCTGGTGATTACTTTTTCTTAAGTGATCTTGTTGCCACCAACATGTCATCCATTGTAGATAAGTCACCGTGTGCTCTTCTGCTGCAATATTTGTATCTTCTTCTTCGTTCATCCTCAGATCAAGGTGCTGGTTTCTCTTACAAAGGACACCACTGTTTGTAAGACTGTCTTATCTCCACACAGCTTTTGTCTCATATCTGTCTCGCGAGGCCAGTATTGTTCTCTCTTTTCCTGCGTGAGCATGCAGCTTAGTAGGATGTGTTCCACGGTCATGGTATGCTCCCCACATGGACACTTGTCATCTGTCCCAATCCTCATATTGTTGTAAAGATGACTCTTGAGTCTGTTATGCCCAGTTCTCAGTCTGAAGATGACGACTTCGTGTTCTCCAGTTAAGTTAAAGTAGCTGTCTTCTTATCGGAAGTCGGGGTGTTTATCAGCCCTTTTTGCCCGGAAGTTAGCTTGAAGTATAGTCTTGGCCTTATTGTATGTTATGCTCAGGTCTGTTTGTGTGGATGCTGCTCCATACTTGCTAATTTGTCTGCAGCTCATTCCCTTCAACATTGCAGTGGGATGTGATCCACTGTATGACCAACCTTGGGTGTTCTGCTGAGAGCTGTGTCAGGGAGAACATACATTCCTCGAGATCTTCACCTTTGTGTTGTTTTAACTATGCTAATACTGGCGAGGCATCAGTCAGGAATACTATGTTTTCTTGGTGGATATCTTTATCTTGGATGACAAGCTCAGCTCCGGGCCTTCAGTGCCTCTGCTTCTGCATGGCAGTTATTGCAGTATGTTCCCGTTGTTAATACTCGAGTTTTGTTCTTCTACATTCCTTAGTCTGTAATAGACCCTCCTCCCACCTCACCCCCTTTCATTGGATGTGGCTTTGTTAGATGAGCCATCTGTATACACGTGTATCCATGCTTCTGGTGGGTATGATCCTCTTCGAAAATACTCTTCTGTAATAAATGTCTTTTCTAAATCTGTCTGAGTTTCCTTTTTCATTATTCCCTCTATGGTTTGTACCATCTCATGGGACTTGGCTTTTTTCTATGGTGAGTTTTGGGATGTTTGATTTAGATCTCTAGCCACTGCCTGGCCTATGATTTGGTTTGCTCTTGCAAATTCTTTTGTTTTTGATATGAAGTGGTTTCTCTTTATTATCCCTTTTTCCATACGATTTCATCATATCATCATAGGCGTCTCAGTCTGTATAGACCATACGCGTAGCGCCCTATAGGTTTTGTCCAGCTCTGTCTCCTGTATTTCGATACTGCCTGACATGGCTGTAAAGGCCGATCCGCGAGTGACGTCCCTGCCACAGATCGTGCAATCACAATGAGGAGGCTGGATTGCCTGGGTGTTCCTTCATCTCTTCAGTCTTTCTCTTTTCTCTGCAGCCAGAAGACTTCTACTAGCGTCAGCAGCCACTATGCCCTCTTCAACCGACTGTCTCCAGATAGCTCGATCTTGAGCAATTTCTTCCCAGCCCTCGGACGGGATGTCGGATGAATTCATGTCCCTCTTGCATACGTCATTGGATCGCAGTGTGGGACGGCAGATTCTTCTAAATCCAATGGCTAGCCGTCCATAAAGGATATCCTTTGGCAGCCTCTCGTCTTCAATGCGATAAACATGTCTCAACCACCGAAGACGTCGCTGGCTCAACATCGAGTGAGTGTTTGCTCTCTGTAAAACCGTATTATGTGACACTCTCTCTTGCCCCTCAATGCCCAATATACGCCGTAGACACCTCATGTGAAAGGTGTTCAGCCGCCGTTTCTGTTTAGTGTAAGTGCTCCAATTCTAGATTCCATACATGAGAGTGCCAAGAACGTAGGTCTGACAGATCTGGAACTTTGTGTAGTGAGACAGCGCAGTGTTTTCTCAGACTCTTCGTCAGGAGGGCCATGACGGTACTTGCCCTGCCAAACCTATTGTCTATAGCCGCCTCATGCGATTTATCTTGTCATGTATTCGGTGATCAGGCATTCGTTTGAGCTTGTCCCCCTGCTGGAGTGTTTTTTAAAAAATCTCTGCGTGTCTCCATACTTTCGATTCGTGGGCTTGTCTCCATTGCATTGCATTGCCCGTGTCAGATCCTCGTGTTGATCCTTATATCTTTCTCATTATGGCCATTCTGTTCTTTGCGTTGTTGGTGACTTTTTAAATATGGTTTTTCCTTGTAAACCATTGGTCAATTGTTATTTCCAGATACGTTAGACTTATGTCAAGGTGGAGAGTCTGGCCATTTACTTTTAGGATCACTTCCTGTGGATTGGGAGATGAGGAGAAGATTGTGTACGTGGTTTTGGTTTCGTTTATACAATATTTGTATTGTTATAAATATTTTTTTGAAAGCAATGATGGTTTTATTGGGCTCTGTTGTGACTTAACTAGTGTAGTGTTTCATAAGTGGAGCTGCAGGTGTTTGTTCCTCTTAACATATGATAACAATTCTTCGTTGTAAGTTGCTTTGTCAATGATCCTTCATTGTTCAGGGCTTTAAAAACGAGTAGTTTCCAAAGTTGATTTCCTTCGCTATCTAGGCTGTTTCTTTTTTTTTCTTTCTATATCTTGTTGTTTGATACAATGTTTTATTGTATTTTGTAGTGGTTTCTTTGAGGGCGACATTTGACTGTTCTGTCTATGCCCAGTTTCTGGCATTTTAAATATCATCCTCAAGCTATTGTTATTAACTCCAGTGAGGTTAAGAGTTATTCTTTGCCCCGATGGGAATGATATCAGCTGCTACTTGTAGAATAGCTATATTGAGGTTTCCAACAAAGGTTTTCATGCAGCTGGTAAGTGTGTTCCTGGTCTCGCAAAGCGTGTCTGTGAGTATAGAGAATCTGTCCCAGTCAACTCTTTTGTAGTTCCAACGAGATAATAGTTTTTGTTTATGGAGAACAAATTCCATATTTATTGCCAACTTTATAGACCTGTGGCTGCTTCCTGCAATTTTATGGTGGATATTCCTTGTGGATAAGGCTATATCTGGAGTGGAGGTTGTATGCCACCTTGTGTAAGGTGGCATACAAGGTTCATCATTTAGCATATATATTAGAAGGAGATGCCTATATATTTCTCAGTCCTCCACTTAATCTGCTATACTTACTATCTCTTTCTAAACAGCTATTGAAGTCTTCGACTACTATACAACTGTAGTTCTTTATTTCTTTGCTACAAAGTGAACTTTTGTTTTATTTTGCAAGTTACGCTGTAAAGAGAATGAGTATTGTGAGAAGGGGGGAGGAATTATGGTTCGTAGATAACAGACCCAAGATGCGTAGGAGGTAGGCTCCTGTAGTTGATCGATAAAGATATTTCTACCTGTGCAAATGTTACTGTGACACTGCCTAAATATCTTTACCTGGTAGACTTTACCAAGCAGGATAAGAAGTGTTTATAAATATGTCTTCCAGATCTATCTGCTAGCCAACAGTTTCATCACAAAAATTAGGATTTGGTTGGTTGGTAGGTTGGTTCCTGATCCAGCGGCCTACGGGCTCAGATTAAAAAAAAAAATTCTTTAGTTCAATTTCACAAAAGTTGTATCCGTGAAAGAAAGATTACGACCAATGCAACCTTGCAAAGTTGTGTATGGGGCTAGCAATCTCATTATGCTTTGTGGAGAGCGAAATAGAGGCACACGTGGGACGTGTCCCGTTTGATGGGAAGAATAGTTGGCAGCGTGCCTGGTTGGCTTTCTTGAGGTGACTGTGCGAGTCTTATGTTTGAGGCATGTTCAATAATAGAGCCGGTCACTGTGTTTTATGTCAGTTAAGAATAGTGTATCTGCCGTCCAGGTTAAGTTAGAGATAGCAGTCAAACACATGAAACCATATTTGTTACAGAAACTGTAGTAAAATTATAACAACTAACAGCCCGGAAATCACCGTACAAGCTCGAGGAAGGGTTTCAAAATTAACGAGAAAAGAGTTTCGGCAAGGCGAGTCACAGCATAAAAATAGCTGAAAGAGAACATTGAGAGCTTAGTTAAAGAAATAGAACTGTCAAACAGAAAATATATTATCGTAAAGAACAAATACAACGACACAGCTGTGCCGGCTATACTGTGAGCTCAACAAAAAAGTGAACTGGTGTGTCAACCATGATAAATGAAACAACGTAAATAAAGTGGTTGACGAAGCAGAAATGGTCACTGCCAAGGAGACTCAAAAACACTCCACATCACCCCCAGAAGAAAACTTAAAACAACAAAGCAAGAAAAGTCAAAATAGGACATATATAAAAACACTCCATATCACCTCTAGAAGGAAACTTAAAACAACAAAGCAAGAAAAGTCAAAATAGGACATATCGTCAGAAATTAAGAGATCCAGTTAGGAAGATGAGTAGACTATTATATTTTGTGTTATTTTTATACATCGGCATTATTACACTCCAGCTATACTCATTGGTGTTAAATTTATCTCTTAACAAATAGTGACAGCTTTGGATAAGAATTGTTCCTGTAGCACGTTGGTTGCACACACTCTTATTCCGTCCACACATGAGGACCTCTCTGCTCAACCCACATTTGAAGTCAATCTCCTGTCATCACTGGCTCTTGCATTTTTTTGAATATTTTAATTGCCCTAGTTTATGTTTTTCTCTTAAAAAGCTATTTCATTGATGAAGGCTTCGGTTATCCATATTTAATTGTCTACAGTTAATGCGAATAAAATAGTTGGGAATCAGGAAATAACAGAGACCAGATAATCTTAAATAACCATTAGGCTATTCTTTTAGAAATAAACGAAATACAGTAGAATGAGATAGACCATATTTTAATAAAGGGAATCATGAAAATATCGACCTATGTAGAGATACTTTACTTTTTAGAGATACCAAAGCTAGCAGGGAGAGACAAGAGAGGTTAACACACTGGAATACGGTCAGTTGAAGCAGAGGCGAGAAAGAAGAGCGAATGCCTTGATTTGACTTGGCATGACTTGACTTGGTATGACTTGACTTGGTATGACTTGACTTGGTATGACTTGACTTGGCATGACTTGACTTAGCATGACTTGACTTAGCATGACTTGGCTTGGCATGACTTGACTTGACATTACTTGATTTGGCCTGACTTGACTGAGGCTGTCTTTCTCTACTTTGGGGTGTAAAAGTCGTTTCATATTTTTTTAATAGGAAAATAGTTTCTTCGTAATGCGATTAACCGACACTTACCCAGTCCGCCTTGTCGCCTCCTACGATATGCATGATAAGTCACAGTGTTACTATTCTTTGCTCTACTTTCAGGCTTTGGTTGTTGTTGTTGTTGTTGAGAATGCCCACAGTAAGTAGGTTTACTTTTGTGTGCCTCCTGGAAAGGACGTCAAGTGACTGGTTGCAGTTGTTTTCCTCACATCCCGTGTGTGCTGATTAATGTTAATCGAGATCTTCCAGGCGGTTGTGCTATACTTGGCTTTATCTGTGTGGTGTTCACTACTACGGGAATCACTTAGATCCCCACTTCATTAGCCAGCCTGTCAAAAAGAACAGTCCGTTTCTAGGGGGCCTACGTGGAAGTCAGGGTAGGGTACTACCAGTATATTTTGCCTGACCCTGACTAACATGTCTGATCAGTATGTATGGCCTGATCCTGACTAACATGCCAGATCAGTATGTTTTGTCTGACCAGATGTTAGTCTTCCTTCCTTTTCAGACCCTGGTAAGACACAGGTTTTGAAGAGCGACTGTCTTATAACGAAGTGGGGAACAAGCATCTAGAGCACGGGTTGATGAAGGAATTTTGTAGCACTCTAATAGTTCTTTAGAAAACAAATTTTTAGATATTAAAAATGCTCAATTAATGGCTCAAATTTTCTATGAATGGCTGAAATGTTCAATGAATGGCTCAAATGTTCTATGAATGGCTCAAATGTTCTATGAATGGCTCAAATGTTCTATGAATGGCTCAAATGTTCTATGAATGGCTCAGATGTTCTATGAATGGCTCAAATGTTCTATGAATGGCTAAAAATGTTCTATGAATAGCTCAAATGTTCTATGAATGGCTCAAATGTTCTATGAATGGCTCAAATTCTCAGAAGCAGTGATCCTTATCAGTTGTCTGGAACGCTGAACGACTGAAGCCAATAAGCACCGCTCTCTCTCTCTTTCCACTTCTAAATCATCCCACGTCACAAATAATGAAATTAAAAACTTACACAGAAAATATAATGTGCAAATCCAAATATCATTCTGACAGTCAAACGCTAAAGTCAGTACAGTAACGATACTGGCAGGCAAAATCTAAAGTGCTCCACACTAACCATACTGGCAGACAAACTGTAAAGTACAGCACGCTAACCATCCTGAAAGTCAAACTCTAAAGTACAGGATACTAACCATGCTGGCAGTCAAACTCTAAAGTACAGGACACTAATCATGCTGACAGTCAAACTCTAAAGTACAGGATACTAACCATGCTGACAGTCAAACTCTAAAGTACAGGATACTAACCATGCTGCCAGTCAAACTCTAAAGTACAGGACACTAACCATGCTGACAGTCAAACTCTAAAGTACAGGATACTAACCATGCTGGCAGCAAAGCTGATTCATGGTGTTGGATCAAGGCCGGATTAAGGTCGTCTAGGGCCCTGGGCACAGCCAACATAGTGATCTACATCTATATTTGCCTTCTCTATAGATTGTTATTAGAAATGACAAAGCCCATTATATTATTAACTCTAGCCTGAAAGCATATTTAGTATTTATGTAACAACCAATGACGTGTGCTGTTTAATTCGCAAACATTTTTGGCATTTGCTACATAAATAAACAAATTTAATTGAATTTCTTTACGTTTTAAATATTTATTATCCTTATACATGGTCGACTAATACAAAGTCTAGTCTACGATATTGCCACGATGATTAAAAACATTACTTCCTGTCTCTGCCTCCAAAAAAAAAAAAAATAAAAATAAAAAAAAATAAAAAATGTTTAAACTATGTCATCGCAAGTCAGCTGTCAATAAATGTCGCTCTTGCTGCACAGCTTAGTTAGATCAGTCAGCCGATCTTGGGTCAAGGTTGAACACATATACTTTTTAATCAGTTTCAATGTTGGATGGAAACGATTGTTCACCAATGCAGTTAGTACCCATAAGTGTCAAAAAAACTCGCAAAGTTATTTCTGCATTTGGGTATGCACACTGCCTATTCTCCACAAGTATGACAAATACCTATGATCGTATTTCAAAGCGTTAGAATTGCTGACATTTGTGGTACCATAATCTCTGGCACATCATTGTCTCTACGATTGGGATATGTTTCGATCAGTGCATGTCAGTATTTTTAAACACTCTTCCTTCGACATATCTGACTGAATAAGAAATGTAAACATATCTTATAGTATCATAGATACTTGACCTAGAGATGATGTTACACAGAATAGGCATGGACAATAGAAAGAAATGTTGGTACATGAAACTTGTCTGTTACAGATAGTTTTTGCACGAAATCTTGTGCAGATCCATTATTCACCTGTGGCTTTATGATTCGTCTGCAAATTTAGTTTGTCTTTTAGTCAGTTTCTGGCAGTCGTTCTTTTGCTTTCTTTTCATATTTAGCAAACTGTGTGCACAAGTTTTGAAGAAAACTGACCAGTGATGCATACAGATTAGCACGTCGTGAACACAATTTTCTTCTCATGTAATGCTTTACTAGCAACACGAACATGACTAAGTATATCGTTCCATAACACCGTCAAAATAACAAACTCTAGCTCTTGTATGTGATCAAATATGGTCTGAACTTTTCATCGTATGTCTGTGGCTGATCAATACGTACCACTGAATTCCAATCCATTCAATATTGCATCACAACAGTTTTGCAGTATTAGTGACCTGCACATGTGCTTCCCACTGGGTATCTGACAAACATTTTGGAACAGGAGAACAGTGTATTGTAAGACAGACCCCGGCATTTGGCAACGTCCACCTCACAATGATCTATGAAGCAACGAACGAGTATTTTGCAATGGCTCTCAATTGGTAGAGAAACAATGAAAAGTACGATGGGACTTAGCTAACACAGTGTCTCAGTTTACTAGTCAGTATGTGAACAATCAAATATGGAATCTACAGACAGAATAATAATAATAACCAGCACTTTTGAAATGATCCAGGATATATTGTTTGATCGCCATTTTATGAATCACCTTAACGATAATTGTCTTAGACAGCTATGAACAGTGCACGCGACTAGGGCTTAGATATGTTATTACATGGTTGGCATGAAATGAATCAAACTCGACAAATTTTTCGAAGAATTCCTAAAAAATTTCCATGATTTGGTACACCAAATTGTTCATCCGTTCCCCCGAACACTCAACCACGTCCTGGCAAGATGCATACTATAGCACCTATTAGACAAAGAACATGACACAAATACTTCTGGTTTCTCGAGAACTGCGTGCGCATCTAGAGTCTGGTTTGGCGTACATACTTCTCTTCTGTAGACGCAGCAAGTTCGACAACACAGTGTGTATGTGTGTTCCACGCCTCATTTGTGCTTCTGTATTATTGAGCTAAATCCATCTATTTGCCAAGCACGATTCAGCTGTCATAAACAGTTTTCGCAAGAAGCAGTACTTTTTCCGGTCCAGTAGATATAAAATAGAAAACCTCTCATAAGAGAATGTTTCGTCGTTATTTTAGAAACCAAATTAAATCGGGGGGGGGGGGGGGGGGGGGGGGGGGTTGTTGTTTTGTTTTGCTGTGAAAATGACTGTTTATTGTTAACACCTTCTATAGACTGCATGATTTATCAAAGGGCCTCTTCCAATTTTAACAGTCTGATGGAACTTTCTCTATTCAAAATTGAACGCTATCTTTAGAGAAAATGTCTCGCATCTCGTCTGTCCATTAAGTTCAACATTTGTCCTCTGTACTTCGATATTAGTTTCAACACTGAAACCATCGACAGATTCTGGCATTTCACGTGAATCTCCAATAATGTAGGATCGACTTCTTATTTGTATATTCCTCTAGAACTGTCGATATGTAGTTTAGTCAACAGTAGACTGCATATTATTTATTGTCTGTACTGTTACTCCAAGTTCACCATTGGACAAACCAATATGCAGATAAACTCTGAGACCGCCGTCCGACGACTCAGTTTCGTTCAAATCACCATCACAACAACTGTTCATTTCTAGTTTCAAGTACCACGTCAGAAGTGTTCGCAGATTTAGCAACTGTTCATTTCTAGTTTCAAGTACCACGTCAGAAGTGTTCGCAGATTTAGTAACTGTTCATTTCTAGTTTCAAGTACCACGTCAGAAGTGTTCGCAGATTTAGTTACTGTTCATTTCTAGTTTCAAGTACCACGTCAGAAGTGTTCGCAGATTTAGTAACTGTTCATTTCTAGTTTCAAGTACCACGTCAGACGTGTTCGCAGATTTAGTAACTGTTCATTTCTAGTTTCAAGTACCACGCCAGAAGTGTTCGCAGATTTAGTAACTGTTCATTTCTAGTTTCAAGTACCACGCCAGAAGTGTTCGCAGATTTAGTAACTGTTCATTTCTAGTTTCAAGTACCACGTCAGAAGTGTTCGCAGATTTAGTAACTGTTCATTTCTAGTTTCAAGTACCACGTCAGACGTGTTCGCAGATTTAGTAACTGTTCATTTCTAGTTTCAAGTACCACGTCAGACGTGTTCGCAGATTTAGCAACTAACGATAAGACAGAAATTGGCCAACTTTGGAAGTTTATGTCGGACTCGATACATAGGAATTTACCTTTGTGTTTTTGTACATCGCGTTTATCATTTCGTTTCATTTTGTTTAACTTACCATCCTACGATATATATACCACGGTAAGTCAGCAAGTAGGTCACAAATTGATATGGGATAGCTGACAAATGTAGTTGATAATTTCTAAGGATGTCATTAGGTGGCTGGGCCACCCAGCTTTGCGATTATTATAGGTAGCAGACGGTAGTTGTCGTATGCACGTGCACTTAAGTACAAAAAGACTTCCGTGATTACCGAGTGTACAATCAAAGAACATCGTGTTATGCGTTTCTAAATGGGCAAAATGAATTTCTTCAAAGGATATTCACAAGGAACTGTTTCCTGTTTACGGTGAGAAGTGTTTGTCATGTAAAGTGGTGCATAACTGGATCGATACATTTTCTCAAGGACACTAAAATAATTGCTGATGACGCCTAACCTGGTCGTCTTGTTTGGATTGCAAAAGAAGCTTTTGTGCGACGGGTTGGTCAGATGATTCGAGCTGACGTGCGAGTAACAATAAACAGTGCAACAACTGCAATAGAGTGTTCGCGTGGTTTAATCTACAGCATAATACATGATCGATTGAATTTCTGGAAAGTGAGCTAATTGTGTTTGCACAAAATGAACCAAATGAAGCTGTCCTTGTAGCATCTCTGTCCGTATGCAGATGAGGAAGAATACATTCTGAACAGGATTGCTACTGTGGAGGAATCATGGGTGCATTGCTACCAACTCGAATCAAAGCGTGCTTCAATACAAGGGAAACATCCTTCTTCACCTTCTGCTAAGCAATTCAAGGTTACGTCATCAGCAGGGAAGGTTATGCTTACAATATCTTTGGAATTTTCGAAGAGTGCTGTTAACTAATTACCAAAAGAAAGGCGACAGTGTGAATGTTGTATCGTATTGTAAAGTTCTGTCGGTGTTTCGGGATGCAATGTCAATAATAAGTCCAGGTCTGCTTGCTAGAGGAGAGCTGCTTCATCATAATACTGCCAGACAACATACAGCTCAATTATCCTTGGGGAAAATTGGCTGGCAACTTCCACCTTACAGTCCGGACTTAGCTCCGAACGGTTTCCACCTGTTTGGTGGACTAAAAATCCACCTTTGTTGGGAGATTATTTCGCGAACACAAAGAGGTTTAACATGAATTCTAAATGGGAATGAGACAGTAGACTTAAAAACCTATATGCTGCAGATTTTGGTGCATTTATAAAGTTTTTTGATAAGGGAATCAATGTTCAAGGAAATTGTGTTGGGAAATAAGAAAAAATGTAAGTGCAATAATAAATTGTTTTCTGCCTAGTTCGTATCTCATTTAGTTTTTTAAATAGCCATCTATTTACTGACTTGTCTTCGTAATTTTCTCAGTGGTCCTGGGTTCATTCCCCAGTTGAGGCGGAAATGATTTTTTCAGCCTCGGGTCGACCCAGCCTTAAATGGATACTGGTTCAGTCTGGGAAGTAAAAGCGGCGAGGGAGAGGAAATGTGAAATCGCTAACATCTCACACCCCTACGACAGTAATGCTAAGGGTTACTTTACTTTTACTTCGTAATTTTATAAATACACGATCCTAATCACCATCATGTAGCATGCCATTTGCAAAAGGTTGCTCTCATGACAGCCGATCTATAAAACACTCAATACCTGGCCAGCTCTCCTGCATCTGCCACTAGCTGTCAACACCAGTGCCTAAGTAATGTCCCTTGTCCATCTTCACCTAGGTCTGCCTCTGCCTCTAATGGCAGGTACCATATCCCACGTTTGACACGACCGAAGCATGTTCATTTCTTAGACGTAATGTTGTGTCCTATTGGAGTTCTGCGTTTTTCTTTTTCGCCATCCATGGAATTTTGAGCCCACTCCTGTAACATTTTAGGTGGAAAGATTAAGTCTTTTTCCGTAGGGTTCGCGTGGTTGACCTTCCGTAATGTTCGCGTGGTTGACCTTCCGTAATGTTTGCGTGGTTGACCTTCCATAGGGTTTGCGTGGTTGACCTTCTGTAGGGTTTGCGTGGTTGACCTTCTGTAGGGTTTGCGTGGTTGACCTTCTGTAGGGTTTGCGTGGTTGACCTTCCGTAATGTTTACGTGGTTGACCTTCCATAGGGTTTGCGTGGTTGACCTTCTGTATGGTTTGCGTGGTTGACCTTCTGTAGGGTTTGCGTGGTTGACCTGTAGGGTTTGTGTGGTTGACCTTCTGTAGGGTTTGCGTGGTTGACCTTCTGTAGGGTTTGCGTGGTTGACATTCTGTAGGGTTTGCGTGGTTGACCTTCTGTAGGGTTTGCGTGGTTGACCATGTCTCGTATCCATACTTTGCCACCGGGAAAACTCACATCCTTCTTTAAACATCGTTATCCAGTTCTTCAATGTTGTCTGCGACACCCATTTGTCACTACACACTGCTTGCCTTCTGTGATGAATGTCAACTGGTCGACATCCTTCAGCTGTTAGAAACAGAATCACGGCTCGCTGATCAACTCTAGACAGATTCCGTATCATACCCGCCATGTTTTCAACGGTCTGCTGAGGAAACTATGAGTCGGAGAATGTTGAAATTTTCCAAACTTTACGGTTAGTATGTGCTGTTTACACTAAAAGGGACGTCATCATGCGCATCGTACGCATATACACTTGTTGCAGTTTGGTCCGGTTTCATTTGAACGCGCCTCGTAAATACATTATTCATTTTGGTTAACCTCCGCAGTGCCATGGCCATTCACTCCGTTGCTGCTAATAGTTGAGCCGAAATATAAAAATATTGTGACGTTCTGAACGTTTGCTACCAAGGATAACTTACGGTCTAGTTTTCGACTTGTCAATGTGCACTATCTTAGTCTTGCCAGTGTTTATGATTTTATTCCTTCGCTGTTCCATCTGAGATCTAAGTAAAGTAAAGTAACCCATAGCATTTCTGCCGTAGGGGTGTGAGGTGTTAGCGATTTCACACACACACACACACATATATATATATATATGTATATTTCACATATATATGAGGGCGGTATCCATCTCCTCTCTCTCGCCGCGTTTACTTCCCGGTACCCATTTAAGGCTAGGTGGACCCAGAATCCATTACGGTCTGAAAACACATTTCCGCCTCAACTGGAGAATGAACCCAGGACCACTCAGATGCGAAGCCAGCGTACTAACCACTTCGTTACGCAGCTCCCTCTTTGAGATGACAACTGTAAAATCTGCATATCTTAGTTCTGGTATTTCATTCCCGCCAACTGTAAACGAGTCCTACTTTTCATACTCTTTGTCATTCTTGACATTTCTCATAATGTTATCTGCATAGATATTGTACAGTTAAGACGAGAGTATACATCCTACCCGTACTCTCTTGTGCATTTCGGACCAGTCCGATGTCTCTTCAACTATTCTGACCGGTGCTTGTTGTTCATGATGCAGTGTTTCGATCAGCCGAATCATGTGCGTTGCCATTTTTTTATAACTTTTAGTTTACATGAGTTTTAGACAGGGCAGAGACAGACGGGATGTCCACGATAATTCTCAATACGTTGTCCACCTTACTCAAATGCCTTGTGTTATGCACTTGGTCTGGACTTACGGTTGGAGTCACATTTCAGTTTATAGAAACAAAGTCGAACGTCTTGTATGAAAGAACGGTTAGAGAGCTGTCTCTAGTCGCAAAATGACCGGATTTGATCCCTGATCTAGACACGTCTCAGTTTACCCAGCTTAAAAGGTATACGTGTTATACATTTAACTCAGACGAGTGAGTAAAGAAGGAATCTGGACACTCCCCTCCCCCGCTCGTGGAAAAAACTTGAGGATGATATAATGTAGTCTCCAATACTTCAACTGCGATGGCAGTGGCTTCTACAGAACGACCTTGACTACAACTAATACTGTTGGAAGAGATATCGTAGTGGCTTCTAACGACGACTATTACTACAACTGACACTATTGAAAGGGATATCATAGACTCGTTTTATAAATACAATTATGACATCTGTTTCTTTCTCACCTTTGATTGATTTATGTGGGTGTATGTGCGCGTGCATATATATATATGTGTGTGAGTACGTATGTATGTGTGTGTGTGTATGTGCACGAGCGCCCTCGTGTGAACGCGCGTGCCAGTGACGAAAAGATTGAGGGCATGCCGTAAGGGGTTGACTAACAGTGCGGTATAATCTATGTAGGGTAGAAGACTCTCCAACATGAATTTTGCGCTCAGCGTTTTTTGTAAAGGTAACATGTTTGATGAGTGTGGGTATTCACCTGTGCTTCTTCTTCCTCGTTGTTCATCCTCAGATCAAGTTCCCTGTTTCTCTTACATCCTCAGATGAAGTTCCCTGTTTCTCTTACATCCTCAGATCAAGTTCCCTGTTTCTCTTACATCCTCAGATCAAGTTCCCTGTTTCTCTTACATCCTCAGATCAAGTTCCCTGTTTCTCTTACATCCTCAGATCAAGTTCCCTGTTTCTCTTACATCCTCATATCAAATTCCCTGTTTCTCTTACATCCTCAGACCAAGTTCCCTGTTTCTCTTACATCCTCAGATCAAGTTCCCTGTTTCTCTTACATCCTCAGATCAAGTTCCCTGTTTCTCTTACATCCTCAGATCAAGTTCCCGGTTTCTCTGATATCCTCAGATCAAGTTCCCCGTTTCTCTTACAAAGGCCGCTGTTAGTTGTTAAGGTTTGTGTGTCTACCTCCGTACCGTACTTCGTCTGTTTCGCGAAGTCAGTATTGTTATTTCTCCTCTTGCGTGAGCATGCAACTTTGTAGGATGGGCTCAACTGTCATGGTATGCGCCCCACATGGTCACCTGCCATTTTCCCCACGCCTCATTATGTTGTAAAGGTGGCCTTTGAGTTTATTATGCTTAATTCTTAGTCTGACGATGATGACTTACTCATCTAGTTAAATGAAAGTAGTTCTCTAATTTTCGAAAGTAAAGGTGTTGATCATCCTATTTGCCTCTGAAGTTGTTATTAATTTTGGTCTTTGCTTCAGTATACGCGATGTTCAAGTCTGCTTGAGGAAAAGGTCCTTTACACTTTGCACACTCTGTATGTCTACATATTCATTGCCTTCCATAGTGCAGTGGTATGGATTTCCCCGAATTGCCAACTTTATGTGTTTTGCTGATCGCTGTGTCAGGGAGTACATACATTGCTCAAGATCTCTATCTTTACGTTGTTTTAGAGTTCCTATTAGTGACGAGACATCAGTCAGAAATACTATGTTTACTTGTTGGATATTTTCACCTTGTGTATGAAAGAAAGCTCTACAAGAAAATACTCAATACAATAATGATTTAAGAAGAAAAGAACGAGTTCATTGTTTTTCCAGATATCGAAAGAAGAAGAAGACGAAGAAGAAGAAGTGGAAGATACGATTGTGCACAGTTTAATGATTCTGGTTAGAAGGTATATATTGTACGCTATACGACGAAAAATCTTATAGATTATCTATATGCTAGTTGTGCGTGCGGCTATATTCCTACGCTTCATATTTGTTGACCAATAGCTAGGACGGACTGTAACAGCTTGAAGGTTCGAAATGCGCATTGGCGTACAACGCGATAAAATAGAATCAAATTTACCGTTCTATTGAACAGATCAATATCAATATTATACCGAGGACAAAATATTTGTTCATTTCTCAACGGCTTGTGTGCATTATTATGTCGTAATTATATCTGACTTTACATGCTGCCCCAAGTTTCATATTTTCCCCGTGTTCATAGATAATTGCCGCGAGTCCTATAATAATGAACTCTTTTATGCTATTATAGTTTACAGAAATGCCTGTTCAGCAGTGTTGTTCAAGTATCCAGATAACGCGAGAATCTGGATATGCATTTCTGGTATCATCTTGGCGAGGCATGAAGCCAGCGCGACGTTTTCAGTAAATCAATAGGGTTTGTCAAATGACAGCTGTAAATTAATATCACCGTGTGCACGAAAGCAGACCTCTTTATCCGGAAATGAAGGGATTTTCTTGCTTACTAATCAATACCAGTGTATTTATGTAACTGCCGTAGTCTGTTAGTTTGTGTGTGTATTTTAAATTGGATAAGGGCTACCAATGTCTTTTATGGTTCATCATAGCAAATGTAACCAGCTCTCATGCCGTGGTTCTCTCAATCGGTTTTGTGGTTTGTTGTATGGAAAACCAACACGACATTATTCGATAGTTTTGTGTTTTCTCATATATATTTTTGGTGATTTGTGGTTTATTATGTTAAGTTTTGGTAGTTTGTGTTTAACTGGATTAGTCGTTGATAGTTTGCGTTTTACTGAATCTTCCTTAAATAGCTTATATTTATTGATTAATCATTAAATAACTTGTGTTTTAGGGATGATTGTTATAGTTAGTATACGTTTATTGAATGATTCTTTGATAGTTTGTGTTTTATATGGTTGGTTTTTTTATTGGTTCTATTTTATCGTGTGACTATATGACAGCTGGCTATGTTTTATTGAATGACTCTTTTATAGTTTTTGTTTTATCGGAAGCTTATTTGGTAATGTGTGCTTTCTTTGATGATTCATTATTACATTTTATTAGAAGACCCTTTGATAGCTGGCACATGTTCTATTAGATGATTCTTTGATAGAAGGCAGATAATTTTATTAGATGATTCTTTGGTAGAAGGCACACACTTTTATTAGATTATTTTTTTATAAAAGGAACATAATTTTATAAGATGATTCTTTGATAGAAGGCACATACCTTTATTAGATGATTCTTTGGTAGAAGAATATCATTTTTTAGATGATGTTTTTGTAGAAGGCAAATCATTTTATTAGATCGTTCTTTGATAAAAGGCACATAGTTTTGTTAGATGATTTTTTTATAGAATGCACATAATTTTCTTCAAGGATTTTTCATTTTTATGTGCTTTAATATGGTATTTTTTTTTCTATTCGCTGATTCTTTGATAACTGACAATTATTTTACTGTATCATTCTTTGATAACTGGCACATATTTTACTGTATCATTCTTTGATATCTGACACTAATTTTACTGTATCATTCTTTGATATCTGACACTAATTTTACTGTATCATTCTTTGATATCTGACACTTATTTTACTGTATCATTCTTTGATATCTGACACTTATTTTACTGTATCATTCTTTGATATCTGACATTTATTTTACTGTATCATTCTTTGACAACTGACACATGTTTCCTGGATCATTCTTGGACAACTGGCACATGTTTACTGGATCATTCGTTCATACCTGTCAAATGTTATATTGGAGGATTCTTGGATAACTGGCATTAACATATTTTGTTTAAAGTGATTACTTGATTACTGTCATTTATTTTTAGGGTGATGTTTAATAGCTAGAATATTACATTACGGTGAAAGCTGGCTCATGTTTGATTCGACACTTCAGTGGTAGTCTGTGTTTTATTGGAGGATTTTTAGACAGGGTATGTTTTTATTGGTATATGATTATTTAGAATTTTGTGCTTTTTAAAGTGGTTCTGGAATAATTTGTATTTTATTGGATACCTATTCTCTGATAGTTTGAGTGTGTTTTATTTCTACTGATATAGTGTGAATACGTAGCTATCCCCCATGAAAGATATGCTTCATATGCCAACAATTGTTTTCAACAGAATCCGCTTCTGGGCCAGTCTCATGGCATAACCAGGAGCGGCCGCCAGCTAACGTACTTAATATTCCTTGCCAGCTAATCAATGAGGCCCCCACCCCATCCCCCAACCCGTCCCCAACGTCTTGCGCTGACATGATTTGCGTGTGTGTCTAATGATGTGACCAGATATGATAAATGTCTTCTGTGTGCAGGTATTAGCAACGAGTCGGGCAGCGTGCTGGAAGATAATAACTTGTAATTACTTGTAATCAATTGTATACTTTTTGCGAATTATTTCTCGTATTCAAACAAGATAACGAGAGAATGTTCTTTGCTGTGATTTTAAAGGCTCATAATGGTATAATGAGTGTCTGAGCAGCAGGGTGGTAGAGTGTCGCTTCCCACGGCAGAGATACCAGGTTCGATTGACGATCCCAACACGCACCAGTTGACCCATCTGTAAACTGTAAATGATACCTGGCTTACTGTTAGGAAAGGAAATGCAACGGGAAAGGGAACTGGCCACCCGAACTCATAAACACGCTGAGGCCATTCTACAGTGCAGTGTCTGTTTAATGGTACAATCTATTTCATAGTGTCTTTTGCTTTTCTATGAATTTACGGAGTACGTATATATATATATATATATATATATATATATATATATATATATATATATCAACAAACACACACACACACACACACACACATATATATATATATCTGATCAGAAATCTGCAACTTTGGGTCTGCATGCCAAATTTGGCCGCAGTAATCGTGTATGTGAACCAGTAATACATGCAAATCAGTTATTTAAAATATTATATACTTTTGTTTTGGATATATGCACATATTTTTGTCCTATCTATATCATTTTAAATGATATTATACTTGCAATACTATTTTTGTATTATTTATTACTTAGAGCTCAGAATTGTGACGAATTTATTAATTATTTTATGCTACATTTGCCGATTATGACGTTAATTTGACATTTTAATTGTTATTGTCCGATCGAAATAGGGTGGACACCGATTTTTTTATGTATGACTCGCTTAACAAAACTAATTGCTCTTGCTAGATGTCGATTATTCATTTACGTTTGTTCAAGAAATCGGAATAGTAGGTTAAAATCGGTCATTTCCTTGATCAGAGAAATCAAAGCTACGAATTTCGTTAAAACATCCCAACACTAATCATTCGGAAAATCCAAGCGAAACAGAAACTACCGCTGGTCTAGTTTCTACAACCCGTTTAATATATCTGCGCATATCGGCCCTACACATCCGATTTAAGTACGGCATTTTTTAGACCGGTTATGTCTTTCCTCTTCAATCCCAATCACTTAGCCAGGATACATGGTTACAGTGTGTTTCCAGTGCTGCCTTTAAGGGGTGGAATAGGGCCTTGGTCAGATATGGTTCGCTGACTCCGATGTAAGCAGCCAACGATGAGTCACAGGCTCCTGTCAGCTCATTAACTGCTGCATCTCCAGTCCCTGGCGTTTAATAACCGAGAAAAAATATGAACATTAGGACGAAGTGAAACATATTGATCAAGGCCCCACCTCATCTCCATGTCGCTGTCCTTGGTATAGGTTATGTCACAGCAGCCTGACCAGCCAGGCGGGGATCAACACAGTGATGTTAATTGTAATGAATCTACAAAAAATGCCTCGCCTCACTTGTATACTACAGCTATGAGGACTCAGGTCCACCTTCTTTGGTATATAACGAGATATAAGAAGAGCCACTGTAACCAGCTACCAAACGAACATCGTCAAAAGTCAGATGATCTCAGCACGAGCATATTAACAGCAATGTACTAAAGTGAAAGCCGCTCCCCTCCAAAGTCAAACTTGAAGGTGATGCACTGGAAGTGGTGGACATCTTCCCATATTTGGGCAGCACCATTGATACTTCATGGGGGGCATAGAGGCAGATGTAAGGGCTAGAATAGGAAATACAAGGACACTATTCCTGTTACAGGACAATATATGGACACGCAGGGAAATAAAGACTAATACCAAGTTAAGATTGTTTAATTCCAGTCTCAGGGCAGTACTCCTGTACGGGACAACAACTTGGAGAACGACATAGGAAATCCAGAAAACTCGAGTCGTTCCTCAATAAATGTCTACAGAGAATAATGGGTATAGGCTGGTAAGACTTGGTGAGGAATCAAGACCCATTTGGAAAATGGGAAAGGAGCCAACAACAACCAGTAGAGGAACAGATCAAACGTAGGAAATGAAAAGGGCACACGCTACGGATATCCCCATCAATCGAGGCCAGACAAGCCCTGACATAGAACCCACAGGGGAAGAGGAAGAGAAGCAGACCAAAACACACGAAGAAGAGACTTTGAAAGTGAACCAAATCTGCAATCCATGACCGACAGAAGAGACTGCAGAGCCCAGCAGCAAGCAGAGAAACTCAGAAGACTGACTGACCATCCAATGCATAAGAGACTAAATAATTTTGGAAATGGGAAACTAAAGCGGAGAAACTTAGCAGAAATAGCCAAAGAAAAGATGAACGAAGACCCTATGAACGCATTAACACCAAAGCCCATCCCTACTGTACGGAAACCTACCTGGAGGCAGCATATATTTCCAGAGGTGGTAGAAAATATACCAGGTATTGGAAACAAGAACAGCCAGACTGAAAAAGAAAGAAGAAACATAACCCTGAGGTACATAACGAAAAACTACCGAAGCATGGACTGGACCCATACATACACCGACGGTTCTGTAACAAACACAACACTGAACGGAGGGGCAGGGACATTCCTGAGCCTACCAAATGGTAGAAAAATAACACTGTCAGTGGCAAATGGAAAATACTCAAGCAATTTCAGAGTGGAGGCAGAGGCACTGAGGGCTGCAGTAGAAGCAGTGCTGACAGGCAAAAGAAAATGAAAGCCATATAGTCCTGTTTACAAATGCCCTGGCCGTAGTCACAGCACTAAAAAGCCAGAAAAATACTGAACTTAATGACTTAAGAGCAGTACTCTGTCAACTATGCCAGCAGTCCGCACCAAAAAGAGTAGTGGTACAGTGGGTTCCATCCAACTGCAACATCCAAGGCAACGAGGAGGCAGACAGACTGGCAAAAGAAGGTGTAAGACTACCACAACCAGATACTAGTGTGACATACGAAGAGTCAAAAAGGCTTATTAGAGCCAGATACATGACGAAATGGGAAACAGAACATACTGGTTACACAAAAAACGATGCCTATTACCAGTTGAACAGAAGAGAGCAGGTCGTGGTCTTCAGACTTCGCACTGGCCACAATAGGCTAAGGTACCACCTATTCAATAAATTGAAGATAGGTGGCACTGACGAATGCTCGTGCGGTACTGGGAAAATGACCGCTGAATATCTGCTGCAAAACTGCCCGACATATGAGGATCAGAGAATGCAGATGTGGCCATCACCAGTGGGAACACTAGACAAGCTCTATGGCAGTGTCGACAGCCCAAGGATGACCGCTGCTTTTTTCGAAAAAATAAAGGTTGACGTCTGACAGCGTACGAAGAAGAAAAAGAAGAAGATATCTTACGTTCCATTCGGTGGACACTCTTTCTTCGTCCTATATCTTCTTGACTAATTGTTGTAATGTATATGTTTTTTTAATCTATATATGTCATTATATATTCTACTAATATTTCATCTGGACCTGCATTACTCACTTGAGTTTCAATATGGCTTTTCTATCATACTTGTTGAATTTCAGTCTAGATCTATGGTCCTCTCTGCTAGTAAGATGTTTGGTGTTTCTTGCAGTGGATATTATTAAAGCTTTTAAAAAAATACTGAACCCGTTGTTTCTGTTGTCCCTCTGATGATGTCAATATTTTGCTTTGTCTGTCTTTGTTTGGTTTGTCTGTGTATATCTATTTGGCATTCTCTTTGTTAATGAGTAGAGACCTCTCACATTTCCTCTCTCTGGTGTCTTTTCTGCCTCTTGTGGCAATGTGTCACTATATTCCCTTTTACTTTTCTTTATGCATGCCTTAAGCTCTTTGTCTGTAGTCGCAAAGTTGTTCTGTGGTTTTGCTTTGGTTACTCGGGTTCGTCAATTATTGAGTATATCTTTATTCTTTTTCATTTCTTCTATGTATGAAATGTCTCTGTTGTGATACATTCCATGTTCTGAGTTTCTTGAATCCTATAGTCTAATTTCACATTTCATAAGCCTGTTCTCACACACTATTAATATTCATCTCCTCGTTCCCATCAAACTATTTTAACACTTGGTATCCAATGTTCAGTTTTATGCTGTATTCTTTCTCCAGTCCCTGGTCTTGTAAAAGGTGTACGTTATATCTTGTCCTCCTTGTTCCCCATACTGTGGGCTTTTAAAGTTTGAACTGCAAGATACCCAGCAACATGTGGTGGTCTGACGAAGCGTCTGCACCCCCATGTATTCTTACATCTTGTAGTGAACTTCTGAACGCTTGGCGGAAACTGATATAATCAACCTGGTTTTCTGTTACCTGGTCTGGTGATCTCCGTGTCACCTTGTGTACATTCTTATGTGGAAACATGCTTCCTCCAATTATCATTTTGTTTATCGCATATAGCTCTGCAAACATTCTCCATTTTGCTTCATATGTCACATTCCTTATCTTTGCATGATCTATTCATAACCCAGGTTGTCTGCTACCACTTTAACATTCAAGTCCCCCATCAGTATTATGAGATCTGTATTTTCCTGTGTATCAAGGACCTCTTTTAGCTCGTTATACAATTTATTTTCTTTTTAATCTTCGGCCTCACTAGCTGGGGCGTAGCACTCACTGAATGATGTTCATATTAAAGTTCTTGTTTTTGGTAAGCTTGCACCCATTATTCTATGGCTAAAAACCTTCAAATTTACGAGCGCCCTATGTAGCTCTCTAGCAAACATCTGCGCCAATACATTTTTGTATGATGTGCATCTGATCTCTCGTTTCCAGGGTAAATAATCCCCGGTTGTCATTTTCATCTGTTCCAATCGTATCCATCTTGTTTCGCACAATCCTAGGACCGCCATGCCGTTATTCTTCACCGCTGTAGTGATCTGTACCGTTTTTCCTGCCTGGTACAATGTTCTACGAGGTAGCTTCAAAACGTTCCCCGAATTAGTGGATTGTATAGAAATAAGTTAAAATAGAATTATCTACACTACATTTTCTTCAAAGTAGTTCCCTTCGGCACACTTTTGCCAATGTGCATACAGCTGCTGGAAACATTCGTGGAACCCATTCTTTGACGTTCAGTCTAGCTGTGATAACGTCCTCAGCATTCTTGAATCGCTGTCCTTTTAGTGCCGATGTCAGTCGAGGGAACCAAAAAAAAAAAAATCAGCCGGTGCCAGGTTCGGAGAATTTGGAAGATGTTCCAAGGTCATCACATTGTGCTTTGCGAGGTACTGCCTCACTAGTAGGGATCGATGTTGTGGCTCATTCTCATGCAGCATAATCCAACTGTTTGTTCTCCATTTGTTTAGTCGTCTTCTTATGATTGCAACTCTTAGACGATGAAGGATATCAACTTACATTTCTTTGTTAACCGTTCGGCCTTCAGGAATGAAATGGTAGACAAAACCCTAATAATAATAATAATAATAATAAAGTTCGATTAGGCATCTGAGGCCCTTTGCGTCGGTCGGCCACATCCATGATCCACAACTGTGGTGTGGTTCCAGGACTCGCCCAGGGCGGAAGAGGACGCTGCTACTTGTCGGAGCCACACTTTTCGGAGGCGGCCTTTTCTGCGCCACCAGCCGGTCGGGGGAAGACTTTTGGAGCTGAGGAACAACCTGTATAATATCTTGTGGGCAAGGGTTTCCTGGTCCAGCCGTACAGCATCGTCGAACAAAAAAACTCAGCGCCGGTCAAGTGCTTCTGAGATTGGGTGGAGGCCTGTTTTAGCAGAGACCTCCACGTTGAGGATGTAGTCATGCCATCGGGTGCCCAGGATACGCCGCTGGTAGCGCATGTGAAAGACTTCCAGTCTCGACATGTCATGTTTCAGCAATGTCCAGGTTTTGGAGCCGTAAAGCAGGACTGGGACCACGTTGGACTGGTAAATGCTGATTTGTGTCCCACGGGAGATCTTGCCATTACTACACACACGTCGGAGGTCGTGCATAACAGACGCAGCTAGCGTCTTGACATATCGGGACCCTTGCGCCCATCGGATGTTATAATGCTACCCAGATAGATGAATTCGTTGGTGTCAACCGCAGTGTGACTTTGAGTTTCAATACCCTGGGATGCTGTGTCGGAAATGAGGCTCTGAACTTTGGTCTTGACCCATGATATAGACAAGTCTACGAAGGGCGTTTCACTTCTTAACATTCCCAGAGAGTAATGCAACGCAGATCTGTCTGTGCCGAACAGGCCAATGTCGTCCGCGTAAACGGGATCAGTGAAGATTGACTGATCAATAGCTATACGCTCCTAATGCGCGCTGAGGAGGTCAAGAAGCCAGTCGACTGCCCGGCAGAATAGGTCGGGGGCAAGAACACATCCCTGTCTGACACCCGAAGTCGTGGGGAATCTGTCAGAGAGAGAACACACAATCGAACTCTGGCGCCAATACTCTGGGAATATTTTAAAAAAAACACCTGCAACATAACATGACTTCTCAAGCAAATCGCATAATTTGACATTTGTACGTTGTTCAACCAAGGACATTTTCAACTCTGACGATGCAACGAGCACAACACACAAACAAAATTCTGTAACTTTTGTTCGAGAGTATATGTGAAGGTCACGTCTGCCATGTCATTTCGTCAAAGTCACTACCAACTTATAAATATATATTCTCCATAATATCATCTCTCATTCAAACACGAGTCGACTTTTCCGAGAAGTATTTGAAGCTACCTCGTAGTCGGATTTCGACTTTCTTATTGATATTCAGAATGTAATTCTGCGGTGGAGCTTCCTTGCGGTTTTCACTACATTGCATCATTCTCCTTTTTCGCCCGCCCTTCCTTTCCCATTTGTTTTGTTGTCGATGTTTCCATGACCAAATGTTTAAAATAACAAAATGATGTAGGTGGTCAGCCACAATGTTACTTATTAAACTCTAGGTGAATTCTCTTCCCTAAAACTTGTTCAGTCTAGGTGACTCTTCTGACCGCTTTCGCTGGTTTAGCTCCTGGAGTTATTGAGACATTCAAGCTCCCTCACCACGACAAGGTAACGGACGAGGGAGATTGCCTAAACCCACGTCGTTTCTCTTGTGATTTTCAATTTAGAGTGAGCTGTTATCTATTCAGCAATCAACATTGACATCTCGTATAAATATCTAGTGGCCAGTCTTGGCCTAATGTTACAAAATAAAACAAAACTGACGACCAATAAGAGAGAATTTCGTTTATTCGACGAAATCCGAAAGAAAGGAATATATATATATATATATATATATATATATATAGATAGATAGATAGATAGATAGATAGATAGATAGATAGATAGATAGATAGATAGATAGATAAGATTAGATTAGATTAGATTAAATTAGATTAGATTAGATAGATAGATAGATAGATAGATATATAGATAGATAGATAGATAGATAGATAGATAGATAGATAGATAGATAGATAGATAGATAGATAGATAGATAGATAGATAGATATATAGATAGATAGATAGATAGATAGATAGATAGATAGATAGATAGATAGATAGATAGATAGATAGATAGATAGATAGATAGAGAAAGAGAGAAAGAGACAGATTAATTGTATTTATTTTAAAAGCAACATCGAATTTCTGTAATCCTGTGACACAAAATCATGTGTAGACACGATTCATGTATTACGAAAATGATTGAACGCCGGTTTACAACATGAAATGTCGCTTTCAAACTCAAGGAAAGATGCCAGTATCTTTATTTTAATTCTCAACTGCATTGGATAGACTTTCACTAAATGTTCTGACTGGACGTCTATGTTAAGTTTAAGCTGTGTTGTTTTGCAATGCGAACATGATATTTTAAGCTCCACCTTAACCTCACTTAGAACTAAATGACAGGTCTATACTTAAGCTGCTATTGTTGGTATTTATTACGTAACCAGTTTTTATTTTTTTCTTAAGGTTCTTATTGATTATGTATGTGTCAGAAAAGACCAAGTTAATCAAAGTGCGTCTCCGAAATGGCCACAACAGAATGTGACACCGCCAGTACACCGAATTCAAGATAGGTGACACCAGACTATGTAACTGCGGCCTAGCAAACTTGTCACCAACCCATGTAGGACACACACCCCCCCCCACCTCCTCCGCCCCTCGAATAAAGACAACGCCGACTCTTCCCTAGGGGAGTACGGCAGTATTAAGACCCTGAAAAAGACAGCAGCATGAATTGACGAATCCAGAGTCCCAGTCTAAATGAGTAATGATCACAAAAGAAGAAACAGAAGAACAAGAAAAAGGAGATGAAAAAGAAGAAATAGAAGAAGAAGGAAAAGAATAAGAAGAATATATGTGTCAGTGCTCCCCTTCTTGTGAGAATATAAACAGGACAGCGTTTGAAACAATGCAGATACTGCTGCCAGGGATGAAGGGTTAAGGACTTTGTGAGGGGATTGATTAAGTTCCTTTCCTCGTTGACTTGTATTCCCGGAGTGCAAGTCAGTCACGCACTTACAGCTGGGTAGGTTGGAACATGTCGATAACGTGTAGCGAATCTAGTACCTTTTCCGTGAGTAACAAGCGCTCTAGCCTTTCTGCTACTCAATTCGACATTACTACTGAGCTAATGGTAAATCACGTTCACAAAGGTGACGATAGCATTTGATGATTTGACCACCCCGAGCTTCGCCGCCGGTGACATCAAGTGTTTCCAAGGTCGTCCAGTTTTATTTAATTATTTGTAAAATTCTCATTATTTTCTGAAGCGAAGTGCGTTTAACTGCATTTCGCGCCCAACTTCCAAGTAGATTCGATTTCAGCACGGAAATTGGTAAAGGGTTTTACCTGCCGTAGGGGTACACCTTTAATGTTTAATGAAATGGAACACAAGCGAGTTTTAGTTCAGAACCGTCAAACTAATCGTTCCACCTCGCAGCCTCAACCCCAACCCATTTGATTTGAATGCTTTACCCAGCGTATATGACCTCTTATAGCAGACTGCTAAGGCATGACTCCGTGTGGTATTCTATTAACCGATTGGCATGGCTTCGTTCATTCTCAATCTCCCACTACCAAACCCTGAAAGGGCTTAACTAGCAGAATGTAGTCCAGAGAACGGAAGGCATTGTGTCGTAGTTTACAGATTGACTGCGATATGTGCACCTTTCGGTCCAACACATCCGACTTCAGCAAGCATTTTTTTAGTACCGGGTTAGCATTCCCTCTTCGATCCCTTCTCCTTAGTCAGTCTGCCTTGCTGCAGCCTGTTATCCAGGATCACCGCGTGGAGGTATAGAAGGGTCTTGGCAGCTCTGGTTCGCTGGCCCTGACGCTAGCAGTCAGCTATGGGTCGCTGACCACTGCAGCTCATGCGCTGCCCTATTAACCGATTGACTTTCAAATGTGTTCAAAATAGTTCTGTGCCTATGACGGTTCCAGGCATGCCAGATGGAACCTATATTCTTGGAATTTAAGTGTGTCTACATCCCATTGAAACATTGACAGGTTAATGCTGGGATAAGTCTTTGTATCTCTTCCAGAAAGACATTTTGAAAAGTGAGCTAAACGGAGATTCAGTGTAACAAATATATTATTTTGATCGGATTGTTATGATTCGTCGCATCAGTAGCTGGCGTGATTTTGGGATCGAAGGTAGCCCCACCAACAGTCCTGGTGCTACTCTGAACCCACCATGGGGTAAATCACAGACTCCTGAGCCTCCAAGCGAAAGAAAAAGGGATGCTGGGTAAGTTTCATTTAAGACAGTCTGTGATATTTTTAAAAGTGCGATATAAGCCAGACATGAATGTTACGCTAGATGTTTATTATTGTTGTTGTTGTTGGAAGCCACGTGCAATGAATTCACTAAGCTCTTGATGACGACCTTTACTGACAGGTTACAGTGACACATCTTCGTACTTGAGAAGGTAGATCGGATTTCTCCTGACTAGTCGAGTGTGACGCTCTACAGTGAGCTTACAACTATGGGGATTACATTGCCGATCCCCACCTCGCTGGCCAGAATGCTGTCTGTTTCTATGAGCCCTGCGAGTAAACTAGAGGCGAACTGGATCAATATGTTTGACTGAACTCTAATGTCACTCTTTGTTCTCTGTCGCCATGTTAAAGACCAGTACCTAATAAGTTAAACAGAGTTACGGAGTTTATGTGTTTCTTTTACTTCCCCTTAGAACAGTTCTGCATTGGTCATTCTCCACTGATGCCTAAGTTAGGCTCTCATATTAGCTTCATTCATTAGCCTCAATATGCCTAGACTTCGCACCCATTGTCTGCCCATATGTATTTTTTAGCCTACTTACTCTTCTCTTTCTCTGTAGGTTCTAAATTTGTTGTTGTTGAGTTCATTGTCTCTGTGTACTTGTTAGTCGTTTGTTACTTAACTTAGCTTAACTTTACGTCTTTATACTGGTTTGGGAGACTCAGTTTAGAAGAACTAGTTTCTTGGAGGATGGTTAACCAATGTGTGAGTAAATCTTAATAGACTCACACACTATAGAAAAGTAGACCCGCAGCCTGTTAGGCGCCATATATGCTGCTCTTAGCAACCCACATGAACATGGCTGGTGTTATGCCATGTCACACAATTACTCGCCTCTCACGACATGCTCTCTGTGGGGCAATGGTGCTGTTCTTGTCTTTGTCATACACAAAGACCGCGGCAGACCACTCGGGACAACAAGCGTCCCTCGTCACGGTAGCCCAAACTCGTCACTGTCACACGGAACCGGCAGGGAACCACTCGGACAGTGATATAATTTCTAGCTGCATAGAGTACACAGCATCTACTTATATTTTCGTGACTATCGCAGCCTGAAATTGACCGTTAAAGGCCAAATACAAAATGCTTGAAAAGCAGCAAATAAAACAGGTGAAACATTTCACATACCTAAAGATGCACGTTTTCAGTAGGCGGAAGAATGACAGAGGAAATTCAACAAAAATGCAATAAAGCAAACCAGATCATTGGACAATTAACTTCAATACTTAACTGTAAACACGTGACAATAACTACCAAAAGAGCTCTATATAACACGATTTCGTCCCGACACTGTGCTATCAATGTTAAAACTGGAGACTAACATCAAATGATCAACGACACATCGTAACAGCAGAAATAACATGCCTGCGAAAAATAGTGTGTGTAACTAGGAGAGATTATCATAAACGATGACATCAGGAAAGAAAGAAGAAAGAAAAGAAGACTACTTTGGCCTTTATTTTGCTCTGATCATTGCTTCGTGAATTCTGTGTAAATGTAACTTACAAAGAAGTCGATGAAGTTGGGGTAGAACAACACAAGACTTTGTCACAGATTATAGTGAAAAGTATTATCTTTGCTATTTCCGTTAACTTAACCATGACTTGACTTAACTTAATTTAACTTGACTTAACTTAACTTAACTTAACTTAACTTCATTATACTGGTTGGGAAGACTTTGCAAAGTCTGTATACAACCAGTGTACACCACTCCAACGATACTGAAAATACTGTGAGCATCAAATCTATTTTTGAATGCATTAACTGACTGTCTCCACCACATCCTGCGACAATGCATTCCTTGAATTCACCACTCTCTGACTAACATTTTTTTTTCGTAATATCTAATCTTGACTTGTCTTTACACGATTTGAAGATGTGTCCTCTTGGTCTTGTATCCGATTGTAATTTGAAAAAACTTGGTATAGTCTAATTTATCCTTTCCATTTATTAATTTATACATTTGTATTAAGTCACAATAATCAGTGGGAAACACCATAATCAGATAGACTACATAATGGTTCAAACCAGATTTCTGTCCAGTATCAATAAGGCCCAAACAAGAAGTTATCCAGGGGCGGACATAGGCAGCGATCATGATCTGCGTAAGCTTACATTTCGTCTCACCCTAAAGAACATGCCAGACCACAACAACCAAGGATTAGGTGTGACCTTGATAGACTGAAAGATCCACTAACTGTGAAAGCGTTTCATGATAGCCTGAAGAACAGTCTTAACTTAGTAACAATCACTTACTCAGATACAGAACGCCAGGATGTACAGTCTATGTTAGAAGCCTTCAACACTATACTGAAGGATACGCCGAGAGAATACTGGAAAGGTACAAACGGAGGTCTAAATCCTGGGTCTCTGAACATATATTACTATTATGTGACACTAGGAGAGC